>CM032231.1:127152500-127592500 GCA_019009955.1 Riptortus pedestris | reverse complement strand
ATATAAACTACTCTGTTATTGTGTCCGAAAGACTCATATATATATATATATATATATATATATATATATATATATATATATACACGTGTGTGGAACTGTTAACAAACAGAATTTCCGCTACTGGACTGCAGAAAATCCTAGGGAACTCCACCAACGACCACAGTTTGGTGCGCCGTTGCGGAATTTGGTGTGTTGGGAGCGTACCTTTTTTGAAGAAGATGGACAAACAGTAACGGTCAATGCCGATCGCTATTGTCACATGATAGAGACATTTCTCCGACCCAAGATCAACCAGTTTGTTTTAGACCATGAGGAAGAAGAAGTTTGGTTCCAACAGGACGGAGCCACAGCTCACACTGCTCGGCGGTCCATGGAAATGTTAAGAGAGTTGTTCCCTGGACGTCTTGTTTCTTTAAGAGGAGACATTTCCTGGCCCCCAAGGTCACCCGACTTATCACCTTGTGATTTCTTTCTGTGGGGCTACCTTAAGGCTAAAGTGTACAAACATCATCCCAGAACTCTGCAAGAACTAAAAGATGTCATTAGGCAGGAAATGGCAGCCATTCCAAGGGAAGATACACGACGAACTATGGACAACTTCAGGGAAAGACTTCGTGAATGTCTTAACAATGGGGGACTTAATTTATCGGACATAATTTTCAAAACCAAGTAAAGTATACTAAGTGATGTAAAATGGCATTATATAGGCTATTCACAAATATAAGTAATTGTTCTGTATGTTTCGTATTCTTTTTGCAAATGTCTATTGAAATCAGGGAGGTTTTTTTTTGCCGGACCCTGTATGTATGTGTATATATATATATATATATATATATATATATAGATATAAATATATCTATATATATATAAAATTGTAACCTCTGTCTGTACATTGATTTTTTTCGCGAAATTTCACGATAACTTTTCGTTTCACATGTCATAGACACCATAACTGCATTTTGTTTCTTTGGTGTCTGTTTGTTTGTTTATTTGTTTGTTTGTTTGTTTGTTACCTTTTCACGCACAAACGGCTGAACCGAATTTTATGAAACTTGGTATGTATATTACTACTAGCCCAACTTAGACTTTAGGCTATACTAATATTCTCTGAGACGAACAGGAGTGGGGGTTATAAGGGAGGCCTGAAATTAAATATAGCGATATTTCGTTTCCTATTGCTTTTTCAGCAAATATGCCTATAACAAAAGTTGTTTATTTTGTAATTTAGAGTAACTTTAATTATATTCACTTTTGCCGTATACGGAAGTATAAATGAGTTATACGCTAAAAACCATAGCGGGAGTCCACAATTTTATTTGGCACAAAAGACTCAACCGAAGTAAACCAAACTCGGAATGTGAATTAGCACTAAAGCCTTCCTTATAATAAGCCATACGAACATTTCTAGGGACGGGCAGGAGAGGGGGTTGTAAGGGAGGCCTGAAATTAATAATAGTGATATTTCGTTTCCTATTGCATTTTCGGCAAATATGCACATAACAAAAGTTGTTTATTTTGTTATTTAGAGAAATTTTTTTTATATGCACTATCGCCGTATACCGAAGTATAAAGGCGTTATACGCTAAAAATTATAGCGGGAGTCAACAATTTTATTTGGCACAAAAGACTCAACCGAACTAAACCAAAACTCAGTATGTGTATTAGCACTAAACGCACTTCCTTATAATAAGCCATACGAACATTTCTAGGGACGGGCAGGAGTGGGGGTTATAAGGGAGGCCTGAAATTAAAAATAGTGATTTCCTCTTGGGGTTTCGGCAAATATGCACATAACAAAAGTTGTTTATTTTGTTATTTAGAGAAATTTGCTCAACACTTCTTTTCAATATGAACTACCAGGTACCTCAAATGAAAAAAATAATTCAAAAGTATGTCAATATTTTCTCATTAATAATTCAAATCTATGCTTAATGCACAGGAGACGGGAAATATGACAATATGGAGGACAGTGAAGTCTTACATAAGAAAATAATTTTATTATTAACAAATCCACAGCAACGATGGGTATTAACCCTAAACACTGGGACGGGTAAATGTCAAAATATTGTGCGAAGTAAAGCCTTGCCAACAATATACCATCACCATTCAGCCTCAAATCAATTCCCGGGCGAAGCCGGGTATCTGTGCTAGTATATATATATATATATATATATATACAGTTTTGAACGAACTTCATTTTCGTCATCTACTAAGTAGGATCGATGCACATTTGAAGAAAAATTTCGAACATTCCGCATTCCGTCATGAGTACACCTCAATAGCTGATTTCCCTTAAGGGAAATGTGCTAAAACGCCTCGTTCCTTCACTGTTATTTATTCGTTGCGATAGAGCTCTTTCAGAGCATACGCTCCATCATCAGTGTCCTCTTCACAATGATGTTACTGGAACCAAGGATTCCCAGTTACCTCCCCCCCCCCCCCCGTGAATAGTGTCACAGGGAATCCGTGGTTCCAGTCACATCATTGTGAAGAGCAGGGAACTGATGATGGAGCGTATGCTCTGAAAGCGCTCTGTCACAACGAATAAACAACAGTGAAGGAACGAGGCGTTTTTTCTCACCTGAGATAATAATTCCTTCACCATCCAGCACCTCAAAAATGGAAGAATTAAATTCGTAATTCCATAAAAAGTACTAATAGAAATTGAGCTAGTTTTAAAAAGAATGTATTATACAAGATTAACTGTTATAATATGTAAAGAAAATAATTGGCATAAAATTAGTAATTGTATTATAGAAAACAAAAATATTTAACGTATCTCTAGGGACATGTTGTGTGTAAAGACATCAATGAAATGAACATAAATTTGCGCTTCCCTTTTGCAATTTCCTTCTCATTTGAAAAATTATCCAGAGTAACGTGGGTAACGGTTATGTACGTTAAGTTATAGACAAAAACACATCCCAACCCCGAAATAAATATGACACGGACCAGGATATATTGTGAGAAGACACTGCAATAATGAAACAGGAATTGTACCACGGTTACTGTGTAATTTGTGTCAGCGTACGTTGACAACTTAGAGCCACAATTTGTGTTTGTACATTGCCTAGCTCTTCCCATACGCTCAAGGGACTTTTTCTGAAAGGTAAGATTTATAAACTTGACTGTCGCTAAATTGGCGACACACAAAAGAAGGAAGTGGGAAAAGGCTGAGGGTTAGAAGAGTGTTTAAAAAAACTCTATGAATAATGTTAAATATTTGAAGCGAGATAAGAATGCACGTGTTTAATTTTGAACGAAGATAGAGAGCCATCACGTTTTATTAACTCGAGGGTCTGGAAATGTCCATCACGTAATATGACACAATATTCTGGAAAAAATGAGTTTATTTAAACAATACGAAACGTTCATTAGATAAATTTGTTTCGAACCTAATTCTTATACAAATACGCCTCGGGTTATTAAAATTTGTCGATCCTAACTCTATACAAATAGTATATAACAATATCTATAATATATATATATATATATATGATATATATATATAATGATATAATAAACTAGGAGATAATAACTAGAGATTTTATATAAATATATAGAAATGGCTTGTTTAATATATATTGGATATATAGATATCAGCGACAAATTGTTTAATATATATGTGGATAAATATTGTAAAAGCGACAAATTTCCTTAATGAAACCGATCGTATTGTAAAAACAATTATCTATGAATACGTGACTCATTACTACATTTTTTTTCCAGAGTGATTTACATTTTCTATTTTTTCTATCAGAGTGATGGACTTTTCTTTCAATAAAACGTGTCTATCTCGTTCAAAATTACAACTTATTTAGAGTTTTAACACTCTTCTAACCTCAGCTTTTCCACATCCTTCTTTTGTTGTGCCATTAGCGAAGTTTATAATTACTTTCAGAAAAGTTTGAGCGTGGAGCTAGGCAATGTACAAACACAAATTGTGGCTCTACGTTGTCAACGTACGCTGACACAAATTACACAGTAACCGTGGTACAATTCCTGTTTCATTATTGCAGTGTCTTCTCACAATATATCCTGGTCCGTGTCATATTTATTCGGGGTAGTGTTAAACTTACGTACATACCGTTACCACGTACTTTGATAATTTCAATGAGAAATTGCAAAGGGAAGCGAATTTATGTTCATTGAGTTTTAACACAACATGTAGGATACGTTAAATATTTTTGTTTTCTATAATACAATTACTAATTTTATGCCAATTATTTTCTTTACATATTATAACAGTTAATCTTGTATAATACATTCTTTTTAAAACTAGCTCAATTTCTATTAGTACTTTTTATGGAATTACGAATTTAAAATTCTTCCATTTTTGAGGTGCTGGATGGTGAAGGAATTATATATCTCAGGTGATGAAAAAAACGCCTCGTGATCCATCACCTTCACTGTGTTGTTTTATTCGTTGTTGACAGAGCGCAACGCTTTTCCAGAGCATTAACGCTCTGGCACCATCATCAGTTCCCTGCTCTTAACTGCTCGGCTCTCTATTGTAACGTGAAATTTATCTATTGTTAGACTTCACGTGGGAAATCCGCTTAGTTCACGGGCTTTTTTCTTACCTGAGAATTTTATTGTTAAACATAATATACTAATTTCATTAAACAGTCCTCAAGTCTTGCATGATACAGTGATAATTAAAGGCGATTAATATTACAATTAACATATATTTTGTAAATTCATGTTGATTGAAGTCGTTCTCATTGATTTAGTCTGTAATTTATTATTTCGTTCTTATTAGTCTTAAATTATTTAAAGGATGATAAGCTTTTGAAATGATAAGAAACTTATCCCTCCTTAAAGAGACAGTTTACCTAATCATAAATTATTCTTATGACAAATATTTAGTTGTTTTTTGAATTAATTGAACAAATAGCAGTCTTGGTTATATCCGTGCGTGTTGTGTGTAGTGAGTTGAGTGTGATGTGGGTTGTTTTTGTGTGTGTGTGTGTGTGTGTGAGTGTGTGTGTGTGTGTGTGTATTTGTGTGTTTGTGCGTGTTTATTTATGAATGTATTTTTGAAAACTTACACACGCAAATATATTCCTTATAGGTGCTACATAAGAGGTACTATTTTTGGTGATGGTATCACAGAATAATAATTCTAAAAGTAAAATTAATTATTTTTTTAGCAGATTTCTCCCAAGGGAAATCAGCTATTGAGGTTGTACTCATGACGGAATTTTCGAAATTTTTCTTCAAATGTCCATCGATCCTACCTAGTAGATGACGAAAATGAGGTCCGTTCAAAACTGTATTTATATATATATTAGTCTGTTACCGCGATATATAGTCGTTTAATGTAAAAAAAAGATCAAGTTCGTTAATAGCTGAAATCTGGCCAGTGGGAGGAGGGGGGGTTTACAGGGGAGGATTTTCTAAAATTCGAAATATTTCCGTTACTATATGTCGGATCAAAAAATTGTATAGAATCAATCTTATTGCAAATTAAATTTACTATAAATATTGTTATATACATTTATTCTTTATCTTCAATTTTAACCGAGATATTTGCATTTTTATGAAATCGGGGCGGATAACGGAGGAGAGTGAGTTTCCCCCCAAAAGCAAGGTCGGCCGTTTATTTAACTCTTCGGCTCTCGTGAAATGTTTCTATTGTAAAACTTCACGTGGGAAATCTGCTTAGTTTACGCAGCCCCTACGTGACGGACTTTTATGTTTATGTGTTATACTATTTTTTTACAACAAGTTCATGTTTTGTTTCAACAAACAATATATATTGAAAAAGAGAGGAGGCCACCGGGGAAATCTATCACTACCGTTAATAAGCTGAAGGTAAAAAAAGTCCGTCACGCAGGGGCTGCGTAAACTGAGCAGATTTCCCTCGGGAAGG
The DNA here is from genome assembly GCA_019009955.1 of Riptortus pedestris. Lineage (NCBI taxonomy): Eukaryota > Metazoa > Arthropoda > Insecta > Hemiptera > Alydidae > Riptortus > Riptortus pedestris. Next base: position 127,586,625 of record CM032231.1, on the reverse strand, counting down.
TATACAACAGATAAATCTACTTTCTGGTAACACCACCGTGAATGTTAAACGAAAAAAATACAAACGGTAACAAGAAATCTTTGTCAATTTACAAATTAATATCTACAACGGAAAGCGTCTAAATTGTAAACAAACAGGGCAGCCAACATCGCAGTGCTGTATAGATAGAAATATTCTAGACCGGAAAGAAGAAATATTAATGAAATATATCTGAATGTAAATTATTAATTTTATAGAAAACTATTTACTACAGCTAGTGCAGTAATTTGTAATGAATCAGAATATTTTTTATCTCCCACGTAATCCAAGAACAAAAAGTCCATCACGCAGGGGCTGCGTAAACTAAGCAGATTTCCCACGTTTCTTCATTCTTCCTAAAGAATGTAATCCTGCGTGACGGTTTTTTAATATTATATACATCTTTATCATAATTTAGTATTTTAGTTAGTGGCGTACAGCTAGTAAAATATAAATATTTGTATCTCCAAACGAATAAAAACCTCCAGACCCGATTGGTCACGAATAGAACTTGTTGAACTGGTGGGCCGCATTTGACATTATAAAGGTATCAGCAAGTTGGGGAAAGTTCGCTATAAAAAAAAAAAAGATGATTTATGATGAAAAATAGCTCCACTGAGACCATCCTCTCTCTCATCTGATGAATCCTTTAACAATAAAATGGATGGAAAATTTTTCTCATCTCGCTTTTATTTAGAGTTCAATCTAATCACACATTAAAAAATAATCTAGTGCCTTTTTAACTGTGATTTTAATAATAATAGAAGGTTACAGTTCAACCAAACAGCTTCTAATCCTAATACAATTTGAGTCATGTTGTAATATTAATTTTATCTGACAGGCAAATTATAAACTAGGTCATTATAGAGAATCTTTCCGTAAATATTAAATGAACTAAGTACATTGTTCACAAATTGTCATAGGGTAAAATAGGCAATTTTAGCAGATTTCCTTTAAGGGAAATCAGCTATTGAGGTCAAACTCATGACGGGATTTTCGAAAAATTTCTTCAAATGTCCATCGATCCTACCCAGGAGATGACAAAAATGAGGTCCGTTCAAAATTATATATATATATTTTTGTCAGTTAACGTTTAGCGGTCGTAATTTTTGTTTGATCGTTACCAAACTCGATATTTAAACGTTTTATGCAAAAAGACAGATCAAGTTCATTAATGACTGAAATCGGACCAGTGGGACGTTACCATACGTCGGATCAAACATTATATAAACCAATCTTATTGCAAATTAAATTTACTATAAATATTGTTCTATACATTTACTCTCTATCTTGAATATTAACCGAAATATTTGCATTTGCATTAAATGTGGGCGGTTAACGCACGAGTGAGTTTCCAGCCAAATGCTTGTTCGGCCGTTTCCGTAACTGATCGGCTCTCATATGGAGATTTCTCTTTTGTATAACTTCAAGTGGGAAATCTGCTTAGTTTACGCAGCCCCTGCGTGACGGAATTTTTATCTATGAACTAATCTTCTTTCTATAATAATATTCTAAATAATCGCACCTGATCCTTAGAGACAAATATATATATATATATATATATATATATATATATATATATATATATATATACAGTTTTAAACGGACCTCATTTTCGTCTTCTAGAAAGGATTGATGGACATTTAAAGAAAAGCTTCGAAAATCGGGTCATGAGTACAACCTCAATAGTTGATATCCCTTAAGGGAAATCTGCTAAAACACCACCATGAATATTAAGTGAATAAATACAAACAAGAACAAGAAAGCTCCAGTCGGAAGCGTCTGGAAAGTAAACTTGTCAGCCAACCTCACACCGGTAGCGAAAGCAATTACTGAATTATAACATAATATAATATATTAATTCTATTTTTGAGGCTGCATCGCTGGGAAGTATCGTCATTATGAGGATTTCGGCTATCTGCTCCAGCGGTTGGAATTTTTGTTCTGCAAATTTTCAATGGAAATGCGTCCATCTTCATCAGGCATAAATTTGATTTGAATGGCTACTTCAATTATCATATGTTTGGAGTTTTATTTTGTTTCAGTATGGCTTTCTACGTTTCTGAAAGTATGACACCGTCCACGCCTTTTATAGTATTTGTCCTCTTATTTATTTCTAGGGCTCCTAGGAGTAATCTTTTACCAAGGTGGTCCTCTCTATGGAAAACCTTTGTCTCGTCAAATTTAATTTGGTGGGGACAAATACTTGCGTTTTTGGCAATGGCGGATGTTTTTGTTCTGTTATGTTTTAGGTCAGCCATGTGTTGGTTGACTCTTGTAGCTGTCTTCTGTCCTGTTTGTCCCACTCGAACCTTACCACAATCACACGGTATATTATATTAATATATTAACTTTATTCAAAAATCCATACTATATCTAGTGCTTTAGTTTATAATGAATCATGTTAATGAATCTCGAAAAAACAAGTTTTTGTAGTCCTATAACTTGAAACGGAAGGGAGGGGGCCACTAGAACATGTTTGCGTGTATCTCGTATAATAAAAGTTAATTGAAAACAATAATTGGCATTTAAACTTCTGATATTGTGGTCCATTATATAACAGAGTATTTTTTATGTAACATGTGTAGAAGTAGGGGTTTGCTGAAAGCTGAAAATTGAAGAATGCAAAAATGGGTTAATTTCAAGATACAGAATAAATGCATATAACAATATTTAAAGTGCATTTATTTATTTATTTATTTAGAGCTTCGCAGCTGTGGCGATGATGCTCGGGGAAAAACTATATAAAATAAAAAAAAAAAACGAAACGAAACAAAATTAATTTAAACGAACATAAAACAACATAACAAAAATGTAACATGAAAAACAAAAAGACAAACAGAACTGAAACGAAAAACAGGACTGGAATGGATCACAATACCAAGTGGAAAAACAAAACACAGAAGTGGAAATCAAAAACAAAATGGAAAACAAAAATTAAATTGTCAATAAGAATAATTCCATACACTTTTTCGATCCGAATTACAGTTACGGAGATATTTCGAATTTTATAAATTCTCCTCCTCTGAACCCCCCCCCCCCACTCTTATCCGATTTCACTCATTACTGAACTTGATCTTTTATTTTACATAAAACGTCTAAATATCGAGTTTGGTAACGATCAAAGATGTTATTAAACATGAATGTTGTCATTTTATAAAGTGTTTCAAAGATGCCTAATAACAACATTATTAGATTGTTATTTTAGGCAGCAAAAATAGTCAACTTAAATAAATACTGAAAAGCACTCAAGTTTTCATAAATACACTCAACCGCAAAAAAAAAAAAACCGGACACTTCATTTTTGTCGTATTAAAAGCTAATTTTCAGCAATTTTCTTTATGTGGGTATTCTAGTTATTACAGAGAATTTAGAGTCTAAGTCCATTGAACTAATCCCTTCAGGATTAGTAAACAATTAGATAAAACTCAGATTAGATTTATTTGTCGTGAAGTGGATCTATTCTAAACTGTAAGTAGTTTTTCGCACATTTAAACATCTTTAATTATTAACCAAGCATTTTCTTTAATTAATGTTTTATTTTTATTTCAGTCCAGAATAATGGGTCTTTCAAACTTAGATGGAAGGCCGGAGCTTACGTTACATTGCCGAAACGCTTGGGGTAGCGAAGTCTACCATTCACTGTAATAAAAATGAATAATAATTTTTTTTTTAATGTGTTAATTTATCTTTTTATTTTTTTTTATTTTGTATTTTTGTGAAAATAATCAATAAAAATTATTCACTTTTGATAGATTTTGTTTAAATAATCTATAGATTAACCAATTATTTCCATTAAAAAGATTAATATACATATATATTAATTATTTAACAAAATTATAAGACTAAATCTAAGTGTCCAGTTTTTTTGAGGTTGAGTGTATATTGTAGAAGGTTAACAAGGTTTTGTGAATAAATGTATATCATACATACTCTTTCGACTTTATTTTCATTATTCCAGTAACACATTCCTTATTTAGTTATTTAATTATCTAATTATATGTTTAATTTTTCAGGTAAGAATTAGAAACACAAAGAAATGACAAGCACAATCCCTGTGAGTAGAATTTTTCATTAGCATGATTTCTTTTTCATCCCTTTCTTCCTTTTTTTTTTTTTTTTTTAATTAAGTAGAAAGAACTTTTTAAAGAAATTAAATTTCTGAAGAAGTTAGCTCCCTTTAATTTTCAAAGGGTATTTGTTCTTCCAGGAAACACTTTAACAGGAAAACCTAAATTGGGGAAATGTACAATCCTTTTTGACATTAACTGTTGTCACGAGCATTTAGTTTGAGAATCACGTTTCTCTGGATTACTTTTTTCTTTTAATTTTTTTTAAAAGAGAAATCAGCTTTTGAGGTTTTAGCAGATTTCCCTTAAGGTTTTCGAAAAATTTCTTCAAATGTCCATCGATCCTACCCAGGAGATGACGAAAATGAGTTCCGTTCAAAATTATATATATATATATATATATATATATATATATATATATATATATATATATATATAGATATATTTGTCTGTTAACGCTCTAGCGGTCGCAATTCTTGTTTGATGTTTACCAAACTCGGAATTTAATCGTTTTATGTAAAAAGGAAAATCAAGTTCGTTAATGGCTGAAATCGGACCAGTGGGAGGGGGGTTTAGAGGGGGGGATTTTTGAAAATTAAAAATATCTCCGTTATTATGCGTCGGATCAAAACATTGTATAAAATAAATCTTATTGCAAATTAAATTTACTATAAATATTGTTCTATACATTTATTCTGTATCTTGAATATTAACCGAGTTATTTGCATTTGTAATCTGCGTGTGGTCACCAGTAGGCTATATTCGGACTTTCCGCCGAGAGCTCTGGCGGCCGTTTCTATAACTATTCGTCCCTTGTGAATACGTTTTGAGGTTAGGTTAACTGTTTTTTGGGGCTAGAAACTACTGGGTTATTAAGCTCTAAATAACGTTTTAGGTTTAGAGGTTTCTTACTACTACAGTTGTTATTAAGCAGATTTCTCTATTGTAAAACTTCTCGTGGGAAATCTGCTTAGTTTACGCAGCCTCAGCGTGACAGACTTTTTCTCATGACGCGATTTTTGAAAAACGCCTTCAAATGTACATCGTTCCTACTTAGTAGATAACGAAAGTGAGATTCATTCAAAATTGTATATATACATACACACACACACACACACACACACACACACACACACACACACAAGCACACACACATATATATATATATATATATATTTGTCTGTTACCGCTCTAGCGGTCGCAATATTTGTATTATCGTTACGAAACTCGATATATAATCGTTTTATGTAAAAAGAGAAATCAAGTTCGTTAACGGCGAAAATCAAACTAGTGGGAGGGGGTGTAGAAAAGAGTATTTTCGAAATATTTCCTTTACTATAAGTTGGATCAATAATGTGTATGGAACCGATCTTATTTAAAATTAAATGTTAAACAAACATTGTTATTGGAATATGTTTTCTTTAACCCGCCCGTCTTAAGTCTTTGTATAACTAAAATATGAAAAATTGAGATACAAATTATTCTGGTTCATTATAAATTACAGTAATAGATATAGTAAATGTTTTTCAAAAAAATTAATATGATATATTCAGATATGTTTCAGGATTTTTTTTTCCGCTGAAGAATATTGTGTTTTATAAGAGGTTGGCTAACCTGTTTGGTTACAATTCAAAGGCTCTTTAGGTTGTTAAAATTGACTGAAATATTTCTCATTACAGTTTGCATATATTCACAGCGCTATTCTGTTACTAGTATGTAGATTTATCTATTGCAGAACTTCACGTGGACATCTGCTTAGTTTACGCAGCCCCTGTGTGAAAGATTTTGTTATTCACGACGTGCTTTAATAAAAAAGTCCGTCACGCAGGGGCTGCGTAAACTAAGCAGATTTCCCACGTGAGGTTATACAATAGAGAAATCTCCATACGAGAGCCTAACAGTTATGGCCGAACTAGTTTTTGGCGGGAAACTAACTCGTCCGTTATCGGCCAAATTTAATAAAAATGCAAATATCTCGGTTAATATTCAAGATAGAGAATAAATGTATAGAACAATATTTATAGTAAATTTAATTTGAAATAAGATTGGTTCTATACAATTTTAACGGCGATGTTTCGAATTTTCGAATATATATATATATATATATATATATATATATATATATATATATATATATATATTTTAAACGGACCTCATTTTCGTCATCTCCTGGGTAGGATCGATGGACTTATGAAGACATTTTTAAAAAATCCCGTCTATCGAGATCGTACTCATACCTCAATAGCAGATTTCCCTCAAGGGAAATCTGCTATTAAAATAAGGTCCTTCAAGCGGGGGGTGCGTTGACATAGTAATTGTAATTTCCTTGCTGGTTTAGCACCATACAAATATTCTATAAAATGTATAAAAGAAAAATTACAGAGCGTCAGTAGTTTAACAAGATTGACTCTATAACATGTTTCGATACGTACTTATAAGACAGAGATATTTTGAATTTTCATAATTTCCCAATCTAAACCTCCCACTATTCCTGGCCCGATATCAGCCATAAACGACAATGAACTTTAGTGTTGAATTAAAAGGTTAGATATCAATTATTGTACGTATCAAATAAATATTTTCAAGAAAAAAGGTAGGTCATAATTGATGAAGCCAACAAACAATCTATTTGTAATTATCTCACAAATTAAAAGTTTAATGAAAACAATATTTGGTATCAAAGATACAAATAAAGAGATTCAGGATGGTTTACTGAAAGGTAGAAACTATAAAATACAAATACATATATATCGGCTAATAATCAAGATACATATAAATCGACATTTATAGAACATATCATTTACAAAATGGTTGGTAACCATGGTGGACACTTCGATCTGGCGTTTAATAATGGAGATATTCCGAATTTTCAAAATTTCCTATCTCCACACACTCTCCCACTGTCCGATTCCAGAAGTTAAAACAAGCTTGATCTTTATTATTACATAAATGTTAATTTATTATTATTACTATAATTAGTACATGTTGTACAATAGAGAAATCTGCCTAATAATAACAGAAATAGGAAGGAATCACTAAACCTATTCACGAGGGACGAACAGTTACGGAAGTGGCCGCAATAGCTCTCGTCGGAAAGTCCCGAACATAGCCGACTCTTGCAGACCCCACACACAATACAAATGCAAATATCTCGGTTAATATTCAAGATACAGAAAAAGTTTATAGAACAATATTTATAATAAATTAATTTGCAATACGATTTTGTATATACATTGTTTTGATCAGACGTACAGTAACCTTTATAAAACCCCTCCTTCTAACCCCCTCCCCTCCCAATAGTCCGATTTCAGCCGTTAATGAACTTGATCTGTCTTTTTGCATAAAACGTTTAAATATCGTGTTTGTTAACGATCAAACAAAAATTGCGACCGCTAGAGCGTTAACAGACATTTTTCTGTATATATATATATATATATATATATATATAAAATTTTGAACGGACCTCATTTTCGTCATCTCGTTGGTAGGATCGATAGTCATTTGAAGAAATTTTTCGAATAGCCGATTTCCTTTAAGGTAAATCTGCTAAAACGTTAAAATATGAAGATAAAAAGATTAAATATCCAGATTGGTAACGATGAAACCACGATTGCGACCGCTTGAACGCTAACAGACAAATATATAAATCTTTATGTATATAGATCTATCTATACAATTTTGAACGGGCCTCATTTTCGACCTCTTATTAGCAGGACCGATGGACATTTGCTGATTTCACAAAAGTGAAGTCTGTTCAATCCGCGATAGAATAACCTAATTTGCTAGCATCTTCTGAAAAGTAGATCAACAAAGAGCACAGTAGAACATTATATTTATATTTGTACACAGCCTCCTAATATTTTTAAAAATTTATTTCCAGAGAGAAAAGAAATAACAGGACTCACTTCTTACTGCAGCTTGTTTATCAATGAAGTCCGAATTATTCATTTCAACCACTAGAGCATTTACAGACAGGGAGATATATACACACACACAACATGTATATATATATATATATATATATATATATATATATATATATATATATATATATAATTCTACTGTACGTGTGTATGTCACTGAACTCCTCCTAGACGGCTGGACCGATTTGAATGAATCTTTTCATATGCGTTTGGTTAACGCTCCGGATGGTTTAGCGCCGCAGATCAGCCCGCCAGATGGAGCAGGAGTGGGGGTCGTGAGGGAGGCCTGAAATTAAAAGTAGCCGTATTTCGTCTCCTATTGGTTATTTGGCAAATATGCTCTGGATATAAGTTATTTATTTTCCTATTTAGAGTATCTTTCGTCATATTCACTTCTCGCCATCTCGGTCTCCGGTCGAAGGGCGAAGGGCGAGGTTTTTTGGATATGTAATGAAACGTTAATATATTCATCTAATTTATGTCCTTAGAGTTTAAGTATGTTATATAAATAAAGCTGCTTGCAGCAGCGAGAGGTTTTCACATTCAGACACTGTTATTAGTTATCCAAATTTATTTTAATCTAATTTGAATGGCGCAATTATTTTCTTTTAGCAGATTTCCCTTAGGGGAAATCAGCTATTGAGGTCGTACTCATGACGAGAGTTTCGAAAAATTTCTTCAAATGTCCATCGAGCCTACCCAGGAGATGACGAAAATGAGATCCGTTCAAAATTATATATATATATATATATATATATATATATATATATATATATATATATTATAATAAACTCGATATTTAAATGCTTTATGTAAAAATAAAGATCAAGTTCGTTAACGGATAAAATCGGACCAGTGGGAGGGGGGGTTTAGTGGGGAGGATTTTTGAAAATTCAAAATATCTCCGTTACTATACGTCGAAAAATTGTATGGAATCAATCTTATTGCAAATTAAATTTACTATAAATAATGTTTACATGTATTCTGTATCTTGAATATTAACCGAGATATTTGCATTTTTATGTTTTCAGCTTCTGAGATGAGATCGGCTAACTTCGGGTCTAGTCGTGAGTTTCCGTCAAGAGCTAGCTCGGGCCGTTCCTGTAATTGTTTGGCTCTCTATTCTGAAATGTCTCTATTGTATAACTTCACGTGGGGAATCTGCTTAGTTTACGCAGCCCCTGGGCGACGGACTTTTCTTTACTTATATTTATGTATTTGCATTATTATTGTCGAGGGTTTTGATTTATTTCAATTATTGCTCCAGAACTATTTTTTTTTTTGTAAAGACGTGTAGTGCGCATTCTACCAGATAATCATAGAACTAAAACATCTTCTTTCCCTTCTCTCATTTTTCCTTTTATTTTTGCATTCCGAGTTTTCGCGATATTTATTTTCTATTTGTTTTTAAGCAAACGTGCACATAAAAAATGTGGCTTTTTGTGTTATTAAAAGTAGCTTTTGTTTTAAACATAATATTATTAAATTGAATATCCTTATCGCTTGATATATCATGCAGGACAACGTCTGCCGGGTCCCCTAGTATATATGTATAAAACCTTCCAATTTCCTCCCTCAGAAAAGTCAACCACTTTTACCAGAGAACAATCAACTACTTCTTTTCTCACATTGCTAATACAATTTTCAATACATTATCCAACGGCTGTATATCACCTGTGAAATACAGGATAAAGTTCTTGATGGATGGTCAAAGCTGGCGTTGAAGGGAAATCAATATAAGGACGGAATAGAACTCCGTAAATCCTTCTCGAGTTTTGTTGCAGTGCAAATGTAGTTATCAAGCTTTCCACGTCGCCAGCCTCTGAAGATGGTGTTACAAAGCTCGAAAGCAGCTAAGCTGCGTTAATTAAGCAGATTTCCCACTAGCGACAAGAAAACAATGAATTGCGAATTCTAGTTACAAAATAAAGCTTTTTCCGACCCGGTTCATAATTACCGAGATAGTTTTTGATTTCCACCGTCTCAAGTCCGATTTCAGCAAATAACAAATATCATCATTATCAAATAAAATGTATCAGTGTATCATTGTTGAATAAAACTGTTATATATGGAGTACGGTATTAATCAAATAAATTTTTAATAAACCAAATAAATTTATGTATTTGCATGTATCTCCCAAAATAAAAGTTCAATGATAACAATATTTGGAATTAAACTTTGAAATAAGTGGTTCACGATATCGCAGCTTATTGTCAATATGACATAGGTAGCTGTGAAGGTTACTGAAAGCCGAAAATATAAAATCCAAATATCTCGCTTAACCCTAGAACGGTAGTGATATTATTTCCCGCTTAATGGTATTGATACGTAAATTTTACGTGTGCAACTGATAATTGGTGAAATTATTCAAAATTTGTTAATGTTTGGGACTATTTTTTTATTTTATTAAAAGATACACTTTTCTTTAACTTATATCTAAGTTAATATCTAATAATGTGCACGGCAATCCTTTCAGGCGCTTGGTTCAAAACACGTTCCGGAGGTTGTGTGCTCCATTCATATCCATTCTTACCAAGCACAACCCCACCTTCTACATTTATTGTGACTGATCTGTCAATATTGTGTGGTTGAGAGGTTTTAGGTTTTTTTGCCTCTGTATTTCTTCTCTTTCTACGATTGCCTTGATGTTTTCTAAAATTTGCTGACTCTCATCGCTATCTAGCCCACTCTGTGTTGCAATCATTTCCGTAGGCTCAACCTCCTCATCACTTGGAGAATACTCCGGATCATCATCGGATTATCAATATCCATCTATTTCATAATTGTCATTTTCCCCATCTGACCCATCGGAGAGGAGAGTTCTTTCAACAAATTCCTTCGTCCGTTGAATATTTGTTCTCCATTTTTCAGAGACTATAAACAGATTATTATTATTATTATTTATATTCTCTCTATACATCTTTGTTTTTTTATATTAAAAAATAAAAGATAAAAACATTAAAATAAAATAAATAAGAATATAAAAATAAATTGAGAATAATATTAACTAAGTTATAGCATAAATACCGGTTATTAGTAGCGATACGTAAATTTTACGTGCCAAAAAGTTGCGGTTAATAGTATTGATACGTAAATATTACGTGTCGTTTTTATTTCAAAAAAATAGTATTGGACGAGTGGAAAGGTTCACTTAGCTGCATTTGGCAGAGATCAAGTCCGAACTGTCTGGAGTTCTCATAGCTGAAGGATGGGAGTCGTGAGGTCGTTAACGGCCCTTTGATAACAGTTCAAACCAGATCATACGTAATTTTTACGTTCACTACCATTCTAGGGTTAATATTCTTGATACAGAAAATATTGTTCCGTTTATTAAAAAAAATAAAAATAAATAAATAAACCTCGTTTATTAGAGTGCTTTTGGATTGCAAAATTAAACACACACAAGCTTCAGAGTTTTTATCACTGCACAATTTGCTTAACAATGCACAACACACTTGGTGAATTATTCTTAACTACTACTCACAGAATGCACTGATAGCTTCACTTTTCTTCTTATTACACTGTCCAATAACTCACTCGGGATCACTGAAGTTCACAAAAACACGGCACTGCACTGATCTTTGCGAAGACAACGGCACTGCACTGGCCTTTACTTAAACACGATACTGTACTGTTCATTACAGAAACATGTCACAGCACTGTTCTTCACACACACACTCAATGACAGGTATTGCCGAGAACGGGCTAGACCATCGGTCGGCTCCTTTCATCAACTTCGTACTTCTTAAATATGTTATTAACTCTGTTTAATTTTTCATATTCGTAGTTTTCACAGGACTATGTATGTAACAACATTTATAGACCTTCCAATTTGCAATGTGATTGGTTCTATAAAATGTTTCGATCCGACTTATAATAAGGGATATTTTTATAATTTTCGACATTCCCCTCTTCTATACACCTCCCCCCTCCCACAAGTAAGATTTAAGCCATTAACGAGCTTGATCTTTATTTTTATATAAAACGTTTAAGGAGTATGGTAACGATGAAACAAACATTGTGGCCACTAGAGCTTTAAAAGACAAATACAGTTGACTCTGGCTATCACGAAATTCCACGGGACTGCCATTTTTGTTCGTGTTATGTATAGTTCGTCTTAGGCATAGTTCTAGTTATAGAGGTGAACTAAATGAAAATTCGTGTTACAGGGGTAAAAAAATTTACTGTGATTTATTCCCTACATCTTCTACAAATCTACATAATCTTAATATTTTATGAATATTTAATTGAATTAAAATATGTATATATACATAATTTAAAAAAAAAAAAACGGTAAAACACAGAAAACAGAAAATATAATATTAATTCCACTGATTAATAAGTCCTTAATCTTCCTTTGCTTAATACTGAAAAACACTAACAGTCTTAATGTTGATTAAAATAAAAAAAAAACTTTGTTGTATCCCTTACAGCTTCAAAATTAAACATTTAACTTTGTACAGTATAATTAAAAATACTTACAGTAAAGACATAATAAATATCGTGTAAAACAGAGTAAACAGTACCGACCATATTACTGCAATCCCACTAGTAGTTGAAATAGTCCGTTATCTTCTTCTGTTTAAGACTGTTAGCAACACGTTTGTCAATCATATTCTCGATTGAAACAATTGAAGAAAACACACTGTATGGTACATCACTGGTTTTTTTTCTAAAAACATACGTAGAGTACGTACTGCAGCTTTGGCTTATTTAGATGTGACGTCTGCTGGTTCTTCATCCTCGTGATCTTCGTCAGAAGGAGCGTCTTGAACCGGAAAATTAGTTCATGTTACGTAAGGTAATTTCTTCGTGTTAGACAGGTTTTTCCAAGGGGATTTAAAATAATTCGTGATATCGAGGATTTCGTGTTATCGAGGTTCGTGTTAGCGAGAGTTGACTATATTTGAACTGACCTCATTTTTGTCATCTTCTGGGTAGGGTCGATGGGCATTATAAGAATTTTTTTCTGAAAATTGCTTCATGAGTACAGCCTCAATAGCTGATTTTTCTTAAGGAAACCCCGTGATGGAATAACCTAATTCGCTACCAACTTCTGAAAAGTGGATCAACGAAGTGAAACTACGTTTGCAGACGGGTTCCTAATATTTTCACAAATTTTATTTCCCCCGAAAATAAAACAGGACTCGCTTCTTACTGCAGTTCGTGTAGCAAAAACTGTCTGAATTATTCATTTTTTGGCCAACCCCCCCGAAAACACCTGATATAACAAATAGTAGCGAACTCATAACCAACTTTTGGTCGAGCGATTCGACGAAAAAGCACAGACAGGGTAAATATGTTAGAGTTTTGATAGGATTGGAGTCCAATGCCGTTAGCATAGCGCCCCCACTCCGGGAATGCAATAAATTCCGTATCAGGGCAAACCCCACCACCCCCCAACCCCTGAATTCCAGACTAGCCCGCCTCAACCGGCAACAGTGGGTATGATTTAAATTTATTTTTTATTTGAATTCTTATGGGCTTTAAAATTTATTCCCTCATTTAGTCGGCTGTATTCTTGTTCCGGGAAAGTATTAATTACATTCCAAAAAAAAAAAAAAAACAATATTAATATATATATATATATATATATATATATATATATATATATATATATATATATATAAATTGCAATTCATGATAATGAAAATTAGATTCCACCATATTAAATAAAAGTCCGTCACGCAGGGGCTGCGTAAACTAAGCAGATTTCCCACGTGAAGTTATACAATAGAGAAATCTCCATACGAGAGCCGAACAGTTACAGCAAAGGGCCGAACTAGCTTCCGTCATATGTTATCGGCCCAAATTTAATAAACATGCCAATATCTCGGTTAATATTCAAGAAAGAGAATAAATGTATGGAACAATATTTATAGTAAATTTAATTTACAATAAGATTAGTTCTATATACTTTTGTGATCCGACGTATGGTAACGCAGATATTTCGAATTTTCGGAAATCCCCCCTCCCACCAGTCCGATTTCAGCCATTAACGAACTTGATCTGTCTTTTGGCATAAAATGTTTAAATATCGAGTTTGGTAACGATTAAATAAAAATTACGACCGCTAGAGCGTTAACAGATAAATAAATAAATAAATAAATAAATATATATATATATATATATATATAGATAGATACTTTTGAACGGACCTCATTTTCGTCATCTCCTGGGTAGGATCGATGGACATTTGAAGAAAATTCTTCAAAATTGTGTCATGAGTACGACTTCAATAGCTGATTTCCCTTAAGGGAAATCTGCTAAAATGTAGTAGTAAGTATTACACTCCTTGACTATAGTATATATTGTTTCCAAGTTTACAACAACTGGAAATTAACGAATGCCGTTCTTCAATCTTAATATTTTGCCATAATATTCTGGATGTACAAAATTCAGACCTGTCTTCCTCCACTGTAAATTTATAAACGTCACAGCGTACACTCCATCTTCAATAGCTATTAACTCGAACAAAAAAAATCATATGAATATCAAGCACAAAATAGTATTGAACAAATACAAAAAATAGCTCAGAATGTATTAATTAAATTTAAAATACAAGGTAAAAATAATATTGAAACTCAAAAAAGTTAACTTAGCAGATTTCCCTCGTGAAGTTTGAAAATAAATAAATCTACATACTGGTAACACAACACCATCGTCAACAATAAGTGAATAAATACAAACGGGAAGCGACTGAAATGTAAAAAAAAAAACAGGTCTGCCAACGTCTCACCGGAAAGAAAATCAAATACTGAAATAAATCAGAATATAACATATTAATTTTATTGAAAACTATTTACTAAATCTAGTACTGTAATTAATGATGAATCAGAATAATTTTTATCTCAAACAATCAAATTTCAGCAGTCCAAGAACTTAAGACCGTTGGGGGGGGGGGGTCACCGGAACATATTTGCATGTATTTCGTATAATAAAGGGACCTTGAAACAATATTTGGTATTTATGCTTCGAATAAAGTGGTTTATTATGTTACAGAATATTGTTAATGTAACATGAGTAGAAGTAGAACTCAAAAAAGTCCGTCACGCAGGGGATGCGTAAACTAAGCAGATTTTCCACGTGAAGTTTTACAATAAAGAAATTTCAGAATAGAGAGGCAAACAGTTACGGGAACGGCCCGAACTAGCTCTTGACGGAAACTCACGACTAGACCCGAAGTTAGCCAATCTCATCTCAGAAGCTGAAAACAGAAAAATGCAAATATCTCGGTTAATATTCAAGATAGAGAATAAATGTATATAACAATATTTATAGTAAATGTAATTTGCAATAAGAAGTTGGTTCTGTACAATTTTTCGATCCGATGCATAATAACGGAGATATTTCGAATTTTTGAAAATCCCCTCCTCTAAACCCCCCCCCCTCCCACTGGTCCGATTTCAGCTGTTAACGAACTTGATCTTCCTTTTTACATCAAACGATTTGGTGACGATTAAACAAAAATTGCAACCGCTAGAGTGTTAACAGACTTATATATATATATATATATATATATATATATATATATATATATAATTTTGAACGGACCTCATTTTCGTTATCTCCTGGGTAGGATCGATGGACATTTGAAGAAATTTTTCGAAACTCGCGTCATGAGTACGACCTCAATAGCTGCCTGAAATGCAAATATCTCGGTTAATATTCAAGATAGAGAATAAATGTAAATAACAACATTTGTAGTAAATTTAATTTACATTAAGATTAAAGGTATACACTTTTTTAATCCAACGAATGGTAATGAAAATGTTTCGAATTTTCAATATTCTTCGGAACTCGACTTTTTGCTTATTGGGAAGGGTTATGTACATGTTACCGCCCTTTTCTAGTCAGGGTGTGACTAAGAATTGTATTTAATTCGTACGCCAATTAATAAACTCCTATTGCCTAGGCGGAAATCGACCTCACCACTCTAGGTTTACCATGTGAGATTAAAGTCACATGGCTAACCTGAGTACCTTTTCATTTAACTTAGTATAAGTTATTTATTCAATTTTTAGATTTTTTTTTAATGAAAGTAATATTTTTAGGATAATTGAAAATAAAATACAAAACATAGAAAATAGACAATATGTATAAATTCCAAGAAATAAATTTTTTACCAGGTGGTTGATTCTAAGGGAAAAATACGAGTAACAAGTTCACGACAATTCCTAGAACACATTAAGCCCTCAGGGTAACATTTGTAATTGATACACGAACAAGCGGATACCATATTTCCTTCAGTAGTCTTGGTTAGAATATACAATGTAGTACGTAGAAACGTACCTAGAGTCTACCACCTATTGATCGTGAGTACCTGGAATGGTCATATACGTTAGGTTACTTCCGGCTGTTCTAGGAACTCGTTGTACAGAGAGGGGCCCAATTATTTTCCTCCTCAAGCAGTAAATATTATACATTTTGTGATTCAAAAACCTTAAAGAAATTTTCCGTAAAGTTAATAGTTACTATGTGTATATGAGAAAAGCTATAGTCAATTAATTTTTATATATAAATAATAATAAATACCCTGCTGCAAAATAAAAAAAGTCCATCACACAGGAACTGCGTTAACTAAGCAGATTTCCCACTCGCGTCACCTATATGCATTTATCTCACGACGTGAAAATTCAATGACAACAATATTTGTTACTTAGGCTTCAAAGAAATTGTTTCATAATGAAACAGCTTATTGTTGATAGGGCATGGGTAGGAATAGGGATTTACTGAAGGCCAAAAACTGAACAACGCAACTATTTTGGTTAATATTAAAGATAATGAAAAAATGTACATGACAACATTCATAGAATATTACATTTGTAATTAGATTGGTTCAATAGAATCTTTCAGCCCGACGCATAATAACGGAGACATTAAGAATTTTCTAAATTCCTCTCCTCTAAACCCCCCTTCTTTCCCACTGTCAGATTTCAGCCGTTAACGAACTAGATCTTTCTTTTTACATAAAACACTTATATATTGATTTAAGTAACGATGTAACAAATATTGCGACCGCTTGAGCGTTTACCCTAGTATTACCGACCTCTCCCAGGTCGCATGGATTACCAAGGTGGGGGGGGGGGGGAGGCTCCTCGAGCCCACAACCTTAAAAACCTTTTATTTTGGTTCTATAATTTTTTAAAATTTTATTTCTATTGGATTATGTTTAATGAACGTTTCTTATGACACCTGTGAAAAAAAAAATTGAAAAAAAAAATTAAATACAAAAATAAAAATAATTAAAATAGGTTCGGATGGGGAAAAAAAAGGATGAGCTTTAAATTAAATGTAATTTTATTCTATTGGAGGAACATATCTAAACATTGTTAGAATAAAAAGTTATCTATATCTAAGTTATTATAACATTATAATAGAATAATAATTTAAGAAAATATAATTATCAGATTCGTAATGCAATTACGAAAAAAATTATTGTGCAAAAGCACCAATCTTTTGCACAATAATTTTTTTTCCGAGTGTTTATCCAGGATGTAGCATGGACTAACTGTTCCCCTAGTTGGGAAAAAAACCTAGAAAATTCTTCTCTTTTTCTAAAAAAGTACCTATCAGGAGGCAATAATTAATAACCCATCCAGTAATATATTTTTATATGAAAAAACATTATATGGGGAGCATGAGAATATATTTTTTTTTTTGAGAAAAAAAAACTTGAGAAGGGTTTGTGTATGTTAAAATTACATCAAAGAGGTAATTATTATTTGAGCAATATAATTAATAACACTTCTGAATTACTAGTTATAAAAGTAGTATTAATATCAGTTGGCCTCGAGGAGCCCCCCCCCTTGCGGACTTAAGTGTATAACTACCCCCATGCATTACCAAGGGGGGGGGGGCTCCTTGAGCCCATACGTCAAAAAAATTTTTTTTTCCTCAACATAGAATTTTTTTTTTAATTTAATTTTATTGTTATGCCCTCACTCTAGGATGTTTTTCTGAGGAATACATAAAATATCAAAAATATCCCATTAAATTGGGTGATAGGGAACAAAAACAAAAAGTTGTGGGCTCAAGGAGCCCCCCCCCCTTGGTAGTTCTAGGGTTAACAGACTAATATACGGTATATATACAAGTTTGAACGGACCTCATTTTAACGTTTAAATATTCGGAGTATGGTAACGATAAAAAAAAATTGTAACCGGCTAGAGCGATATCAGATATATATATATATATATATATATATATATATATATATATATATATACATACGTATATATTTGCGTCATCTCCTATGAAGGATCGATGGACATTTGAAGAAATTTTTCAAAAATCGCGTCATCAGTACAACGGCAATAGCTGATTTCCCTTAAGAGAAATCCGCTAACACATGAGATAGAAAAACTTTTTTTCGACATTGAGCTTAAAGGGTCGAACTAAACTTAAGAAAATCCCAGGGAGAGCACTGGAAGATCAAAAGGAAATAATTATAATCCCTGACTGACAAAAAACCTAGACAAGCTTCAAGGAACAGCAAATAGAATAAGAAGAAAGCGGGATTTTGGATTGAACTCGTAATCTTCGTTGTAAAAGTTCAGTTCTTTGTTTCAAGTTCATGTTTTAGCCCGTGTTGTCACTTTCCTTATTCCAAGATAGAATATGCAAAACATACTGTAAGTTAGTAGGTGAAACCTTGAAGAGAAGGCTCTGTTAGCAATAAGAGAACACATGGACATATCACGTTAAAACTGTCACAAAGTACACGTGCCGTTAGAAAGGTCACGGAATCTGTTAGTCTTTGAAGAGAGGATAAAAGCTTTTTCAAAGTAGATCCTTTACTGTTATGTTTAGTAATGTACACTCAATGTCATAGCCATTTCAAACTATTTCTCGAAGAGACAATTGTAAATATTTCCTTTTAGAAACGGAATTTCTCAGCCATTAGTATAATTGGGACTTTTTGTTTTATTTATTGTTTACCTCCTCAAGTATCTTTTCTATGTGCATCATACATGTACAGTATACAGAGTGTGGCAGTATAACTTCTGTTCAGTCGTCTTTGAATTGAATTTCCCGCGTTCGCTTAGTTCACAAACCCGCCACACATATGGAGATCACGTAGGCAGTGGCCAGGAGAGCAAACAGCCCCGCTAGCCTACAGGACAGAGCTCGCTTGATCTGAGCGGCCATTACATTAGAGCAGTTGGTTTTCCTCGCCCAAATGAGGAAGGACGGGTAGTTGTCTCCGCAAAAGAAAGAATAGTATTCACCGCCCGCAACTCTAGTGTCAGAAAATGATCACCTCATCAAAAACAAAGGTCTCCGCAACCAGTATTCACCAGCTAGAAGACAGAACCTCATTGGGAACACAATATAACACAGGATGAAAAATCCATTTCATAAAAGGTATATGTTTCCCGCAGGTACCTATTTTTTTTATTATAATGCTAGCATTATCTACGCAAAATATTAAATGAGTACTCATAATATAGAACCGATCGATCATTATATTGTATATATATTATTGGCTTTCCGCTTAAGTATTTTATAAAGTTAACATCTATATCAATAAATGTTAATGTTTGTGTCAATTAGATATAAGGTTAGTCCCTAAATTAGCATTCGTTTTAGGTTTGAGTTGTATAAAATTAGCTTCCTTACTATAAAGTTTATTATATGTTACTTATTCAATATATAATTGATTCTTTAGAGAACTCAAATAGTGACTTGTATTATTCCCCCTCATCTTTCCATAAAATAGTAAATACTTCAGTCAAATGCTTTTTTATGAGGAAATTATCTCCTTAATACTTTTATTTCAGTATAATGCTCTCTTATTATTGCCTTTAAAAAGCGTCCCGCCTTTACAACTTCTTTTTCCAAAAGATTTCCATTTAACAGAAATGATCTATTGAGGTCGAAATCATGACAGGATTTTCGAAAAATATCTTCAAAAGTCCATCCATCCTACCCAGAAGATGACGACAATGAGGTCCGTTCAAAATTATAAAATAATTCTATTAATATTATATATATATATATATATATATATATATATGATGTTACCACTCTAGTGGTCATAGATATTTGTTTGATCGTTACCAAATTCCACATTTAAACGTTTTACGTAAAAAGAAAGATCAAGTTTTTTAATGACTGAAATTGGACCAGTGGGAGTATAGAGGAGCGGAATTTCGAAAATTCGAAATATTTCCGGTACTCTAAGCCTGATCGAAAAATTGCATAGAAAAAATCTTATTGGAAATTTTAATTACCTATAAATGTTGTTATAAATATATTTCACTACCATGAATTCTAACAAGACATTTGGATTTTTTAGTTTTCATCTTTTGACCCCCCCACTCCTAGTCAAGTCACCTAAACAACAATTTGTTATATGATAAACTGCTTCATTCGAAGCTTTAATGCCAGATATTGGTTTCAAAAGAATTATAAATTACAATACTACATATAGAAAATAGTTTTCATAAAAATAATAAATAATATTCAGATATATTTCAGTTTTTCTTTCTGGTGAAGAGTATTTCTATGTATCTATTCAGCTGTGAGAGGTTGGCTGTTTGTTTACAATTCAGACGATTTCCGTTTGGGGTTATTAAAATTGACTGATAGATTTCTCAATACCGTTTGTATTAATTCACTTAATATTCACGGTTCTATTTTGCTACCAGTATGTAGATTTATCTATTGTAAAACTTCACGTAGAAAACATAAAAAGTATAAAAACTCAGTTGATTTTTGGTTTTATCTGATCCACCATAACGGAGATATTTCGATTTTTTTAAACTTTTATTTCGCCCCATATCTTCATTTTGAAATTCCTTTTGCAATCCTATTAACGAACACAATTTCCAGTTCCCTACTTCCTAAAACGATAAAATACCGAGTTTCGATATTAACATACAAACTTTATATATGTATGTATATATTCGTGTGTGTGTATGTGTTTGTGTGCGAGAGTGGAATAATTGTCGAGCTGAAAGAGTTATTATAAATCACCAAAGCCTATTTTAAATGCGCCAATCTAATGGCATTAATGTATTCTCGTGTTTGCATTATTTCAACAATGAGCTGAAATATCAGCGGCATCAAAATATGATTTTCAGCATCTGCTTGGATTCCCGCCCGTTCACAAATATTAGTGTCGCATCCCAAGTCCACAGTGACCAATTATAATTTATGTATGATGGGCCACTGTGCAATTATACAACAGAAACCCCATTATACCCCCAACGGCAAAGGGGTAGGGGTTTTCCTTATTTATCCTGCATAAAATATTATGGGGAAAGAGGGGAAATCAAAGAAAAATGGAGTCTGACCACGCATCGGTTGTGCAGCAAACTAAGCAGACGGAACTAACAATGGGTAAACAATGCATGAAAGAAATGTGAGATGAACTGAAAAATCGCTGAAAGATGACAGCAATAAAAAAAAAAGTCCGTCACGCAGAGGCTAAGCAGATTCCCCACGTAATGTTTTACAATAGAGACATTTCACGAGAGCCGAACAGTTACGAAAACGGCCGAACTAGCTTTTGGCGGTAAACTCACTCTCTTCAGTTATTCGCTCACATTTTATAAAAATGCAAATATCTCGGTTAATATTCAAGATAGAGAATAAACGTACATAACAATATTTATAGTAAACTTAATTTGCAATGAGATTGATTCTATACACTTTTTCGATCCAATGTATAGTGACGGAGATATTTCGAATTTTCGAAAATCCTCTCCTCTAACCCCCTTCCTCCCACTGGTCCGATTTCAGCCATTAACGAACTTGATCTGTCTTTTCACCTAAAACGTTTAAATATCGAGTTTGGCAACGATCAAATAAAAATCGCAACCGCTAGAGCGTTAACATATATATATATATATATATATATATATATATATATATATATATATATATACAGTGCTGTGAAAAAGTCTTTGAACAAAGTAATTTTTTAAATAATCTAAGTTGGAAGAAAAGGGAAAAAACAAAATTATTGTGAAACAAATATTTTATTTAATTAAAAATACCACCCATATAATTTTGTAGTGAAAAAAATATTTAATAACCATATAAAGCACAAACAAAACATTAGTATCTAGTATGTACTCCTTTATTTCTTTTGGCGCCTCAGCAATCTATCTTTAACACAAGAAATTAAAGAGGCTATGTAATCAGGAAAAATTTTTTCCCATTCTTCTTTTAAGGATTCTCCACAGCTCTTCTAAAGAATTTGGTTGCCTTTTCCTCAATTCTTTTTCTATCAAGTAATTCCCACAAATGCTCTATAAGATTAAAACATCAGGACTCTGAGGTGCCATTCCCATACAATTTTAACTGTCACCTTCTTCTTCTTTTCTTGCCAAAATTAATCTTTTGATAGTTCTGGCTGTATGCTTTGGATCATTGTCATGCTTAGCAAAACAAATCCCGGCCCTATAAGCCTCAACCCCAGATGGTATTGCGTTTAGATGTAAGAATACTGTGATATTTTTTAGCATCCATGTTCTTTTCCTTTATCTATTCTCACAAGATTAATCCTACCAATCTTAGCCGGAAAGCCGAGAAGCAACCCCAAACAATTATAGAACTCCTCCTCTCATGCCTTCATAGTTGGATTTAAGCATTCTCCAAATACTCCTCTCCTGGCCGCCGCCGTTCACACTATGCTGTCTTTCTCCTAGAGCCAAACAATTTCGATATTTTTGATTCGTCGGTCCATAAAAACTTTTTTCACCAGTCCCCTCTTCGTCCAAATTTTCATGTTCTTTTTTACAAATTTCAAACGCTTTCCTTTTTATTTCCACGACGGAAAAAAAAATGGTTTTTATTCTGTAGCCACACACCCCTTAAGGTCCAAAAACTTATAAGTTTCCTTCTAACCAAAGAAGAAGATACTTGTTGTATCTGTGGCTTCAAGCTATTTCTTGAGCAAGTTGTGTGTGCTATTCTTTTTGCGGTTGCGCAAAAAGATAACAACTTCAAATGTCTTTGTTCTGCAGCACGGTTTTAACTTTCGGGGCCTACAGAACGTTTTTTAAGTCCACAATTACATTTGCTTGTTTTTAAAATTTTTTTAATAATATAGTGGGTATTTCCTGGAAGTAAGAAACCTTTTCACTTGTCTTTGATTTATTTCACTGAATAGTAAGGCCCTCTGCTGATACAAAATAATCACTTTCTGTCTATCAAGAAGATTAATTTTCGCCATTTCCTTGAATAAATCAGTTAGTTTAATGTACAGGAAAAAAATAAGTTTAGTAAGGAAAATTATTTTACACTATAAATTTTACTTACTGTTTGAAGAAACGCAGTATTCTATGAATAAAAATAATGTTTTTTTTTGTTTTCACAAATATGTTGTACCTTCCAATCTGACGTTTATTACTGATTTGAAGAGAAAAGAGATGATAATAATGTAAACATTAAGATGATATCAATAGAAAGGATTATAAAAAGAGTTTAGATCCTAATAGTGACAATATTGACAAGCAGTTATAAATCCTTTTATCCACCACTGTACACATTTTTACATTAGAAAAATAAATGCGCAATACATCTAGGACTCTTAGCAAAATAATAAGTAAAAAATTAAGTGCTAAAATGAAATTATATAAATTATTCTCACAAGAACAGTTTTGTTCAAAGACTTTTTCACAGCACTGTATATATATATATACCGATACCTTATGACGCAGCATGTGTATTAGGTAAACTAATACCAATAGATCTCATTGCAAAGCAGTACGTAACTCAATTCTCTCTTTTGAAAACCTCAACAGCCAACTCGAACTATTTGCCTGAAGAAATGGAAAGAGATATCCATTATAAGGACTGGCTCCATCCGTCGTTATATCCAAGTATTTGTTTAAATCCATACAACAATGCCGAAATAAGCATTTTTAATGATGGCAGTAAGGATGATACCCAAGTTAGTTGTACTTTTGTAGTTTTTAAAAGAGACGAACTAATAGAAATACAAAAATTCCGACTTGGAAAACTGTGTACCAATCATCAGGCAGAAAAAATTGCAATCTTAAATAGTTTACTGTTCATGAGACCGACAAAACAATACCTTCAACACCACATCAACATCTTACACTGATAGCCAACAATTCTTTTCACAATCACTTCAAAATTACAACAATTCATGACCCTTTGACAGAAACAATCAGACAGTTACTTACTAGACTTAAACAAAATAATAGATACACATCATAACACTTTGTGCTGGGAATCAAAGGGCATTCGGGAATTTTGGGGAAAAGGTCTCGCTGATTTATCTGCAAAATCAGCGTCAAAAGATACCAAAATTCCCAGAATGCTACAACAAAATAACAAAAATCACACTTAAAAACACAATTTCTTACTGACATAACAATTAAACACATGGCAACAGAAATGGAATTACGACTATGAAAGGACAAACATTTAAAGATATTTGATACCAGACATTAAAGAGTACTTAGGACAAAAAATTTAATATCAACAGAACTTCTACTTGACACAAATTATTAACTGGACACGGAACAACAAATTCTTAATTTTAATCGTTTTGGCCTAACAGATCAATCCAAACTGCTACTGCGACTTTACTACTGAACAGACATACAGACACTTGCTCTAATCACCCTGCAGACTACTAACAGACCAAAAGAGAAAAACTTTTAAAACCCAACTAAATTGCCGACAAGGAAATTGGCCTGTTGAGGAAAAACTATTATTTTATTTACAAACATAATAAACCATTAAAACAGTTTGCTGAAGAAATGTATGACTTACTGAATTACTTGAAAGTTAAATACAGTTAAATTAATTAATTATTCAGCATTGAATCCCAAATTTGTTTTTGTTTATCTTTTCTTTTTTTTGTTGTAAATAATTTTATTGTACAAATATTTTATGTTATTATAGTTAAAAAAAACAAATATTATGTATCAAGCACACGTTATGTACTAATTATTGTACGGGACGTGTGGCTTATAAACTCCCTTCTTGTAGGGTTACTTCAGGAAGGAAATAAATAATATATATATATATATATATATATATATATATATATATATATATATATATATAATTTTGAACGGGCCGCATTTTCGTTATCTCCTGGGTAAGTTCGATGGACATTTGAAGAAAATCCAAATCGATGGACATTTTTCAAAAATCGCGTCATGAGTACGACCTCATTAGCTGATTACCCTCAATGGAAATCTGCTATACAATCAGATGAGCCAGTTTACGATTTTAGCAGATTTCCCCTTAAGGGAAAATCAGCTATTGAGGTCGTACTCATGACGCGAGTTTCGAAAAATTTCTTCAAATTGTCCATCGGGGGGGGGGGGATCCTACCCAGGAGATGAACGAAAATGAGGTCCGTTCAAAATTATATATATATATATATATATATATATATATATATATATATATATTTATATATTTGTCTGTTAACGCTATCGAGGTCGCATGTTTTGTTTGATCGTATCCAAACTCGTAATTTAATCGTTTTATGTAAAAAGTCAGATAAAGTTAGTTAGTGGCTGAAATCTGACCAGTGGGAGGGGGGGGTTTTTAGAGGGGGGGGATTTTTCTAGAAAATTCGAAATATTCTCCGTTACCATTCGTCGGATCAAAACATTGTATAGAACCAACATTATTGCAAATTAAATTTACTATAAATAATGTCCTAAACATTTATTCTGTATCTTTAATATGAACGTAGATATTTGGATTTGTATTGTTGAGTGTGGGGGGGGGTCGGCTATGTTCGGGGAGTTTTCCGCCGAGCGCACTATCTAGTGTGGCCGTTTCTCACTAACTCCCCACCCATTCGTCCTTGTGAGGAATAGGTTATTACTAGGCAGATTTCTCTATTGTAAAACTTCACGTGGGAAATCTGCTTAGTTTACGCAGCCCCTGCGTGACGGACTTTTTAAAATATTAGTTACAATATTTTTCGGTGAGACGTTTATTAAAAAACACATATTAACAATTTTGGTCGTTTAGCTATTGAGGTCGTACTCATGACCCAGTTTTTGATAAATTACACCAAATATCCATCGATTCAAACCTACAGATGACGAAATGAGGTCCGGTCAAAACTGTATATACACACATATATATATATATATATATATATATATATATATATTGGTGATAAATTCAATATCAGTACAGAAAAGCACAGTGGCAGAAGGGATTTCGGTTGCAGTCTTTTGAAGTGCTTAAATGAGGAAGGAAGCATTTTCGAACATTTGTAACTATTAGCTGGAAGTATTGCGGTACAACGAAAAAACTGATTTTATTTTCTTTTTATATGAAACTATCCAAGTGGAAAAATGTATTCCTTTTACAAATAACTGCCGAGTAATTAGTTTAAAATAAATTAATTCTAAGAACATTTTATAAAGTAAACATTTTTTGGATTCATTCAAGAATACTTTTGAGTTTTTTTCATTTTACATACTTTTTTTTTCAGAATCGATTCCTTTTCCAGTAGACTTGTTTCAAATATGTTTTTACTGGCTACAACTTTCATGCCGCAGCATTTTTAAATAAAATATGCAGTCTCTTAAAAAAAGGTTTGCGCATTTTACGGCTAAAGGATGCTTCAAATCGAAAAAATCATCGATATAAACTCGATTTAAAATTTGATTTTCTACTAGAATCCGCCATAAACGGTATGACATTCAATTGGAAATTCCAGGGTTATGGTCGCTGGAGAAGTTCTGGAGAAGGTTAGGAGGTTGAACATGGACTGAAAAGATTCTTCAGGGTTCATAATTACTGCACAGCAAGTCTTACCCATTTATTAATACGATTGGTGATTTTAAGTAGGGTGGCACGGGAACTTGGGGCACCTTTTATATTTGACCGTTAACGCTCTAGCGGTCGCAATTTTTATTTGATCATTACCAAACTCGATATGTAATAGTTTAATGTAAAACTAAAGTTCAAGTTCGTTAACGTCTGAAATCCGACAGCTGGAAGGTTCGAAAAATCTAAATATCTCCGTTATTGTGCTTCTTATTCAAATATTTTATAAACTAATCTTATTGCAAATTTAATGTCCTATAAATGTTGTAATGTTCGTTTTTTCAATATCTTGATTATTAACGGAAATATTCGCATTTTTCAGCCTTTAGTAAATCCCCACTCTTACTCATATTAGCAATAAGGTGTTATATTATGAGAACTTTATTTAACGCCTAAATACCAAATATTGTTCTAATTGAACAATTATTTTTTGTTCCTCACATTTATTTGTTGAGATAAATTCAAATACGTGGCGCACGTGGGAATTCTGCGGTTAACGCGGCCCCTGCATGTTGGATTCTATTAGTATTAAACAAAGTGTCATATAACGAGTTAGATTCAACAGAATATTGTACCTGCAAGAATGACAACAGACAATATATATATATATATATATATATATATATATATAGATATAAATTGGTTTTAGAACTCTGGAAAATTATTAGCCAAAAATACCTAGGAGAAAACATTGGATGGATTAAAGAACAAAGCCATTTATACAAGAAAATAGATGTCATACTTAAAAAATTAAAATTAGAATTCGCTGAAGAAATGTTGTTTAAGGCACACCACTCAAATTTCACTCATAGCAATTATAAAAACCTTAATTTAAATCTAGAAATCAGTCACTATATATGTATGTAATAAGTCCAGCATTAATACTATAAGCCTCATAATGAAGGCTAGAGGGGAATTGTTAAATTTGAATTATACAATAGTTAGATCAGAGAATCGATGGGTTTGTTCCCTCTGTAACAAAAATGAAATAGAAAATACATACCATTTTAGGGCTGCTTGCCCTGTGCTTAATGAGTTTAGAAAACAGTATTTTGGCACACCCATACTTAGCCACAATGAATTTATTTTATTTTTAAATGGCAAGAATTGGCTTGATGCTGTATACATAACTTTGAGTGTTGCCCTACGTTATAAGAAATTGCTCATAGGGGGACTGTACATTAATTATTAGAGTATATTATATATGTTTCTTTTCCTCTATTTAAATATGTATGTTTATGTAATGTATTTTGCTTGCTTTTGCAATACTAAAGTATTTTATTATATAAAAGGCAGAGCTCAACAGACGGACTTATCAGTCCATGTTAGGTTTAATTATTATATCAAATGTAATAGAAAAATTAAATTTTACGTTTTCTTTTTTGTTTTTTGTTTTTTTCTTTGAAATAAATATCATTATTTTAATTATGGCAATGAAGTAATTGTAAATTTATTTGTAGTTATTTTTCTGAATAAACATACTTTATTATTATTATTATTATTATTATTATGTATATATATATATATATATATATATATATATATATATGTATATATGTATATTCACACACACACACACCCAGTACTGAGCTTGCTTCATTTTCCAGATCTAATGCGTGAGCATTTGAAGAAATGATTCTATAGTCATTTCGTAAGCACATTCTAAATAGGTGATTTTCCTTTAAAGAAATATACTTGAAACAGAGTTTTTATTCTAGTTTGGGAAATTTAAAAAAAAAAAAAAATGATGGGGCAATTCGTGCACTGCTTTTAATACACTCTTTAACATTGATTTATTCTGGGCCGATCTATGGCTATGAACAAACTTGATTTTTATTATTATCATTAATATGACGGGATGGTTTATGTAAAGTATATAGGTTAAACTAATTGTTAAATTGCCGAAGAAAACCATTCCAAATTGAACTGAAGGCTGTTAGAACGGTTATTGCTTAATATTATCAATCGTTTAAGCTCTTTTTAGCCATTTTCTCAAATAGATCTCAAGTATCGAGCTGAAGTTGTATTACTGCGATCTATATCGGAGTGTTCATGGCGATATGAAGAAAATATATGGCTTTATTATGGCAAATGGCTAGAGCTCTTATCTAAAATGGCGCACAGATAAAAGGCCAGATATACTAGGTGCCTGTGACGGAGCAGAGGGAATAGAATCGCCCCAATCTACATACCCTAATTGATCTCCCTAATCTGGATAATAAGGTATCGCCCTATCATCTCCCTATCATCTTGTCCTCGCTCTTATCAATATTAATATCTAATAGCTCTGATAACAAGGATTGACATTCGCTCTAGAGGCCATTATTTTGGCCAAATAACTCATCTTCTAATAGTGTAATTAACAGTTAATAGAATGTTATAACGGGCGCATCTAGAATGATTCTTAACGAATTTCGCCTATTCCTGCCTGATTGACACATGTGAAAACTTGCAGTCATATTAGCAGATTTCCATTAAGGGAAATCAGCTAGAGAGGTACCCATTACGCGACAATTAACAAATTGCCACTTATGTCCATCGATCCGTGAGGAAAAAGGTCCGTAACGCAGGAGCTGCGTAAACTAAGCAGATTTCCCAAGAGCAGGAGGAATGACACGCACGTGATCACCTCTTATCACAAATTCTCTATTTCTATGTAAAAATATTTACTATATATAGTACTGTAATTTATAATGAATCAGAATAATTTTTAACGATATCACTCAACTTTTAATAGCCCAAAAACTAAAGAAGAGGAGGGTCTATCAACAGAGCGTATTTGCATATATCTCACAAAGTAGAAGCTTACACGAGTCTTTAAACCAATTTCACAAGAACCGAACAGTTACATAAACGGCCGAACTAACTTTCGGCGGAGTCTCACGAATAGAACTGAGAATAACCGATCTCATCTCGTCGGATATCCGCACACTTAATGTAACAATATTTATAGTAAATTTAATTTATAATAAGATTGGTTTTATACAAGTGTTTGATCCGACGTATAGTATCGGAGATATTTCGATTTTTCGAAAATCCCCCCTCCTCCTACTATTCCGATTTCAGCCATTCATGAACGTGTTCTTTAGTTTTGCATAAAACCAGTAAATATCGAGTTTCGTAAAGATCAAACAAAAATTACGACCACTAGAGCGCTAACAGACAAATGTGTGTGTGTGTGTGTGTGTGTGTGTGTGAGTGTATATAATTAGGAACGGACCACATTTTCATCATTTCCTGGGTACTTCTGCATGAAGATGTAGACATTTAGATATGCGGGAAGAAAAATTTAAAGAAATCTAAATTAATCGAAAAAAATTCGTTGTGATGAATGAGATGATGCCAAATATTAACTGATTTTTTAAAATAGTTTTGGGTTTCCAAAGTTTATGAAATGAGCTACCCACACATACTCATCCAACATTATCAAAAAAGAAATTCTGTCACTCACGGGCTGCGTAAACTAAGCAGATTTCCCTCGTGAAGTATAATAATAGAAAAATCAACATACTGGTAACACAACACCGCCGTGAATATTAAGTGAGTAAATACAAACGGTAATAAGAATTTTTTTCCCCTGCCAAGGGAATCGTCTCAAATGTAAACAAACAGGTCTGCAACGGCTCATTGGAACGATTAACAATAACTGAAACATATCTGAATATAACATATTCATTATATTGAAAACTATGTACTATGCCAAGTACAGTAGTTTATAATGAATCGGTATAATTTTTATCTCAATCAATAAAATTTTAATAGCCCAAGAATTTAAGACAGGGAGGGGGGGGGGGAGTCACATGAACATATTTTCATCTACCTCGTATAATAAAGGTCTCTGGGAAACAATATTTGGTATTTAAGCTTCGAATAATGTGGTTTATTATACACCAGAGTATTGTTTATGTAACACTAGAAGAAGTGGAGGGATTACTGAAGGCTGAAAACTGCAAATATCTCGGTTAATGTTCAATATAGAGAATAAATGTGTAAAACAAAATTTATGGCACATTTAATTATGAATAAGATTCATTTTATTCACCTTTTCGATCCGACTTATAGTAACGGAGATATTTTGAATTTTCAAATTTCTCTTCCTCTAAACCCACCCCTCCCCCTTATACGATTTCTGCCGTTAACGAAGTTAATCTTTTTTTTTGGTATAAATTGACTAAATATCGGGTTTCAAATATCGATCAAACAAAACTGTCGACCATAGAAGGGTAACAGACAAATATATATATATATATATATATATATATATATACACATATACGGTTTTGAACGGAACTCATTTTCGTCGTTTACTAGGTAGGATATCGATCCTAGTCCCCTGGCCATCGGGACATATGAAGAAAAAATTCTAAAATTGCGTCATGAGTACGACCTAAATAGCTGATTTCCCTTAAAGGAAATCTACTAAAAACATCTATTGAGTCGAAACCAGTAATTATACACTAAATATAACTTTGGTGAACCCGATTTCAATTTGGGAATCTCATACATCCATCAGATTTTCATCATTGTGAGATAATTGAAAGACAACTTGAATAACTTATTTTCTATATTTAGTCTCAATCGCCTCGCTGTGAACGCTCCAAAATAAATAAATAAAATAAAAAATAAATATATTTAGTCTGTTGTAATCCCGAAGCTCTATTACAGCTAAATGCCCAACCAAAGGTCTTTTTGTATGCACTTTAAAACCCTACATATTTAGACACATTACTGCATTTAACGCTTTTAGCCACAAATAGGATATTATTCAAGTCATGAGAGAAAATAAGATAGACTTTATTGGAGAATATACATAACGGTCTCATATAAATTAAGGAGCCGGCCCTCTGTTGGATTATTGTATACTCAAAAGTTTGCGGCTTATTCCAAGTTATGGAATTGTGGAAGCGCCCAACTGGCAACTCTATATTAGACTCAAACTAGTTTCACTCTTTAGCTCTATTATTGCGTCGGTTTGATCTGTTATCTCTTCACCTTCTGCTGGTTTATTCTCCTATCAACTTTAATTAGTTTCGTACCCCGTTTTGTATTACGTTACTCCAAAGATGAGTTTTAATCATCTGCAGAAATTGTTGGAAACGGAAGTTTTGGCTATCCAAATACATTGGGTAGCTGGATAGTCCACGTGCCCAATAAATGTTTTCTTAAAAATAATTGTAATCATTTTAGCTGATTTTCTTCAAATGTACACCGATCTTACAAAGGTAATGACGAAAATCAGATTCGTTCAAAATTCTATACATATACCTATATATATGTTAGTCTTTTACCACTCTAGCGGTCGGAATTATTGCTTGATCGTTATCAAACTACATATTTAGTCGTTTTATGTAAAAAGAAAGATTAAGTTCGTTAACGGCTGAAATCGGACCAGGGGGAGGGGTGGGTTTAGAGGGGAGGACTTTCTAAACTTCGAAAATCTCTGTTACTAGTCGTCTGATTGAAAAATTGTATAGAAACAATCTTATTGCAAATTAAATTTACTAAAAATATTTTTGTATATATATATATATATATATATATATATATATATATATATATATTCTTAACAATGAGTATTAACCTTAAACTTCTACTAGTGTCATATTAATAAAAGTCCGTCACGCAGGAGCTGCGTAAACTAAGCAGATTTCCCATGTGAAGTTTTACAATAGAGAAATCTGCATACTGGTAACACAATACCACCGTGATTAAATACAAACGGTAATGAGAAATCTTTCAGTTAATTAAAATAAATTCCCAACTGAAACGGCTTCTGAATTGTAAGAATAATTTATATTTTAATAACTCAAATTTTAGTTGTCCAAGAACTAAAGAAGGGGGGGGGCGGATGAACATAACGTATTTGCATAAATCTGACAAAGTAACGAAAGTAAGGTAAGGTTAGAAACTAGAAACGAAAGGTAAGGTTAGAAGAAGCATCCACCTGAACCGAGTAATGACGGAAATGGCCGAACTAATCCGAACTTTACCCGAACACAGACTTCATAAAAATGCAAATATCTCGGTTTATATTCAAGATAGAGAATAAATGTATAGAACAATATTTATAGTAAATTTAATTTACAATAAGATTGGTTTTATACAATATTTTGATCCAACGTATGGTAACGGAGATATTTCGAATTTTCGAAAATCCCCCGTCTAAACCCCCCTCCCAACTGGTCCGATTTCAGCTATTAACGAACTTGATCTGTCTTTTTGCTTAAAACGTTTAAATATCAGGTTTGTTAACGATCAAACAAAATCAAAAACAAAATTGCGACCGCTAGAGCGTTAACAGACATTTATTGCAGCCTCATATATAGAATATATATATATATATATATATATATATATATATATATATATATATATATATATATATATATATATAATTTTGAACGGACCTCATTTTCGTCATCTCCTGGGTAGGATCGATGGACATTTGAAGAAAATTGTCGAAAATCGCGTCATGAGTACGACCTCAATAGCTGATTTCCTTTGAGGAAAATCTGCTAATAAGCTGTTATATCATGAACCACTTCATTACAAGGTTAAATAACAAATATTATTTTCAACAAAGCTTTATTTTACGAGATAAATACAAATACATTCTGGTGACCCCCCCCCCTTCTTTTGTCTTGGATTACTAATTATTAATTATTGAGTTATTGAGATAATATTTATTCGGCTTCATTACAAATTACTGCACTAGCCATAGTAAATAGTTTTCAATAAAATTAATGTTATATTCAGATATATTTCAATAATTTCTCTTTTTTCCTGTAAAGAATAATTCTATCTATTCAGCACTGCGATGTTAGCTACCCTGTTTGTTTACAAATCAGACACTTTCTGTTGTAGTCAGTATTAACTTGTAAATTGACTGAATGATTTCTACTTACCGTTTGTATTTATTCACTTAACATTCACGGTGGTGTTACCAGTATGTAGAATTATTAAAATTCTACATTTTTTTTAAGAATGTTGGGGTTGAAAACGAAGACTGGTTGCACCTAACTGTATCCAGTGTTTTGTATTGGTTAGAAATAATCATTCATCATGTTTATATACAGTTTTGAATTATTATTGTGTTTTTACATTGCTTGCTGACTATATGTATTATTTTACTCATTTTCTAAAAATAAAAATTATCTTATCTAGACGTAGAACCCATATTTTATTAACCAACAACCAATATCTCTGCTACTGTTTTTATTCATTAAAAATTAATATCAACAAATAGCTAAATTCCAAAAACTACACTTAAAGTATTGATATATTAAAATTTACCTGAGTAATTAATACGAATATGAGAAACAGTATTAGCGAATAGTTGAAGAACTGTCGTAAACTATTGTATGCTACACAATTAAACATGAAATCTCTAATATAACTGTATTGGAAATTGAAACATTTCAAAAATATATATTGAGCAGCCCTATTTAATATGGATGAGATTCTACTCAGCGCTTGTAGCTTGCTTTCTGATATAATAAAATCCCCAAGAATGGCTTCCCCCTCCTCAGACCTATTCAGCTATTTTATCAGCAAGAATTTCAATATTATCAGCCGAATTATTAAGATCCTCTCCAAACAGCCATCGCCAGATTCAGGAATAGTTTGGCCAATCTACACAGCTAGCATACCGATGTTATTAAATTTGACGAAAAAAATAAAACTCCATCATCATAAGATTATCTGATGACTAGAATTGATCAATAAATTGAATATCAGAATGTATGGCACTGAACACATATTTATTTGAAGAGCTCTGCAACTAGGCGATGTCGCTCAGCTCCATTTACTTGAATTCTCTTAATTAAAATTTTAAAATAAAGAAAAAAAATGTTTCCAAAATTATTAGAACATAGTGCAAAATATGGGGAAATAAAATTAAGGAAATGTTAAAATAAAGCTATGTGAAACTATAAATTTTGGGATAAATCCTGGCATGAGGGTGATGGAAGTCTATGACACATGATTAAAAATGTATTATACAGATATAAACGTTGGGGAATGAGTAGGGTAGGGGGAGCTTTAATGTTTGTTGTAAATGTCAGTTGTCTATTTACGTTTCGTCGTAAATAAAATTTAATATATAGCGTTCCGATTCTGCTTTAAAAAAATATTTTTTACTGTAATCGTTGAAAAATAGTAACATTATTAAACTGAAATGAGTGAAGAAAGTGAAACATTTTGCAATAGAGTGAAGAAAGTGAATTGCCTTCTTAATTAGTAATAAGTATAAATTAAAAAATAATTTGAAGTTGGAAATTAAATGATTTTAAATGTTTCTTAACATTGTAAGAATTTATTTTAACAAAATAAATTGAAATGTGAATAAATTATTGGTGGAAATAATCAATATATTTTAAAATTTAAATATAATAATAATTACCTTCCTTGTTTATAACCTGCACTTGTTTATAACTGCACTACTTCACAATCATCACTAGTTGTTTTATAACTATGCTTATAACCTTTCACAACCATGCTTATAACCTACTAACAACATACCATAATCTTCACAACATCCTAATTTTGTTCATATTCTGGTTAGATCTGATCATGTATTACACGATTACAGAAAAAATTTAATATTACACTTGTGACGAAAGTAGAATTTACAACTCTCGTGAAATTACCACACTCGCTTCGCTCGTGTGGGTAAACGTTTCACTCGAGTTGTAAAATGATCTACTTTCGTCACTTGTATAATAAATAACTATTGTGTTGTCATATACGTTTTTTCACTATCCTTATTATTAAACGAGATATTTTCGTTTTAGTTTTCACTTTTCAGTAACCCCCACTCCTACTGATGCCGTATTAACAATAAGCTGTTATATTTGAAGCATAAATATCAAATATTGTTCTCATTAAATAATACGTCTTGAGGTATATGCAAATACATGACGCACGTGTGAAGTCTACTTTGTTAAAGCTGTCCCAGTGTGATGGACTTTCGAATTATGACGGGATGGTTAACCCAATTTTTATATTCCCGAAGAAAACCATTCCTATTTCAGCTCGTCAACGGCGTTTAGAACGAATATTTCTGAGTACCACATCAATAAGTGGTTTCCCTGAAGGGAAATCTGCTAAGATAATGGACAATTAGATAAATAATGGTTACTTCAGTTCAGCCTAGCTCCAAAGATTTAATAAGACCATGAAGTCGATGTTATTCTCAAACCGTAATTGTGTTTCAGTATCTTGCCAGACCAAACCAAACGTTTTAGTAGCTTCTTGTAAAATTATCTTTTAAATCCTTCCAAGGTCTCTCTCTACATTCGTCAAGTCAAAATAATTTTTTTTTTGTTTGTTTCATAATGTTTTAGGGCGAAAAACTACTAGGTTATTATCGCCTTGGAATATCTATAACTCTCGTTTTGGTTAAGTATCTGCATTGTGAGAGAAAACTGTGTTTATGTAAATTGTCGATAATGTAATTATTGTAAATTTGTATTGTAATTATATCCTCATTTGAATCGGAATTTTAAATTTAACGAGATAAACGAGGATACAAAAAAAATGTAATTTAAATTTCTTTATACAAATTTGTCGTTTTCACAAAATTAAAAAAAGTGTCTAGCTCTTCGGGGTCATCTCCAAGGGCCACTGCTATATCATTGGAAATATTGCACTCGTTTCGTATACATGCATCTGTATACCTATGGCATTCCATTAATATGTGGTAGATAGTTAAGTCTGGGTTACACTTTCCACAAATCGGGGGTTGATCTTTTGTCATAAGATAAACAAGCGTAAATCTTCTGTGGCCTATTCGGAGTCTTCCTAATACGACTTCATCTCGTCTGTTGTCTCTTTGTCGAATATTTCTATGGACGGATGGAGGTTTTAATAGCTTTTAGTTCCGGGTTCCGGGGTGTTCTGGGTTTTGTTCCAAATGTTGCCAGTTTTTATCAATATCTTCTTTATGTGGTTGATAGAGCTCTGCAGACGTGAAAATACATTTAATGTGCTTGTTTAAAAGTTAAAAAGGTTCTGTTCTTCACATGACACTTTCAATTATGTTTTAATCTGTTGGACAAAACCTTCTGAACTAGAACATTCAGGGTTAATGCCGCAAATTTATTCTTTTCAGACTGGTTAATGGTAAGATGTAAAGAACCCATTACAATTATAAGTGGAATTCTTTAACTTTAAAACTTGCCAAGTTCAACTTCGTCTAATTTTAACTTCTTCACAGCCAAACTTCTTCAATCTAGACCCCCGGCCGTTGTTGCGAGCAAATCCCAGAGCCTTGGGGTGGAAGGGGGGTGTGGGGGTTGTTCCTAAAATTCAATAAGAAGCAGGCAAATAGTGAGACAGGGCGGCGCGGATATTGTCCACCTTGCCCGGGGGAAATCTCTTCTGGATTTATTTGGCTGTGCGTCGAACAGGGGGGGTTTCGAAGGGGGGGGGTGGCAGACAGTAAATCCCCTTTAACAGGTAAGTCTTTTCCAACTCTCTCTGCTTTGCCTCTGACATCCCACAGCTGTTATTGAATCGCAAGGGCCCAACCACTTCGATTTAATTTATCCACAAAATGGATTTTCAAATTCCCTTCAGACGAATAATAAAGATTTATTTGCCGGGTCTCATTTTCGACTTTCCCCTAGCAATAACTCACTTCAAATTGGCTACCTCAAATTTGATCAGCTATGACATTATGCGGATTAGACCTAAGTCATTTTCTATGTTTATTTCCAGCAAAGAAGTCAGTGTGAAGTGTGAAATCTTGTCCACACTATCCACGACTGCTCCTATACAAACTATTCCTGCCGCTGCAGCTGGCTTTGCAGACTCCGCTCCTCTCCAGGACTCACCAATAAAGGATTTAGTGGATCAGGTACCAGCACCCGTAGACTTCAGCGAGCTGTTGCAGTCCGGGAGTTTGGCTCAAGGCGATTCCGAGCTCTCATCTCATATTTGGGTCTACGGCCGAGGTACCTTGTCTTCTACAGAGGTAATGGGGAGGAGAGGATCCTATTTGATACAAATGAATTTATATTAGACGAAGGACATCATCGGGATCCCCATGGAGCAGTGGTGGAGGAAGAGGCTCTCAAAGATTCAACTTGTGATGGAAGACGTGAAGGACATGATGTTGATGGCGCGATTTCAGGGGGTCGTAAAGTCTTAAACTATAAACATACCAGAGACAACCCCCACTATATTTTCTACATTATACAATCTTTCATCAACACATAACAATTGATTATAAAAAAAAGATACATCAATATGCACTGACAGCTCAAAGTACTCTGAGAGAGCTCAGTATATAAACAATTATTCATATACAGATTACTAAACTTTTCAAGTATTTATACTGCTGAGTTGCATGCAATACGTTTTGGAGAACAAACTGGAACTAATGCAGAACAGGAAAAAAGTCCGTCACGCAGGGAATGAGTAAGTTAAGCAGATTTGCAACGTGAAAGTGAAAAATAAAAAATCTAAATACTTGTAACACCAACTTGGGTATTAAGTGTATAAATGCAAATGGTAATGAGAAATCGTTCTGTCAATTTGAATAACCTACCAAAGGAAAGCATCTGAATTGTAAACAAACAGGTCTGCAAACCTCTCACTGCTGAACAGATAGAAATATTTTTCACCGGAAAGAAAAACAATTACTGTAATATATCTGAATATAATACATTAATTATATTGTAAACTATTTACGTTATAAAAAACCTTAATTTATAATGAATCAGAATGAAATATAAATTATTCATGAAGGTTCTACTAGTTAATAGTATAAATAATAATCTACTTCGTTACTCGCTTTTTTTACCTTTGTAAAAAGCAAATGAACTGTGCTGTGGTGGACATTAATAAATAAAAAACTAATTCTGTATTGGAGTTCTGTTTTAAACTTTAAAAATAATAATATTCAACAGTTAAATTTAATCCAATTAAGTTATTTCTCACGAAACAGATAGGCATTATATGAGACTAACCATTTCGAAGTTTTCAGAAAATCGTCTTAATAATAAGAAGAGTTATTTTATTGTACAATATTATAGAAGTAAATTCATGAAATTCTTCCGAGATTTGACCCTTATTATATGCCTTCCAGTCTTTCAATTTCAGACTCTTCAATGAAGGGTTATTAAGGAATTTAGAATGAAATTAGTCTGCAAGGGGGAATAATTCTCACTCACTCTCTCACACTCTCCCTCTCACTCTCTCTCTCTCTCTCACTCTCTCACACACTCTCTCTCTCTCTCACTCTCTCTCACTCTCTCTCTCACTCTCTCACTCTCTCACACTCTCTCTCTCTCTCTTACTCTCTCTCTCTCTCTCTCTCTCTCTCTCTCTCTCTCTCTCTCTCTCTCTCACTCTCTCACACTCTCTCTCTCTCACTCTCTCTCTCTCACTCTCTCTCACTCTCTCTCTCACTCACTCTCACTCTCTCTCCCTCCCTCTCTCTCTCTCTCTCTCTCTCTCTCTCTCTCTCTCTCTCTCTCTCTCTCTCTCTCTCTCTCTCTCTCTCCCTCTCTCTCTCTCCCTCTCTCCCTCTCACCCTCTCTCTCTCTCTCTCTCTCTCCCTCGTTCCCTCGGATTTCCAGGTGCTGGAAACGCTTATTACATTTAGTAGAAAGTATCCTCGAGAGAAAAAATATTCCTCTATTTGTGATCCAAATGAAAAAAAAGAGAGAGAGAGAGAGAGAGAGAGAGAGAGAAAAAAAATGATATTTTGCTTCCCACTTAAACAGTAAGTTCTCATTATCCTTATTCCTACACATTAATTTCAACATTCACGGATAAATGAAAAAACTAAGTCCAATCCCTATACTCTGTGTGTGTGTGTGTGTGTGTGTGTGTGTGTGTGTGTGTGTGTGTGTGTGTGTGTGCCTACGTTCCTATAATAAATCTTAAGAATGATAAGCGAAGTATGAGAAGTGATTGCTTCTTAAAACTATGCAACAGGAATTTTGTCCACATAATTAAAGCAGATGAAGTTCGTAAATGGTGCAAGAGTTTTAGTTTTAATAGTGTAAAACACATATTGTTAGAATGTCTTTCTCTAGAACCATATAGGAGACAAAACCTACGAATATTGATAATGAGAAGCAAGATATACCATTGGAGAGTATTTTAGCAGATTTCCCTTAAGGGATATCAGCTATTCAGGTCGTACTCATGATGCGAGTTTCGAAAAATTTCTTCAAATGTCCATCGATCCTACCCAGGAGATGACGAAAATGAGGTCCGTTCAAAATTATATATATATATATATATATATATATATATATATATATATATCTGTTCTCGTATGGAGATTTCTCTATTGTAAAACTTCACGTGGGAAATCTGTTTAGTTTAAGCATGCCCCTGCGTGACGGACTTTTTTATTTCAAAGAACGGGTCTTGGTGAGGTACGTCAAAAAAACAAATTTGTTCACGTTCATTAGATTGTTTCGCTACTCTGTCTCCTATATTACTTCGAACTATACCCACATGGCTGGTAACCAATAAATAGTCAGAGAACGAACTCAGCATTAATACATAACCAACAAATAATAATAACACATTGATACCTAACCAATACATCAATTAATAGGGGGCGGGTCAAATTTAAACTCTTAAATATTTTCGTTTTAGAAGTTTCAGCTATTGAGGTCGAACTCATGACTTGATTTTTAAAAAATTTCTTCAAATATCCGTCAATCCTACCCAGGAGATGACGAAAATAAGGTCCGAAAACTATATATATATATATATATATATATATATATATATATATATATATATATATATACTAGCTAAGATACCCGGCTTCGCTCGGGAAATCATTTAAGGCTGAATGATGATAGTATTTTTTTGGGCAAGGCTTCAATGTTTACAACTACACCTCCCGTTGGCGCGCAATGTTTTGCTGTGAGGGTCAGGCAGGCTACTTATAAATGAGAAATTTCATATTTGAAGAATAAATAAAAATGTGTTCCTAATCTATCCCTTGCCACTTTTTAACTCACCTTTTTGAATACTTCAAACCATAATCATGGATAGTATTTATTACAATTGAATATCGTCTATAATGAAACTTATTTCCTGTCAAAAAGCAATCCGAGCACATATAGTTTAAGCATAGATTACCACGTAAGGTTATATTCATAATAGTAGATCTTAGTGGTAATCACTTCCCGTAATGCCCAGCATTTCAAAGGAAATTAGTAAACTCAATTAACTCTATTAGCCTCCGTCTATTTCCGCTCTCGCATTAGAGCTATCAACACTCTTCTCCTTAAATTATTAATTCAAAATATTATGGTAATAATTTATCTACCTTATGTAATTAAATAATAGTGTTACCCTAAAAATAATTTCAATTATATTCAAAAACCTAGTCGAGGGGAAGAGATCGTAGCCGTCCCTGCAACCTAAGTAATACTTTAAACAATCATATCGAGTTTAAGAGCATTTTGTCTTTTGTCATAATGACATTAACGTTTAATTGTTATGATAGTACATATTTGTTTCAATAACATGAAGATATCGGAAATAAGATAGTATATAACCAAAATCAAAGAGTTTGATTCCCTACTACTTCCCCTATCACTCCTTGAGGAAATTCAGCACGATTTTTTTTTTAAAATAATACATTATACAAATTAAATAATGGAAATGCTCTTATAGTTTAAATTTCTATTGGAAATAAATAACAAAGTTATTTCATAGGGAAAATAAATAAATGAGACAAAGGGTGAGGGGGATTTATAATCTCACTAATCCGAATCATACTTAGTACTAAATAATCGAAATAGATAAGGCTAAAACATAACATCATTTGTCATAATATGCCTATATTAAAAACACTTAAATAAGTACTAATAAAATCGTCGACTCCCGCTATAGATTTAGCTTATACCCCGTATTTACTTCATTTTACGACATAAGTGAAAGAAACAAAAGTTGCTCTAAATAACAAAGTAAACAACTTTTGTTATGTGCACCTTTGCCGAAAAACAAATAGAAAATGAAATATCGTGAATTTTTACTTCAGGCCTCCCTTATAACTCCCACTCCCGTTCGAACCTAAAAATTTTAATATAGCTTATAATCAAGGGAGAATTAATGCTAATTGACATACCGAGTTTTGTTAAGTTCGGTTCAATCGTTAGCGCCCAATAAAATAGTTGACTCCCGCTTTAGTTTATAGTATATATCTCGTTTATACTTCGTTAAAAGTCAAAAATTAATATCACAAAAGTTACTCTAAATAACAAAATAAATAACTTTTGTTAGGTTCATATTTGCCGAAAAACGAATAGAAAACGAAATACCGTTATTTTAAATTCAGGCCTCCCTTACAACCCCCACTCCTGCCCGTCCCTAGAAATGTTAGTATGGCTTATTATAATAAAAGCGTTAGTACTAATGCACATACCGAGTTTTATTCATTTCGGTAGGGTCTTTCGTCTCAAATAAAATTGTTCACATTCGTTATAGGTTTTTGCGTATATCTCGTTTATAATTCGGTATACGAAAAAAAGGTATATAACAAAAGTTACTCTAAATAACAAAATAAACAACTTTTGTTATGAGCATAATTGCCGAAAAAGCAATAGGAATCGAAATATCGCTATTTTTAATTTCAGGCTTTCCTTATAACCCCCACTCCTGTTCGTCTCAGAGGATATTAATATAGCCTAAAGTCTAAGTTGGGTTAGTAGTAATATACATACCAAGTTTCATAAAATTCGGTTCAGCCGTTTATGCGTGAAAAGGTAACAAACAAACAAACAAACAAACAAATAAACAAACAAACAAACAGACACCAAAGAAACAAAATGCAGTTATGGTGTCTATAACATGTGAAACGAAAAGTTATCGTGAAATTTCGCGAAAAAAATCAATGTACAGACAGAGGTTACAATTTTATATATATATATATATATATATATAGAGAGAGAGATATATATATATATATAAAACGTCAGATTGGCTACCTCAAATTTGATTAGAAATGACATTATACGGATTAGACATGTCATTTTCCAAGCTAATTTCCAGCTCAGAAGTAAGTTAGAAGTGTGAAATCCTGACTACTCTACAGGCCCGATTTAAAGTCTTAGACTATAGTCATAAAAGAGACAACCCCCCCAGTAGAGTGTCAGAGCCCAGTATATAAACTAATATTCATATACAGAGTATTTATACTGCAGAGTACAACAGGAAAAAAGTCCGTCACGCAGTTGCTGCGCAAGTTAAGCACATTTTCAAAGTGAAGGCTTACTATAGATAAATCTACTTACTGGTAACACCACCGTGAATATTAAGTGAAATAATGCAAACGGTAATGAGAAGTCTTTCAGCCAATTTTAATAACCTCCCAACGGAAAGCATCTGAATTGTAAACAAACAACAAAGAAAAATAATTACTGAAATATATCTGAATATAATATATTAATTTTATTGGAAACTATTTACGTTATATAGTACTGTAATTTATAATGAATCGGAATGAAATATAAATGACTCACTAAGGTTCACTATTTAATAACCACTCGGAGCCCCCATTATTTCTATGTTGTTTGCACTTATTATATATATAAACTGCTCAAAAATGAATAGGGATATTGGCTGTTTTGTGGTATGTATGGGGCCTAGCATATTTTTTTTTTTTATTATTATAAATACCATTAATATTTATTAGAAATTATTGTCTTTTTCCCCATAAAAAAAGAAATTTATAAGATCGATTTAATTAAAATTAATAGGATAAGAAAAAATAACCAATATCCCTATTCATTTTTGACCAGTA
This sequence comes from Riptortus pedestris, assembly GCA_019009955.1. Classification (NCBI taxonomy): domain Eukaryota; kingdom Metazoa; phylum Arthropoda; class Insecta; order Hemiptera; family Alydidae; genus Riptortus; species Riptortus pedestris. Next base: position 127,543,039 of record CM032231.1, on the reverse strand, counting down.
TATATATATATATATATATATATATATATATCTGTTAACGCTCTAGCTGTCGCAATTTTTGTTTTATCGTTACCAAACTCGATATTTAAAAGTTTTATGCAAAAAGACAGATCAAGTTCGTTAGTAGCCAAAATCAGACCAGTGGGAGGGGCGTTTCGACAATTTGAAATATCACCGTTACCGTACGTCGGATCAAAATATTGTATAAAACCAATCTTATTGCAAATTAAATTTACTATAAATATTGTTATATACATTTGTTCTCTATCTTGTATATTAACCAAGATATTTGCATTTTTATGAAGTCTGTGGTCGGGTATAGTTCGTATTAGGTCGGCCATTTCCGTCACTACTCGGCTCAGGTGGAAGATTCTTCTCACCTTACCTTACTTTCGTTACTTTGTGAGATTTATCCAAATACGTTCTGTTCATCCGCCCCCCCCACAACCCCGTTCTTTAGTTCTTGGACTACTAAAATTTGAGTTATTAAAATATAAATTATTCTTACAATTTAGAAGCCGTTTCAGTTTGGAATTTATTTTAATTAACTGAAAGATTTCTCATTACCGTTTGTATTTAATCAGGGTGATACTGTGTTAGCAGTATGCAGATTTCTCTATTGTAAACCTTTACGTGGGAAATCTGCTTAGTTTACGCAGCCCCTGCGTGACGGACTTTTTATTCTGTTATCCCCTACTCCCACATAGTCGGCTTTATAATTCATCTTCCTATCTGAGGAAGAGGTGGAATATTCCTCTCAAAATTTATGAAGGGAAAGCCCTTTTAAATTATTCATTTCACACAACGCTCATAATAATGAAGTATTGCAATTAAATACTTAAACTCAATTGATGCTGTTGAATTAATTGGCTGCTAAAAGCTCTTGAATATTCGAGAAATGAAAATCAGCGCCATCTCTCTCTCTCTCTGTTTTAGCTGATTTCCCACAAAGAAAATCAACTAATGAGGTTGTGCTCGCTAGGGCGAGTTTTCCCCCATGAGACAGACATATTTCATATTCAGTTTTCCTAACTTTTTTAGCAGATTTCCTTTAAGGGAAATCAGCTATTGAGGTTGTACTCATGATGCGATTTTCGAAATTTTTCTTCAAATGCCCATCGATCCTACCCAGGAGATGACGAAAATGAGGTCCGTTCAAAACTGTATATATATATATATATATATATATATATATATATATATATATATATATATATATATATATATATGTCTGTTATCGGTCGCAATTTTTATTTGATCGTTACCAAACTCGATATTTAGTCGTTTTATGTAAAAAGAAAGATCAAGTTTGTTAACGGCTGAAATCGGACCAGTGGGAGGGGGGGGGGGTTTAGAGGGGAGGATTTTCGAAAATTCGAAATATCTCCGTTACTATACGTCGGATCGAAAAATTGTACAAAATCAATCTTATTGAAAATTAAATTTACTATAAATATTGTTATATACATTTATACCCTATCTTGAATATTAACCGAGATATTTGCATTTTTATGAAATTTGGGCCGATAACGGATTTTTGAATTTTTGAAAAGCTAGTTCGGCCCTCCTATGGAGATTTCTCTATTGTAAAACTTCACATGGGAAATCTGCTTAGTTTACGCAGCCCCTGCGTGACGGACTTTTAATTTTTATTCTCAAAGTAATCTGTTTTTAATAACTATTTCATATATATATTTTGAATAAAATATTATATATTTATTTTTTTGGTCCTGAGAAAAAACTATTTTTCGTATTCATAGAAAATAATAGACCCTTAAAGCGAAAATAATTTCTTTAGAAGCAACTGTAACTAGACGATATAACTCAAACATCAACTAAGTAAAATAGTTATTTATTATACAAGTGACGAAAGTAGATCATTTTACAACTCGAGTGAAACGCTTACCCACACGAGCGAAGCGAGTGTGGTAATTTCACGAGAGTTGTAAATTCTACTTTCGTCACGAGTGTAATATTAAATTTTTTCTGTAATCGTGTAATACATGATCAGATCTAACCAGAATATGAACAAAATTAGGATGTTGTGAAGATTATGGTATGTTGTTGGTAGGTTATAAGCATGGTTGTGAAAGGTTATAAGCATAGTTATAAAACAACTAGTGATGATTGTGAAGTAGTGCAGTTATAAACAAGTGCAGGTTATATACAAGGAAGGTAATTATTATTATATTTAAATTTTAAAATATATTGATTATTTCCATAATTCATTCACATTTCAATTTATTTTGTTAAAATAAATTCTTATAATGTTAAGAAGCATTTAAAAGCATTTAATTTCCAACTTCAAATTATTTTTTAATTTATACTTATTACTAATTAAGAAGGCAATTCACTTTCTTCCCTTGTGAAGAAAGTGATTACTTTCTTCACTCTATTGCAAAATGTTTCACTTTCTTCACTCATTTCAGTTTAGTAATGTTACCATTATTCAACGATTACAGAAAAAAAAAATAAATAATAAAAAATGAACTACTAAGTACATGTAACAAATTAAAATGAAATGCGAGTAAGGAATACAACACATAGGTACATATTGAACGCAATAAATAATAAAAAGAAAGAATATTGTAATAATAATTCACTGTTAAATATATATAAATAAAACTCTAATGATTGTAGTAATTAAATTCTGTGGAGATCATTTTTTTTAGGAGATGATAAAAATTATATATATATATATATATATATATATTTATATTTATATATATATATATATATTTATATATATATATATATATATATATATATATATACAGTCGACTCTCGCTATCACGAAATTCCACGGGACTGCCATTTATGTTCGTGTTATGTATAGTTCGTCTTAGGCATAGTTGGAGTTATAGAGGTGAACTAAATGAAAATTCGTGCTACAGGGGTAAATAAATGTACTGTGATTTATTCCTTACATCTTCTACATGTTTGCATAATCTTAATATTTTAAGAATATTTAAATGAATTAAAATATGTATATATACATAATTTAAAAAAAAAAAAAGTCCGTCACGCAGGGGTTCCGTAAACTAAGCAGATTTCCCACGTGAAGTTATGCAATAGAGACATCTCCATACGAGAGCCGAACAGTTACGGCAAAGAGCCGACCTAGCTTTTGGCGGGAAATTCAAAAATCTGTTATCGGCCCAGATTTAATAAAAATGCAAATATCTCGGTTAATATTCAAGATAGGGAATAAATGTATATAACAATATTTATAGTAAATTTAATTTGCAATAAGATTGATTCTGTACAATTTTTCGATGCGACGTATAGTAACGGAATTATTTTGACTTTCGAAAATCCTCCCCTCTAAACCCCCCCCCTCCCTCTGGTCGAACTTGATCTTTCTTTTTACATAAAACGACTAAATATCGAGTTTGGTAACGATCAAACAAAAATTGCGACCGCTAGAGCGGTAACAGACATATATATATATATATATACACATATATATACAGTTTTGAACGGATCTCATTTTCGTCATCTACTAGGTAGGACCGATGGACATTTGAAGAAAAATTTCGAAATTTCCGCCATGAGTACAACCTCAATAGCTGATTTCCCTTAAGGGAAATCTGCTAAAAACGGTAAAACACAGAAAACAGAAAATATAATATTAATTCCACTGATTAATAAGTCCTGAATCTTCCTTTGCTTAAAACGGAAAAACACTATCAGTCATAATGTTGATTAAAATAAAAAAAACTTTGATGTAGCTTCAAAATTAAACATTTAACTTAATACATTATAATAAAAAATACCCGAGACGAGACTGCAAATAGACTAAAGGCTCTTGTCGCCGGTTATAACTCACCGACAGGTTGCAACCTGAACACCGGGATTTGGGAAACAGGTCTCAATAACACGATGTCTTCCCACCAATTTATTTATTCATGCACAAGGCCTTTCGGCACTAACGTGCCATCATCAGGTGCTAACCAACAAACAACAAAGAAACAAGCTTAAGCCAAGTTATGCATTCAACAATTACATTTTGAAATATTTAACAAAATAGAATTTCATACTAAAATCAGTCTTAGAAAAAACGTCCTAACTTAAAACTACTAGAATCTAAGTCAAACATTAGAAGAATATATTATAGTTCAACTAATTTAGATAGTCAAAGTGTATAAATACTCTAAACATTAACAAACACATGTATACCCTATAAAAAGTTACTATAAATTAACAATTATCCTACCTTCTGCTGTATAATGGACGTTAACGCCACGGCTTTGGGGCCACTACTGGCGACTAGCAGAGATGGAGGAGGCCTAATCAACAGGACAGAACTTGGCATTTCCAATTGCACATTTAGGCAGACACCGCTCCGTCTCTCCAGCTCAATGTAGAGAGGTTCCAATTTCTGAATTAGTTTGTGGTTATATTCCCTCGCCAATAAAGCTACCTCGTGTGGGGCATCTTCGTGCTTTTCTTTCCTCAAATGCTGGAGGAACGTTGAGTCCATTCTCGACAGATGCTCCTGGCACCTTTTCTTTAATTTCCTTGAAGTCCTTCCCACATAATACGCACCACATTCTCCACATATGATTTTATATACTCCCGACTGGTCCGGCAGCTTTATTGGGTCTTTTAGCTTACATAAAACGGATTTTAAATTATTTGGACTTGCAAAACCCACCCCGATTTTCTTACGTTTAAATAATCTTTGGAATTTTTTCCGACACGAATCCCAGATATGGCAAAGAGCACCACCTTTCCACCTCTGAGGTAACTTCTGGAATCCCCAAACTCTTCCTTAGTCTCGTTACCTTCTTTCTCTCAATCATTCTATCCACCAGGTTTATGGTATATCCATTAACCAACGCTAAGTGGTGAATAAATTTTAGCTCACGAGAGTATTCTTCTTTGCTCATTGGAATATCCAGCAATCGATTAGCGTATGCATGAAATATCGCTAATTTTTGCTTGTAGTGGTGGAAGGAGGTATTGGGTATTGCAATATCGCTTGCAGTTGGCTTCCGGAAAATTGAAAATTTGTGGCTATTGTTATATCTTGATATTGTCAAATCTAAATAATTAATCTTAAAACAGACCAACCGGGATTTCGTGTTAAACAAATCCATTCTGAGAACATCGTGATATAGAGGTAATGCGCTAATCAAATTCGTCTTATCTACTGAACTTCGAGTTACAGAGGTGATTTTTGTCTCTCTTCGTGTTATAGAGGTAAAATATAACCGGAAAATTAGTTCGTGTTACGTATGGTAATTTCTTCGTGTTAAACTGGTTTTTCCACGGGGATTAAAAATAAGTCGTTAACTCACCGATTTAGTCTTATCGATTTTCTTGTTAGCGAGAGTTGACAGTATATATATATATATATATATATATATATATATATATATATATATATATATATATAGATATAAGAGAAATTTTTAAAACCCAACTAAAATGCCGACAAAAAAATTGGCCTGTTGAGGAAAAACTATTATTTTATAAACATTATAAACCATTAAAACAGTCTGCTGAAGAAATGTTTGACTTCCTGTATTATTTGAAACTGAAATACAGTTAAATTAATTAATTATTCAGCATTGAATCCAAAATTTGTTTTCGTTTTTTCTTTTTCTTTGTTGTAAATAATTTTAGTGTACGAATATTTTATGTTATTATAGTTAAAAAAAAAATGTATCAAGCACACGTTACGTACTAATTATTGTGCGGGACGTGTGGCTAATAAACTCCCTTCCTGTAGGGTTACTTCAGGAAGGAAATAAATAATATATATATATATATATATATATATATATATATATATATATATATATATATATATTAGAGGGGGATTTCGGAAATTCAAAATTTCTCCGTCATCATATGTCTTATTGAAAAATTGATTAGAACCATTCTCATTGAAAAAGTATGTTCTATTAATATTATTACATACATGTTTTTCCTATCGTCAATATTAACCAAAATATTAGAATAATTGGTTTTCAGATTTCAGTTAACCTTTACTTTAAGTAATCGCACTTTATAAATAAGGGAATATATCATGGAAAGTATTTTTCCTACCAAAAATACCAAATGTTGTTTTCAATGGGCTTCATGAAAAAAGGTTAGTGTAATGATGCCTTTAATTAAGATTTTATTGGCCACCATCTTCTACTCATGTGTTTTTAGCAGATTTCCCTTAAGAGGTCGTACACATGACGCAATTTTCAAAAAAATTCTTCAAATGTCCTTCGATCCTTCCCAGGAGATGACGAAAATGAGGTTCGTTCAAAATATTATATATATATATGTGTGTGTGTGTGTGTGTGTGTGAGTGTGTTAACGCTCTAGCGGTCATAATTTTTGTTTGACCGTTTCCAAACTTGATATTTAGATGTTTTATGCAAAAAGACAGATCAAGTTCATTAATGACTGAAATCGGACCAATAGGAAGGGGGAGTTTAGAGGGGGAATTTTGAAAATTCCAAATATCTTCGTTACCATACGTCGGATCAAAATATTGTATAGAACAAATCTTATTGTAAATTACATTTACTATAAATATTGTTCTATTCATTTATTCTCTATCTTCAATATTAACCGAGATATTTGCATTTTTATTAAATTTGGGCCGGTAACGGAAGACGAGTTTCCCGCCAAAAGCTAGTTCGACCCTTTGCCGTAACTGTTCGGCTCTCCTATGGAGATTTGTCTATTGTATAACTTCACGTGGGAAATCTGCTTAGTTTACGCAGCTCCTGCGTGACGGACTTTTTTTTGTAACTTAAGAACCTATGGTGTGATAAGATGAGTAATGTGTCATTCCAACTAGTAAGAAATCTGCTTAGTTTACTAACAGCTGTTAGTAGTAGTAGTAGTAGTAGCTGTTAGTAATAGTAGCTGTCAAACCCTGTATGACAATTATTTTTTATTATTTTTTCCAGAGTATTAAGTTAAGTGTGTTCTTGAGTTTTCAGACTTTATTTAACCCTGTCTACATTAGGAATTATCACTTCATAAAATTATAAGGTGGAGTAACACATGCGTTGCATATTTTTCATGCGTTGCTTAATTAGAGTTTTAAATACGCAGGAAAAAAAGAATATTACAAATTATGATACAATATATTCATATATCATTTGGGAAATTAACTGGCATTACTGAGATGTTGCACAGACGACATTTTTTAATTTATTTTATTTTTTGTAGAGGAAATCTTTTGTATTCTATTGTATTCATTACCAACGAATTTCCCATGTAGCCTGACCATGAAATCCGTATTTTAGGAAAATAATTCCCTCAGAATTTTCATTTGTACAGTATTAAAAGTCCTTTTTATTCTCGGTAATTAAATCAGGAGCATAATTCGTTCGTCTATGAGCTAGTTTTCTCAGTATAATTCTGCAGTTGTACTTTATAATTTCGGTCTTCCACTTATTTGCATACTTTCAAAGGGCTGTTTGAGTCCCATACCTATCTCTTGAATTTCAGCGACGACTCGCTGGAAAATAGAACAATGTGCTGAGTTAGAAGATAATTTAGAACCATGACAGTAGATAATAACTCTCGCTCTTTCTTTGCAGTTTTCGTAATTTTCTACTGGGTTATTACGCCCTAAATAATGTTTTAGGTTTAGAGGTTTCTTACTACTACAGTTGTTATTAGGCAGATTTCTCTATTGTAAAACTTCACGTGGGAAATCTGCTTAGCTTACGCAGCCCCTGCGTGACGGACTTTTTTTTTTCATTCCGTTTCTCAATTAACATCAATTATTTAATCAAATATATTTATGAAATGAACTCACAACTGGTTTAACTAAAGAAACATAGTTTGTTATGGCGATGAATAAGATCAGCAATATTCATTAATTTATCTCTTTGTTGAGTTAGAGAAAATGAAGGCGGGAAGATAAAACGGGTTGTAATGGAATATCTTTGTAAAATTTATTTTCTCCAGTTTCACTGAAACTTTAACAGTTGTGCTCTTTCTCCATTATATAGCAATGAAGAAAAATACATTCAGACAAGAATAAACTAATTGTTTGAAATTCCTCAAAATAATTGTTGCAATGATTAGAAGCTTTCTGCAACTATGATGATACTATTGACCTAAAACCAGGTGGTATACATTAGTGCCAAATTAAAGACACTCATTTTATATCCATATTAGCAGATTTCCCTTAAGGTAAATCAGCTGTTGAGGTTGTACTCATGACGGAATTTTCGAAATTCTTCTTCAAATGTCCGTCGATCCTACCCAGGAGATGACGAAAATGATGTCCGTTCAAAACTGTATATATATATATATATATATATATATATATATATATATATATATATATATATTTGTCTGTTACCGCTCTAGCGGTCGCAATTTTTGTTTGCTCGTTACCAAACTCGATATTTAGTCGTTTTATGTAAAAAGAAAGATCAAGTTCGTTAACGGCTGAAATCGGACCAGTGGGAAGGGGTGTTTAGAGGGGAGAATTTTTGAAAATTCGAAATATCTCCGTTACTATACGTCGGACCGAAAAATTGTCAATCTTATTGCAAATTAAATTTACTATAAATATTGTTATATACATTTATTCTCTATCTTGAATATTAACCGAGATATTTGCATTTGTATTCTTGCGTGTGGTCACCAGTAGGCTATGTTCAGACTTTCCGCCGAGAGCTCTGGTGGCCGTTTCCATAACTACTCGTCCCTCGTGAATAGGTTTAGAGGTTAGGTTAACTGTTTTTGGGGCTAGAAACTACTGGGTTATTACGCCCTAAATAATGTTTTAGGTTTAGAGGTTTCTCACTACTACAGTTGTTATTAGGCGGATTTCTCTATTGTAAAACTTCACGTGGGAAATCTGCTTAGTTTACGGAGCCACTGCGTGACGGACTTTTTTTAGAATTATTGCGAGGAACACAAAAAATTAATTAGATATAAACCAAATACGTAATTATTTTGGTATTAATACAATTAATTGTTAACTGATCACTGGCATCAACATGGAGTGACTTTTCATAATGGCATAAATGTCACAGTTATTGTGACGTTTCTGAGTCCATTTCATTTCATCCATACATAGACCTAAAAATCACAATACATAAGGTTACGACAATTTCATTGAGCTAAAAGAAAACAATAACAAAATTATATATACTTAATTATTCATTACAAAGCATGAAAAGCGGTATAATATTATTGTAGCTAATTATATTTAAATATAGCATTTCACAAAACATTCAAATTCTGGATGGAGGAAATAATTGGGTATATAGTCACCCCTTATCTATATATATATATATATATATATATATATATATATATATATATATATATATAATTGTAAGCTCTGTCTGTAGATTAATTTCTTTCGCTAATTTTCACGATAACTTTTCGTTTCACATGTCATAGACACCATAACTGCATTTTGTTTCTTTCGTGTGTATTTGTTTGTTACCTTTTCACGCATAAACGGCTGAACCGAATTTTATGCAACTTGGTTTGTATATTACTACTAACCCAACTTAGACTTTAGGCTATATCAATATCCTCTGAGACGAACAGGAGTGGGGGCTATAAGGGAAGCCTGAAATTAAAAGTAGCGATATTTCGTTTCATATTGGTTTTTCGGCAAATATGCACATAACAAAAGATGTTTATTTTGTTATTAAGAGTAACTTTTGCTATATACACTTTTTTCGAACAATTTTATTTGGGACAAAATACCCAATCGAAATAAATAAAACTCGGTATGTTAGGCTTTCATTATAATAAGCCAACATTTCTAGGGACAGGCAGGAATGGGGGTTGTAAGGGAGGCCTGAATTTAAAATAGAAATATTTCGTTTTCTATTCGTTTTTCGGCTAATATGAACACAACAAAAGTTGTTTATTTTGTTATTTAGTGTAACTTTTGTGATAATCATTTTTGTCTTTTAACAAAGTATAACCGAGATATAAACTATAAACTAAAGCGGGAGTCAACTATTTTATTGGGCGCTAACGATTGAACCGATCTTAACAAAACTCGGTATGTCAATTTACAGTAACATATCTTGAATAATCTGAATTAATAAGTGTCATATATATATTTTATTGTTCAAACCTAATATTAAACCATTATATTTGCAACATAATAATTTTATTAAACTTAATATCATTATCTTGATTCCTATTCTTACTAATACATAGACATAACAGGACTGAAAAAAAGTGAAGAGAAATTTCAACTTAAAAACACAGATAAGACTTGTGGAGTTTGAGTCTATTTCTTATTTATTCAAAATTGTTAATATATACTTCTCTAGTTGCACTACTAAGAATATTATGAAGTTGTGAACTATCAGCCTGCTGTTTGATGAATGGTAAATACCGTTCTATGAAATTGGGGTAAATAGAGCTATGAAGCATTATATGATAAATATCCTCATTCATATTTAAGATACACAATGTGCAAATTTCTTTTGTGTTAGTGTAAGAGTTTACATTTTTCATTGAAAACAGTATACAATAGTTGCTTGACATTCTTAACCCTCATCTCCTACAGTTTGGTCGCATCCGACCGGGGCGCCGCACAGTGGGCCGGATGGCCGATCTAGGTGGAAAAAACTGCTAACTTGTTATTTTTTAATGTTTTATGGTTTTATTATTATTATACAATTATTTAGTCGTAAATAATAACCACAATATATAAAGAAAATAATAACCACAATATATAAAGACAAATCCAAAACATAGGTAACAATTGAAATCACAAAAGAAGAACAGTTAATGGGAGATATTATCAGTTAATCATCACTATCACTATCGCTATTATCGCTTTCTGAATCTTCGTTTTAGCACAGCAGTCTTCAAATGGCTTAATTGGTCGACCTCCAGAAGTAGATGGCAGAGGTTCCTCTTCATCACATAATCATATAAATGTGAAAATTTTATCCAACCAAATAGTATTTTTTTTTAAGAAACAAATCTTTGTATCGTCCAGCTTCTTGCCATTTAATTTTAATTTTTGACAACAAAAGGTTTAAATTACTGGTCAATTTTTCCAATGAATGTTGTTGGATATTTTTCACAGCAAGTTGTGACAAAATGGTCTCAATTATTGGCTCTGTGTTTGAACAGCTTTGCCAAAGAAGAAAAACGTCCCGTCTTGTAATCGTGATTTTTTTTTTTGAAAATAGCCCGTACGACAAAGTTAGCAAATATTAGCAATTCTATTTTTTATGAATTGTTAGTTTGTATTATAAACAACAACAGACATAATTATCTTAGCGGTATTATGCGGTATATTTTTTTTATGGATGTTACAATTTTTTATTTCGTATAATTTTGAGATATTATTGTATTTTCATTATTAACTTACCTATGGATATGGTGTCCATCTTAATAAAATAGTTTAATAACTTAGTTTCGATAATTTAAATACAGAAAAAACAACCTTTCTAAGTAAATTTTTAGGTAAAACTGAGCTGCAAACTTGTTAATCATTAGAATAAAAACATCGGATTTGTCATTGTTTTTGTACTCTTGTGATGTTTGTACGGATGCTAATTCCAAAATACCATGCAATATTGGGTTAATGGACGTTCCAGATTAAGGCAAATGACTTAATTAGATGTTTTGATTTCATGAATTATTTCCACCTAGATTGGCCATCCGGCCCACTGTGCGCCGGTTCCCCCTTGTCTAAAAATCGCCTGGCTTCCCCGACTACTGCATGGTTCTAGGTACCCTCCTCTCCAATAAAGCCTGGGAGGATGACAAGTCCACTTCGCTCAGGTAAGTGTCCTCGCCTGACTATTAACCATCCGGTCAGATCAGACCCACCGTAGGAAATAAGTTAGGGGTCGGATCCGACCCACCGTAAGCTCTATGCTTTAGATTTTTTCATGATTATTTCTACATTCCCATAGGAATGCACGATTTTTTTTTTTTGGCATTCATTAAAATTTTCAAGACCCCGGAAGAAATTTTGGAGGAGTTTCGACGCCAAGAGAATGAACACATATTGGAAGAAAACGAGGATAGTACATCCGAGCAGGAAGATGAGATATTACACAACGTTGATAATGTATTTGATGCTGATGAGAGTGATGATGAGTGTGGATTGAAAAATGACCAGGTTTTTGACGATGATGAGAGAAATTTCGGCAAAGATGGGGAAACCCTCTGGACCGATAAGCCGATGCGATCAAAATTTTCCAGAGTTCTTGCAATCAATGTGGTCAGAAGAAATCTGGCCCAAGAGGAGAAGCAAGAGGCATCACGGATATTTTGAAACTGTTTTTACTTTTCATTGATGAAGAAATGATAAGTGATGTAAAGCACACAAACGAAGAAATCGAACGGACGCGGCATTAATTTACCGGCGATGTTTCGTATATTTCATTCAAATTAATGAAGAATTTAAAGCCCTTCTTGGCCTCCTTTATTTGAGTGACTCATTGAAAAATTCCACCCTGAATACCAAGGAAATGTTTTCCCAAATTTATGGTCCACCCATGTTTCGATGTACTATGTCCCGAGCACGATTTGAATTTATCCTCGAGAAATGCAGGTTTGACGACAAGACAACAAGTTTTTTTTTTTTTAATTCAATTCTCACTTTTATTCCTTTATTTTGTATTTTTTTTTATAATTTAAATATAACTTTAAGAGACTGTCAAAATTTAGTCAAAAGACAATGAAGACTGATATAAGTATCAATGTTAACTTTATTAAACATTAAAGTAAATAAAAATATTTTTTTTAATCAATATTTATCCTTTTCCTGCATAATTAATGATTTATTTAATGATTACGCCCTTCAGGAGCCAGCATGGTCGGATCCGACCCACCGTAGGAAATGTGGGAGGTAGAACCACCGTAGGAGACGAGGGTTAACTCTGCAAGGGTTTTTACAATTCGGAATAGTAAGACAATAGTCTGAGGTGAACCGAGAGTTGTGAAAATGGCTTATAATTTGACACTTAATGACAAGACTAAAGAGTTTTCCAATGCCATTAGAAAGTAATTTACTTTGGTATGAGACTACCATTGAGCTAATGTGTAAGTCAATTAAGTTTTTATCTAGAGTAAGCCAGATGTGAATGAATGAAATTTAAAGAGTTTATTTATTTATTAACATCCACTTTTTGCAACTTAGGCTAATCGGGACGGGTTATCTACAGGTTACCACCCTTTTCTAGCCCGGGTGGGATTTTAGGACGTTATTTAATGAATTTCGTCACTAAATAATTTCCTTTGCCCAGGCAAGAATTGAACTCGCCACTCTAGGTCTACCTTGTGAGATAAGGTCAACGCTTTAACTCGCATGGCTAACCTGAGCCCCAAAAAGAGTTTAGATTTTTATTTTGAGATGCCCAATATGTGTATATATATACACTAGCTCAGATACCCGGCTTGGCCCGGGAATTGATTTGAGGCTGAATGGTGATTGTATTTTTTTTTGGCAAGGCTTTACTTTGCACAATATTTTGACATTTACCCGTCCCGGTGTTTAGGATTAATACCCGTTGTTGGCATTTGTTAATAATAAAATTAATTTTTTATGTCAGTCTTCACTGCCCTCCAAATTGTCATATTTCCCGTCTCCTGTGCATTATGCATAGATTTCAGCTATTAAGGACAAAATATTAACATAGATTAGAATTAATTTTTCCAGCTGAGGTACCTGATAGTTCAAATAGGAATGAATTGTTGAGCATATCAATATTTCTACGAAAATTACTTGCTCCACACGTTGTTCCTGGAGAAATGTATAAACAAAAAAGTTAATCTAAATAACAAAGTAAACAATTTGTATTATGTGCATGTTTGTCGAAAAACAAATAGACAATGAAATATCGCGAATTTTTATTTTAGGCCTCCCTTATAACCCCCACTCCCGTTCTAACCTAAACATTTTAATATAGCTTATAATCATGGAAGAATTAATGCTAATTGACATACCGAGTTTTGTTAAGTTCGGTTCAATCGTTAGCGCCCAATAAAATAGTTGACTCCCGCTTTAGTTTATAGTTTATATCTCGGTTATACTTTGTTAAAAGACAAAAATGATTATCACAAAAGTTACAGTAAATAACAAAATAAACAACTTTTGTTATGTTCATGTTTGCCGGAAAACCAATAGGAAACGAAATATCGCTATTTTTAATTTATAACCCCCACTCCTGTTTGTCTCAGATGATATTAATATCTACTAAAGTTTAAGTTGGGTTAGTAGTAATATACATACTAAGTTTCATAAAATTCGGTTCAGCCGTTTATGCTTGAAAAGGTAACAAACAAGCAGACACGAAAGAAACAAAATGCAGTTGTGGTGTCTATGACATGTGAAACGAAAAGTTACCGGGTAATTTCGAGAAAAAAATCAATGTACAGACAGAGGTTACAATTTTATATATATACTAGCTCAGATACCCGGCTTCGCCCCGGAATTCATTTGAGGCTGAATGGTGATGGTATTTTTTAGGAGGCTTTACGTTGCACAATATTTTGACATTTACCCGTCCCAGTGTTAAGGATTGATACCCGTCGTTGCCGGTGATTTCCTAATAATAGAATTATTTGTTCGATAATTCTTCACAGTCTTTGATATTTTTATATTTCCCGTTTCTTATACATGTAAATATGGTGAGTTTTTATTTCAGACCTCCCTTTCGAACCTAAAAATTTTAATATAACTTATAATCATGGAAGAATTAATGCTAATTGACATACCGAGTTTTGTTAAGTTCGGTACAGCCGTTAGTGCCCGCTGTAGTTTTAACGTATAACTCATTTATACTTAGGTATACGACAAAATGGTATATAACAAAAGTTACTCCAAATAACAAAATAAACAACTTTTGTTATGTTTATATTTGCGGAAAAACCAATAGGAAACGAAATATCGCTATTTTTAATTTCAGGCTTCCCTTATAACCCCCACTCCTGCCCGTACATAGAAATGTTGGTATGGCTTATTATAATGAAGGCCTCACTGCTAATACACATACTGAGTTTTATTTAGTTCAGTTGAGTCTTTTTTGGCAAATAATATTGTTGACTCCCGCTATAATTTTTAGCGTATAACGCATTTAAACTTCGGTATACGACAAAAGTGTATATAACAAAAGTTACTCTAAATAACAAAATAAACAACCTTTGCTATGTTCATATTTGCCGGAAAACCAATAGGAAACGAAATATTGCTATTTTTAATTTCAGGCCTCCCTTATAACCCCCACTCCTGTTCGTCTCAGAGAATATTAATATAGCCTAAAGTCTAAGTTGGGTTAGTAGTATTATACATACTAAGTTTCATAAAGTTCAGTTCAGCCGTTTATGCGTGAAAAGGTAACAAACAGACACGAAAGAAACAAAATGCAGTTGTGGTGTCTATGGCATGTGAAACGAAAAGTTATCGTGTAATTTCGAGAAAAAAATCAATGTACAGACAGAGGTTACAATTTTATATATATATATATATATATATATATATAAACATATTAAACTAATTAGTTATTTAGTAAACTTATTTAATATTTATTGTTCAGTTATCCAATTAAATTAAATAAATAAAAGGTAGCATCTAATTAATCATAACGGACTCCCTTAATATAATCCTATTCGGTAAACCGCAGTTTCAACTTGGAACTTAATTGTAACTTGATAGAAACAAAGTTGGCCAAATTATCCGAGAGGTAGGCGTGATACATAGCGTAAAGCAGTATCTATTACAAACTTGCGGATATGCACAACTTACCGAACAATCCAATTTACAACTTCTCTCATTTTCACTACTACTAAAGTTTAATTACCCATTACAATAATCACTGATTAGTAATTTAGATTAAGATAAAAAATAAAAAAAAAAACAGTTTTTATTGTCATTTTTAGAAAGTTTTATCCTATGATTTTGTGCTGTTATCCTACTCTTCCCGAGAGGAAAATACATTTTAATTTTGTTGCCCGCAGATGATGAAAAACAGTTTTTTTATATGTTTTTTTTTTTAACCACGGTGAAATATTTTTTATTTGCTTTTTAATTGTTTGTATCCATTAGCACTATTAGAACTTTTGAACAACATGTCTTCTCCTTCAATGATTGAATTAAGCTCACATTTTGACGATATTGCTTGAGTAGTAAATAAAACAGAAAACTTGAATACAAAAAAGTCCGTCACGCAGGGGCTGCGTAAACTAAGCAAATTTCCCACGTGACGTTTTCCAGTAGATAAATCTGCCCAATAACACCTGTAGTAGTGAGATATCTCTAAACCTATTCAAGAGGGACGAATAGTTATGGAAGCTCTCGGCGGAAATTCCCGAACATAGCCGACTCCTGCCGACGACACACAGAATACAAATGCAAATATCTCGGTTAATATTCAAGATACAGAATAAATGTATAAAACAATATTCATAGTAAATTTAATTTGCAATAATATTGATTCTATACAATTTTCGATTTGATGAATAATAACGGAGATATTTTGACTTTTCAAAAATCCCCCCTCTAAACCCCCCTTTCACTGGTCCGATTTCAGCCGTTAACGAACTTGATCTTCCTTTTTACATAAAACGATTAAATTCCGAGTTTGTTAACGACCAAACAAAAATTGCGACCGCTAGAGCGTTAACTGACAAATATGTATACAGTTGTCCCTCGATAATCCGACAGTTAAGGGACCGAGAGAGTGTCGGATTACCAAAAATGTCATATTATCAAAGATGTTTTATTCTTAATGCGTTTGAACACAATGAAGTTAAAAAAAAGGAAGAAACAGTAAAGGTACATGTAATTTATTAATACCAGGATACAAAATGACAGTACATGTAAGTTTTTAAAAGAAATACGGAAAGAAATTTAAGTATGTAAAATCTACAATATGTATGTACATACATACATATTTACACATTAAAGAAGTCTGTGATTTTACTCTTCTTATTTGGCTGCAATGTCATCATTAGGTTGACTACTACATACCATCAGAGTGATTCTTTCTTTTTGTAATTTTCTTCCAGAAACTTTCTTTTCATCTTCGGTTACAAATGACTTTGTTGGTAGCTGACGCCAATTCAAGCCGGTTTCATCGGCGTTATAAATTTGTTCAGGAACTAGGCCAAGTTCATTGATTTTTGCGTGCAATTTTCCAATGAATTCCTGGATTTCAGACTCGTTTCAAACCACCCGTGACTAGCGCGGAAGTCAGTTTTCTTTGTTATTTCTTGGTAAAAAAACTGGGCTTTTTGTTTCAAAATGTCTCCTGAAATGTCACTGCAGGTTTGTTTTGCTTCCTGCCGGAGCGGTGGGAGGGAGATGCATGTTGCTGCATGTCGGACTACCGAGTACGTCGGATTAAAAAGTGTCGGATTATCGAGGGACAACTGTATATACAGTTTTGGACGGACCTAATTTCGTCATCTCCTGGGTAGGATCGATGGACATTTGAGGAAATTTTTCGTAACTCGCGTCATGAGTACGACCTCAATAGCTGATTTCCCTTAAGGGAAATCTGCTAAAAATTCATAAATCAACTTGTGGAGTATGGTATGGATTGAATAAACATTTTCGAAACAAGAACATAAAATCTTAATTGATGACATAATCACACAACGAATTCGCAGGTATCTCTCATATTAAAGGTCTCTTGAAAGCAATATTTGGAATTTAAGCTTAAGATAAAGTGGTGTATGATATAACAGCTTATTGTTAGAATGGCATGAGCAGGAGTGGTTGAAGGTTGAAAACTAAAAAAAAAAAAAAAAAAAAAAATAAAAAAAATAAATAGAAAAAAAAAAAAAATGAAATATTTTGGTTAATATTCCTGATGGAGAAGAAAGTCCGTCACGCAAGAGCTGCGTAAACTAAGCAGTTTTCCCACGTGTGTTGCTTATTTGTATTT
This sequence comes from Riptortus pedestris, assembly GCA_019009955.1. Lineage (NCBI taxonomy): Eukaryota > Metazoa > Arthropoda > Insecta > Hemiptera > Alydidae > Riptortus > Riptortus pedestris. Next base: position 127,525,172 of record CM032231.1, on the reverse strand, counting down.
ATCTCAAAACGTGATTGTTCAATGATAATAATATTTGGTATATAGACTTCATAAGTAAATGTTGAAAACAAACAAATGCAAATATCTCGGTTAATAATGAAGATAGTGAAAAAAAGTACATAACAATATTCATAGAACATTAAATTTGCAATAAGTAAGTTTCGATCAGACGAATAATAACACAGATATTAATAAAATAAAATAATAAAAAATAAAATTGTCATATGGTTTCCAAACTTGAATTATAATCGTTGTATACAAAAAGGAAGATCATGTTCATTAACGGCTGAAATCGAACCAGAAGGAGGGGCGGGGGGGGTTAAAAGGGTAGAATTTTGAAAATTATTAATATCTCTGTTATTATGCGTCTTTATTTACAACTTTATCGTCAAAATGTGACCTCAATTCAATCATTGAAGAAGACGACATCTACTTCAAAAGTACTAATAGTGCTAATAGATACAAACAATTAAAAAGCAAATTAAAAATATTTCACCGTAGTTAAAAAAAAAATACATATATAACAATAGCATCAAACTGTTTTCCATCATCTGCGGGCAACAAAATTAAAAGTCCGTCACGCAGGGGCTGCGTAAACTAAGCAGATTTCCCACGTGAAGTTTTACAATAGAGAAATCGGCATACTGGTAATACAAGCCCACCGTGATTAAATAGAAACGGTAATGAGAAATCTTTCAGTTAATTTTAATAAATTCCCAACTGAAACAAACGGCTTCTGAATTTTAAAAATAATTTATATTTTTATATATAACTCAAATTTTAGTAGTCCAAGGACTAAAGAAAGGGGGGCGGATGAACAGAACGTATTTGCCTAAATCTCACAAAGTAAACAAGGTAAGGTAAGGTTAAAAACGACAGGTTAGAAGAAGCTTCCGCCTGAGCCGAGAAATGACGAAGATGGCCCACGTAATCGAAACTGTACCCGACCACAGACTTCATAAAAATGCAAATATCTCGGTTAATATTAAAGATAGAGAATAAATGTATATAACAATATTTTTAGTAATTTTAATTTGTAAAAGATTGGTTCTGTACAATTTTTGATCCGATGCATAATAACGGAGATATTTTGAATTTTCGATAATCCCCAATCTAAACCCCCACCCTCTGTTTCGTTTTACATAAAACGGTTAACAAAAATTGCGACCTCTAGAGCGTTAACAGACAAATATAGATATATATATATATATATATATATATATATATATATATATATATAGATATATAATTTTGAACGGACCTCATTTTCGTTATCTCCTGGGTAGGGTCGATGGACATTTGAAGGAAATTTTCGAAAATCGCGTCATGAGTACGACCTCAATAGCTGATTTCCCTTAAGGGAATTCTGCTAAAATCAATGACCTCAAAACCCTTAAGAGAAATCTGCTAATAGTTTGCTGGATGAACTGAGGAAATTTTCATTGGCTTTCTAATACTTTACTAACCTACTTACCACTGCTACATCTTTGATAAACGACTTACCTGGAGTCGCTTTATAATCCACATATAACAAACAGCCCACACCTGCTTCAAATCTCAAGTATAAGTTTGTGGCAAACTTCCTCCCTTCCATTTCACAAAATAGAAAAACTAAAATGTTCTTTATTGCAATAAGATTTATTTATCATGGATACCAAGCTTTCTACGCTAACAATTCTTCGGTATCTCGACTAAAGCAAGTAAAGAAAAGCTCTGGGCACTTATTTTGTTGTCCTGCCACGTAGATTTCACTTAATATCCCCCAATAATATGAATATCCCAATGATATCATTAATTTGACTTCTTTATTACATTATTTATCATCTGATAATAATTATCATATGAACTGGCTCCTAAATAAATATTTATTAATTCTAAACGATTTCCTGTTTTTCATTATGTCCCAATTTTTAGACGAGCATTTTCCTTCAGCTGAGCACACTGTCAATGCTCTCAATACGAAAAAATCCACCTAAATAAAACAATATTTGTACAATGACGTTAACTAATATGAACCTACGTTTGGTATTTATATTTAGATGACCTTTTCCAATTTACGTAAATTAAAATTAGACACACTTATTCAGTAACTACAGCTATTTAAAAAAAAAATACCAACTAATTAATTCATTGATTAATTTGAATTCAACATTTCTTCTTCACGAGCCATATCATTAAAAGAGCTAAGGCAATTAACGTAATGAAGTTTGGCATTTCCTGATATAACTTTGTTTAGGCCATCAACATTTAAATTCCATAATAAATAACAGCTTTACATAATATGTTAATGTCATTGTTTATTCCTCCTACTGCTTTAACTTACAGTTTAGAAATGCTGGTCGGATAATAACAAACTAATAATCCACCTCCATGTTATTTAACCGATCTAACAGTACATAAAGCTGCTTTTTGACATACTTATCAACATTTTTAGTTTTTTATTTATCTAATTATTTGTTTTATTTAAAAAGAAGGCGTCGTCTATTCACACTAAATGTTTTCTGAGCACATTAGGTCAGGAAATAATATCAAGATGGTTATAAAACTGATTTTTGTTTAGAAAACGAACTAAAATTTCTACGCTTAAGGGATTAATATTAAACTGACGATTTACTTTCGTTAAGGACAAAAATCAGAAACTCTGGATTTGTGCTGGCTGGTGGAGGTCCATCGTCAACGGAAGGATCAAAAAGGCCAAACACTTCCACTTTTAATACTTTTTTATTACAGGCAAAGTACTTTCGGGGCGAACCGTCCCATCATCAGTGCTCAGTGAAACAACATTTATACTTTCAAAAACATGTAATATATATGAATAAATAAATAAATAAATGTAAAAGTCAACAAAGGTAGTCGAATATTAAAAACATTTAAAAAAACAAACAAATATATAAAACGCAATGCTACACTTATGACTAAAACGTTAAAAATAAATATTAAAAGCAACAAATAACAAAATAACTAGGAGATGGAGAAGGAACTAACCTAGAGTTGATCCCTATTGAGCCGACATCTCCGGCGAGACTGGGAGCCTACTAGGGCCAGGGGAGCTACTGCAGAGGACGGAACATGCCTGAGCACGCCACCCTCCCCCCTAATATTAATATTCTTATCCTCCAGAATGTCCATCCTGATCCATAACTGCTCTACTATATCCATTTTCTTCCCTTTGCCAAGTTGGTCGAGCACCTCGAACTCAACGGCATTTGCATCATGGCCTACATTTATCATATGCTTACGTACCTCCGATGTCTAGGTGGAAAGGTGCTCTTTTAACCCATTAGTGCCCAATCGATAGATTTTATTTTTTTTTTAATTTTTACTATTGTTTTACTTTATAGACAATGGGAAAAATAATTAAAAAAATTTATGGTAAGGGAAGTGCTGAATATCCGGCTGCAGCTAAAGATGCTCGTGGGCACTTGGTGCACTCGATTGGAACTACCTGCATTTATTGCCTCAGTAAAAAGCATTTTAGGATTTTCATTAAAACAATATAATTTTTAAAACACTTTTATTGTATAAGAAACTCAAATAATACAATGTAATAATTTTCAGATGTTTTTGGAACAAAACTAAGGTGAAACAAATACTCTATCTAATAATAAAACAATACTTTATCTAATAATAAAACAATCAAATATGTATAAGTAAATAATATATATTCTGTCTTATAGTATATCAATGAAATATGTATAAAAAATAATAAATCACATAAAAAAAATATATAAATAAATAACCTGAAACAAATACTCTATCTAATAATATAAACAAATTCTCTATCTAATAATAACAAATACTCTACCTAATAATAAAACAATCAAATATGGATAAATAAATTATATTATTATTATTATTTATTAACGTCCACTTTTTGCAACTTAGGCTAATTGGGACGGGTTATCTACAGGTTACCACCCTTTTCTAGCCAGGGTGGGATTTTAGGACGTTATTCCACCCTGGCTAGAAAAGGGTGGTAAATAATTAAATAAATTATAAATCACATAAAAAAATATATATAAACAAATAACCGAAGGAGGTAAAATAAAACAAATTGCATATATACATTTTTTGCCCATTCTTCTACTCATGATGAGGGGCAAAACACTCGAGGTGAAGCGAAACGCTGCATTTTCTGCAGAGGTATATGGTTCTTCTCTTGCATTGGACACATAGTTTATTTTTGGAAATACCTTTTATAATCAAATGATCTGTCCTATCTTTTCGAATACTGTCAAGAGCTGTATACGGTTTTTTAAAAGCTCGCCCAGTTCTGGGTGTCCCAAAATGTTTCAACAAATATATTACGACCTCTCGTCGTACTATATCGTCGACCTTGCACACAGCTTACATCAACTGCCCAGCCAAAAATGGCCACCACCATTTCTTAGTTCTTATTGTAGTCCGATACGTTGATACAAACTGATCATTTAGATCAACTCCCCCCATATGCTGGTTGTATTCATATAATGCGAGAGGAATAGGAATACTAATTTTTTTTTTGTTCGGATGAGTACCTTGTTGCTGTTTTATTTTCTCCTTGAATGGTATTAGTCATTACAACTGCATTATCATTCCATCTTATAATTAGTAAATCCCCGTTAGTGACAATTTGAACAGTCCCCCTACGCTGTTTTTTGATAGCTTTTTTGTCAGTAAGGCAGTAATTAGTGGAAACCCGATTCTCCCTTAGTGTTGTCATGTGGAATGGTTTTAAAATTTTTGTTCAATATTCAAATAAAGGTCTAATTTTGAATAGCTTGTCAGTTCCTGGAACTATTTTAGAATTATCAGCACAATGGAGATATCTCAGAATATCGTCAAACCTATTACGTCTCTTAGCATTACTAACAAATGGGACACTGCAATCTTCATCTGTACTCCAAAATAAACGTCTTTTTGGAAGAGTATGATAACCTGATAACAATAGTATACCAATAATTAAATATTATTGAGCAGCAATTGCTAAAGAATTTTCTAGTCTGAAAAAGAAATATGAAAATAATTAGTACACTATGTGCCCACGAGCAGCTTTAGACGCATGCAAAATTCAACATCAAATTTGGGCTAGTTTTTTTTTTCTTTTCTTCTTCTTATTTTACACATATTAACTACCAATATTAGAGACAAAATATATATAATCCAAATTTCAAAATAATAATGATTACAAGTACAACTTATCTCTTTCCTGCAGGAGGATTGAGTGAGGACTGACCTAAGATGGGAAAAGGGTGAATCAGGTAGTCACAGCTCCTTTTCTTTGTAACAGGTACCCCACCTCTCACCCCTATTGTCTCAAGTAATGTTCCCCCTTCACTTTAAACCAAAGTACTTAGAAAAATAACAACATCAACACTACTGGTGGATTTTCAAAAACTGATGCAGCTAAAGCTGCTCGTGGGCACTAATGGGTTAATCTGCTCCTTAGCTTCCTTCCACTTTGCCCCACATATGAGCTTCCGCAAGTCAGGCAAGCAACCCGATACACACCAGACCTATCCAGTGGATCGACCGCATCCTTAATCCTTGGGAGCATAAGTTTTAGGGAGCTTAGACTTCGATAGGCAGTACAAAGACCAACCTTTTCCAGCATGCGTCCTATCTTCTCGGAAAATTCCCCTAGGTATGTTTTTAATATTCGACTACCTTTGTTGACTTTTACATTTATTAATTTATATATATTACATGTTTTTGAAAGTATAAATGTTGTGTCACAGAGCACTGATGATGGGACGGTTCGCCCCGAAAGTACTTTGCCTGTAATAAAAGAAGTATTAAGAGAGGAGGTGTTTGACCTTTTTGATCCTTCAATTGAAAAATCAGAAAAATTGAGTGCGGCCAGAGGCCTAAAATCCTTAATATCTCAATTGGTAAGTGACTGAAACGTTCCATGAAATCCCAGTCTTGGGAAATTTACTGATCTACAAGTAGTGTTATATACATGTTGATTAAATCGCCGTATTGTAAACAAACACTTCTAGCAGATTTCCCTTAAGGGTAATCTCACGTTGTGGTTGTATTCATGACGGGGTTTTCGAAAACTTTCTCCAAATGCCCAATGGTCCTACCCAGAAGATGACGAAAATGAGGCACTTCAAAACTATATATGTATAAAATATACATGTACATAACAATTTGCTTTGCAAATTTAAATCTCAATTAATGGGTTTCTATCAATTGTTTTGATTTCACTTCTTACCTCCTTAGTAAACCACGACTTCTACTCAAGAGATAATCACATTGAGTAATTGAGACACTAATCATCTCACAATCAGGGTAAACTTCAATTCCTGATCTTACTAAGGGAAAAAAGAATAGAGGGTGAGATTAGATTGCCTTATTTCAGCATGTGAGTAATATGTTTAGTTTACACAGTTCCTACATCTCGGATTATTTTCATCTTAATCAATGATGCTATTTATTATGTTTCAACATGGTTACTTTTCAAGTTTTCTTAAAACTCAGTGAACTTGAAGGGTGAAAAACAGTCATTAATATATACACAGAGGAGAAAAGAGGGAGGAGAGAGAGAGAGAGAGAGAGAGAAAGTGAGAGAGAGAGGAGAGAGAGAGAGAGGTTGAGAGTGAGAGAGAGAGTGAGGAGAGAGAGAGAGAGAGAGAGTGAGAGAGAGGAGAGAGAGAGAGAGAGGGAGAGAGAGAGGAGAGAGAGAGTGAGAGAGAGAGTGAGAGAGAGTAGAGAGAGAGATAGAGTGAGAGAGAGGGGAGAGAGAGTGAGAGAGAGGCGAGAGAGAGAAAGAGTGAGAGAGAAGAGGAGGGAGTGAGAGAGAGTGAGAGAGAGAGAGAGAGAGAGAGAGAGAGAGAGAGAGAGAGAGAGGAGAGAGAGAGAGAGAGAGAGAGAGAGAGAGAGAGAGAGAGAGAGAGAGAGAGAGAGAGAGAGAGAGAGAGAGAGAGAGAGAGAGAGAGAGAGAGAGAGAGAGAGAGAGAGAGAGAGAGAGAGAGAGAGAGAGAGAGAGAGAGAGAGAGAGAGAGAGAGAGAAATATGAATGAACGGCATTTTTTCCCCCATCCACCATTGACGAACACTTGAAAAAAACTTTTTGAAATTCCAGTCATGCAAGAGTACTGAAACTGAATCTCATAGTCAGAATTGAGGAAGGGGGCATGCTACTCCCTTGAATATTCAGGAAAAATGTGAACAGACCTGAACTTTCAGTTTTTTAAGCAAATGTTGGGAAACTTTCAACCTCATAGTAAGCATATTTTATCCAAACTTCAGGCAGAGCCCAGTTAATCATTACGTTACAAAGAGTCGCAATAGCAAAGTCATTTACAAAGTGAATAATTTTTGATGAGATATTACACTGCGGAAAACGGTTGTCAGTAAATACGGGGAGTAATTTTGCTTTACGTCAAAATCAGTTCTATTCTAGCATATATAAAAATGAATTCGGAATTTTTACCTCATTTCAGAATTTTTACTTCATCAAGTGTATCTAAGTCTTGTTTGATAACTAACTGAAAACAGGAGTGAACAGTCACATAAGATTAGCCTTAGTTGTAAAAAGTCCGTCACGCAGGGGCTACGTAAACTAAGCAGATTTCCCGCATGAAGTTTTACAATAGAGAAATTTCACGAGAGCCGAGAGTTAAGGAAACGACCAAACTATCATTTGGTGGGGAAGCCCAGTTAGCCGCCTAGTTTTAATGAAAATGCAAATATCTCGGTTAATATTCAAGATAGAGAATAAATGTATAGAACAATATTTATAGTAAATGTAATTTTCAATAAGATTAATTCTGTACTATTTTTCGATCCGACGTACAATAACGGAGATATTTCGAATTTTCGAAAATCCTCCACTCTAACCCCCCCCCCCTTTCCCACTGGTCCGATTTCAGCCGTGAACGAATTTGATCTTTCTTGTTACATAAAACGACTAAATATCGAGCTTGGTAACGATCAAACAAAAATTGCGACCGCTAGAGCGGTAACAGACAAATATATATATATATATATATATATATATATATATATATATATATATATATTTTTGAACGGACCTCATTTTCGTCATGTACTAGGTAGGATCGATGGGCATTTGAAGAAAAATTTCGAAAATTCCGTCATGAGTACAACCTCAATAGCTGATTTCTCTTAAGGGAAATCTGCTAAAAGTGGTCGATAATAAATAAATATATAACATACATCAAGTTGTCAAGTCATGTCACTAGTCGTCAGTAATTGAACTTTATAGGAGTTCTGTAGAACATTTTTCGAAACATAAAATCAACGTTTCTTTAAATTTTCATGGCGAAGATCTCTCAACAAGATGAATAATTATTCCTTATGTTTGAATTGCACACTTTCTCTTGCATTTAAAATTATCTTAGCCTCCTTCGGAATCTTCTTGAGAGATAAATTGGAACATACATTTATTATTTATTGGAGTTTATCGAAAACAATATTTATTGCCATAATTCAAAAAATTCCCTGCAATTATTTTTATTTTATTAAGAAAATCTTTTATCTTACTAATACAGAATTTAATTCGTATAGAAATAAGTTAGTTTTAGAAATATTTATAGTGATAAAGCGCATTCCATAAATTGCAATTTATTTAATCCATTGAAGTTTCCAGATGTTTCAATATATAAAAAGTCGGTCACGCAGTGGCTGCGTAACTAAGCAGATTTCCCACGTGAAGTTTTACAATAGAGAAATTTGTCTAATAACAACTGTAGTAGTAAGAGACCACTAAACCTAGTCACGAGGGACGAATAGTTACAGAAACGGCCGCCAGAGCTCTCGTCGGAAACTCCGAACGTAGCCGACCACATGCAGAATACAAATGCCAATATCTCGGTTAATATTCAAGATACAGAATGAATGAATACAACAATATTTATAGTAAATTTAATTTTCAATAAGATGCAATCTGTACAATTTTTCGATCCGACGCATAATAACGGAGATATTTCAAAGTTTCAAAAATCCTTCCCTCTAACCCCCCCCCCTTCCACTGGTCCGATTTCAGCCATTAATGAACTAGACCTTTTTTTTTTTTACAAAAAACGATGAATTTCCGAGTTTGGTAACGATCAAACAAAAATTGCGACCACTAGAGCTGTAACAGAAAAAAAAAATATATATATATACAGTTTTGAACGGACCTCATTTTCGTCATCTACTATGTAGGATCGATGTACATTTGAAGAAAAATTTCGAAAATTCCGTCATGAGTACAACCTCAATAGCTGATTTCCCTTAAGGGAAATCTGCTAAAACTAAGTAGTATTTATAATTTACAAAGCTATTGGAATCTGGAATAAAGAATACAGAGATAAAATATTATATTATTTGAAACACAATAATTTAATATTTGTACCTTTTAAAAAAAACGGTACCCCAACAACCGTAGAATTTCCCTTTGTTCCGTACCATTTCACATAGCCTGCATTTAAATAACTCTAATTAAATACGATAAACTTCAGAGTGTCTTGTTTCGACTTCATCTCTACCAAAGCCTTCCTCTTTATCTCACTTTTATTGTGCAATACAAACAAGCACAATAAATGATTGAGGCCATTAAATTAATTGAAACTCACGCGAGTTTGAGTGAGGATTTACAGACGACTGAAAAAAAAGAAAGAAAGAAAAAAAAAAAAAGAGAAATCCTAAATCCTCTCTGCTGGCAATGGAGAAAAACGAATATGGATTAAACTACAATTGAGTAATTTTACTTTGTCAAAAATATCGGTTATGTAATACTTTTCAATCAAGAAAAAAATATTGAAACATTTATGTTTTCTTCCAGCTTTGTACTAACACTAAATTTTTTTTTTCCACCTCTGCCCTTTGGGTTTCCCCATACCAGCGGTCTCCATTTAATAAGAGATATAAAATTTTGAATAGATAAATTGGGCCAGGTAACTTAGCCTTAATCACCGAGCACGGCTAAGCATTAAAGCGCAACATTTGGGAGATTTAGTTTAAGTCCGAAAAGTCCTAGGGGAACCCGCAGCTGCGACTCCTTTGCCTCTGTTCAAAGAAGTGGCAGCAAGAGCCTAACTAACTAGCCTACATACCTAAAGCCTAAATACTAGCCTAAACTCACAAAAAACTATACATATAATTTAGAAATAAATTCAATTTTACTTGTCTTTCAACACCTCTTGGGCAAAGGTCCTGAAGGCTGAAAATCTATCAGCGTTGTTTACAAACATGTCGTAGCTCTCAGGAGGCCAGTTCACATATGAGAAAACACTAATTAGTCGAATACGCTTGGCGTTGAAACGCGGACATTGGAGGATCACGTGGCCAGCCGTATCGAACTCGCCACAGGAGCACAATGGGGATTCCTTTCGTTTGAAGAAATGTAGTTTGTTATTGAAGTCCCCGTGGCCACTGATAAGTTGGCTGGAGAAGAAATCTGGGACGTACCATGTCATCTTAGTTCTGGTCCTGACATCTGGGAAAAATTTGTAGGTCATCCTACCTTTGCTGGAGTTGGTCCAGCGACTCTACCAACTCTCCTATCTTGTAAGGCAACCCCTTACTGCTTGGTACATAGCGATCCGCTTTGCTACCTCCAGGTCTATCGGAAGCTGGCCAGCCATCACCTGCAATGCATCACTCTGTCCGATACGCCCTGGTTACCATGAGGAGAGCTCTTCTTTGGGCTTGGCATAGAAGGTTTTTGGTCGCTTTCGACATCTTTTGGGCCCAAGATGGAACAGCATAGCACACTATAGGGACAAACAGAGTTTTATATAAAATGCTTCTGTTCTTATCAGTGATGCCCCAAGTATTACGTGCTGTTGTCCTTAGTTGGTGAAATCGTCCGCTGATCGAATCCCGGAGATGTGAGGCGTGAGGGTTGAGATTTAACCTCTCCCCGATGTGGACTCCCAGGTATACTACTTTGGTAATCAGTTGAAGCCTGGTCTGACCTATTACCAACCTTGGGGGCCACCTATGGCAAAGCTTTCCTTTTAACAAGATGCTCTGTGTTTTCTGGTCATTGAGTTGAAGTTTATTTTCAAAACACCAATCCTGTATAGCGATAATGATCCGCTGACCCTCCACTTCCAGCTCCTGCCTACTATTTCCCTTAACTAAGCAGCACAGATCGTCTACATAAGCCGTAACCTCAATGCCAAGGGACCGCAACTTGAGGAGCAGCTCGTCACTAACACTAACAGGGATCCAACATCGATCATTAACAAATTTGTTTGTTTAAGTATACAAGAAACGTTTTAATACTGTTTTCGTATTTATTGTTAATAGACAACGAACTCGCCCAGAGTTGTTTGTGCCTAGGTGGTCAAGCAGCCTTTTCTTATTCCTTCCTTTCTTCAGAAGCCCTTCTATCAAGAGATCAGGTCGACTCCCTAGCCCTCCGTTATCCTCGCCCATCTTGCATCTCTCCTATTTTCCTCTATCTCCGATCCTGTGACATATAACGAAAAACGCAGCAGTATATTTAATAATCAGTGTTATATATAAATACTTATCTCACTGACCTGTGTGCCCCTATTAGTAGATTTCTCTTAAGCGGTCACAATTTTTGTTTGAACGTTATCAAACTTGAAATTTAATCTTTTTATGTAAAACGAAAGATCAAGTTCGTTAATGGGAGAAATCTAGTTGAAGGGGGGTTTAGAGGGGAGAATTATTATACCTAAGATCAAAAATTGAATAGAACCAATCTTATTGCAATTAAAGTTTACTATAAATATTGTTATATACATTTATGCTCTATCTTGTATATTAACCGAGATATTCACATTTTTCAGTTTTTAACTATTAGCAAACCCCTATTTCTACTTATGTTACATAAACAATACTCGGTTCTGTGATAAACAACATTATTCGAAGCTTAAATACCAGATATTGCTGTCAAGAGACTTTTATTATACGAGATACATGCAAATGCGTTCCGGTGACCCCACCCAGTCTTAAGTTTTTGGACTTTTTAAATTTTATTGATTGAGATAAAATTATTCTGGTTCAAATTACAGAACTGGACATAGTAAATAATTTTCAATCCAATTAATATGTTATATATTTCAGTATTTTTTTTTCCTGCGAGAATTATGACACCTGTTCGTTTACGTTTCAGGCGTTTCCCGTTTCTTATTATTGTTTGTATTTAATCAGTTGATATTGATGGTGTCATTGTGTTATCATTTATCTATTGTTATACTTCACGAGGGAAATCTGCTTAGTTTACGTAGGCCCTGCGTGACGGACATTTTTACAGTGTGGAGCTTTTTGTCAGAGTCAATCGTATAAACAAATAAAATATAATTTAAATTATAGTTAAAATGAAATATTACCTAAATAAACAAATGCATATTTTTAACATTATAAGCATTTATATTGTATAATTCCTATTATTTAACAAAGTTCCTCCTATCTCGATTATATAAAAGATTCTAGCGCCACGGCTTTGGGACCACTACTGGCAACAAGCAGAGAGACAGCCAGGCCAGCTCAGCAGGACAAAACTCTGCATTTCTAACGTTTAGGTTGGTTTCCCTCTGTCTCCAGCTCAATTCCGGCCAAACAAATTCCGGCACGGGGCCGGCCATCCCCAGTGGCAGCAGTAAGCCCCCGCTGTGTAGCTGCTGGGTAGGGGAACCGTAGGAACAGTAGGTCCTTAGTCGGCTTTGCTGTTCCGGGCAGGGGATCACTCCTGCCTTAATGGGGTAAGTTCTAGCGGCTTACTCAATGTGAACTACGGGCTGGGTGGAGTCCGGAGTGGAGGCTTGCCTTCACTGCCGGTCATAGACGTAGTGGTCGTGTGTTCAAAGCGCGGGGACATACAGGCCAGGTAAACTGGTACATGTGCTCTTCGTGTAATAGGAGACTGTCCCTTCATTGGATCGCTTCTGACCATCGTAGCGAATCCTCAGTCACCATGAAGCGTTGGATTGGTGTAGGTTGGATTAAGGCCTCGCGGCTAGGTGCCTCCTACATTGTAGCCACACTTCGAAATGGGTACTCGATGTCTCCTGCTCAATGTAAAGGGGTTCAAATTTTCGAATTCGTTAATGGTTATGTTCACTAACCAATAGCGCTCCCATCATCAATTGATGGGAAGACTTCCTGTTATTGAGACCAGTTTCCCAGATCTACACTCCCACATCCAGCAACATACGAATTATTATCAGTTAATTAACATCTTTTTAATACCACCTATATTAAAGAAAATATTGAAAAATGTCCATTTTTGAACTCCAGGGATCCGATATCAATCATTAACATATTTGATCATGAATTAACAACGAACGCTTAAATAGAGTTTAATAGAAATTAAGGAAAATTTGATGGAATTTGTACTTTTTCACAAAACAAATGCACTAAATGATCTCAGTTACGTCATTTTCTTGGTAGGATTGTTGGGTAATTGAAGATACCTTTCAAAATTTAGATTTTGTTTGTACGCATATTATATATAGTCACACGGAGTATTGCACTAGTATTTTTCATCTAATTGCTTGGAATGGAATTATGGTAGATGAAGATATGAAAAGTGCCTCTATAACAGATATCCATTGAGAGAAATCTGCTAAAATAACATTCGTGTTGAGCTATTTCTATTAGACATAGCCAAATGTTTTATTGATCACATAGAATGAGCTTATAACAGTCCGAAACCACCAGTTAAACTCGGATCCGGGAAAAGCCACTAGAAGATGGTTTGTTTGCGTGACTGCTTTTCATGTTTCTCTCCGGATGAATATTTATTTCCGGTCTCAGTGGAACAGGAAAACTTTTAAATGTCTTTGGAAATATAGGAAAAGGATTCCTATGATTTGGCTGTAAAATTATTGGACGACAACTTAGAATAGACTTCGTTGATCTCACGAAAATGGACTAATTGATTTTAAGTGGCTTTCAACATCGCATAGAACGTATATATAAATTTGTATATAATATCAATATTAATTTGTATATTAATTCTAGCAGATTTCCGTTAAGGGAAATCAGCTATTGAAGTTGTACTCATGACGGAATTTTCGATTTTTTTCTTCAAATGTCCATCGATCCTACCTAGTACATGACGTAAATGAGGTCCGTTCAAAACTGTATATATATATATGCATACAGATTTGATATATATATATATATATATATATATATATATATATATATATATATACTAGCTCAGATACCCGGCTTCGCCCGGGAATTCATTTGAGGCTGAATGGTGATGGTATTTTTTGGCGAGGCTTTACTTTCCACAATATTTTGACATTTACCCGTCCCAGTGTTTAGGGTTAATTAATACCCGTCGTTTCTGTGGATTTGTTAATAATAAAATTATTTTTTTATGTAAGACTTCACTGTTCTCCATATTGTCATATTTCCCATCCCTGTGCATTATGCATAGATTTAAATTATTAAGGACAAAATCTTAAAATAATAAATTATAATTTGAATTAATCTTTCCCGGTGAGGTACCTGGTAGTTCATGTTGAAAAGAATTGTTGAGCAAATTTCTCTAAATAACAACTTTTGTTATGTGCATATTTGCCGAAACCCCAATAGGAAACGAAATATCACTATTTTTAATTTCAGGCTTCCCTTATAACCCCCGCTTCTGCCCGTCCCTAGAAATGTTAGTATGGTTTATTATAAGGAAGGCTTTAGTCGGAATACACATACCGAGTGTTCTATTTAGTTCGGTTGAGTCTTATGTGCCAAATAAAATTGTTGACTCTCGCTATAATTTTTAGCGTATAACGCATTTAAACTTTGGTATGCGATGAAAGTGTATGTAACAAAAGTTACTCTAAATAACAAAATAAACAACTTTTGTAATGTTCATATTTGTCGAAACCCCAATAGGAAACGAAATATCACTATATTTAATTCCAGGCCTCCCATATAACCCCCACTCCTGCCCGTCCCTAGAAATGTGAGTATGGCTTATTATAAGGAAGGCGTTAGTGCTAACTCACATACCGAGTATGGTTTAGTTCGGTTGAGTTTTTTGTGCCAAATAAAATTGTTGACTTCCGCAGTAGTTTTTAACGTATAACTCATTTTTACTTCGGTATACTACAAAAGTGTATATAGCAAAAGTTACTCTAAATAACAAAATAAACAACTTTTGTTATGGGCATAATGGCCGAAAATGCATTAGGAAATGAAATATTTCTATTTTTAATTTCAGACCTCCCTTATAACCCCCACTCCTGCCCGTCCCTAGAAATGTTAGTATAGCTTATTATAAGAAAGGAGTTAGTACTAATACACATACCGAGTTTTATTTAGTTCGGTTGAGTCTTTAGTGCCAAATAAAATTGTTGACTTCCGCAGTAGATTTTAACGTATAACTCATTTATACTTAGGTATAAGACAAAAGTGTATATAACAAGAGTTACTCTAAATTACAAAATAAACAACTTTTGTAATGGGCATATTCGCTGAAAAAGCAATAGGAAACGAAATATCGCTATTTTTAATTTCAGGCCTGCCTTATAACCCCCACTTCTGTTTGTCTTAGAGAATATTAATATAGCCTAAAGTCTAAGTTGGGCTAGTAGTAATATACATACCAAGTTTCATAAAATTCGGTTCTGCCGTTTATGCGTGAAAAGGTAACAAACAAACAAACAAATAAACAAACTACTGGGAGGGGGGTTTAGAGGGGAGAATTTCAAAAATTTGAAACATCTCTTGTCACTTGCAGTCTTTCCCCATGAGTGCATGCAAGAAGCTGAAGATATAGACAACAGTCTTCGAAAGCTTTTAGCGCTGAAATAAAAAACTTATGAAGAATTAAAGATGAAAGTGAAGAAGATGAAATATCGAGTTTCCTAACGATTAAACCAAAACAGCAACCGCTAAAACGTAACAGACAAATATCTCGTTTAATAATCAAGATAGAGAATAAATGTATATAACAATATCTGTAGTAAATTTAATTTGCAATAAGATTGGTTTTATACAATTTTTAGATCCGACGTATTATATCAGAAATATTAAGAATATTCGAAAATCCCGTCTCTAAACCCCCTCTCCCACTGGTCCGATTTCAGTCATGAACGAACTAGATCTTTCTTTTTACATAAAACCATTAAATATCGAGTTTGGTAACAATTACACAAAAATTGCGACCGCATTAACATGCAAACATATATATATATATATATATATATATATATATATATATATATATATACATTTCGTTTCCTATTGTTTTTTTGGTGAACCGTAGACGACAAAAGATGTTTGTTTGATATTTAGAGTAACTTTTATTATATACTTCTTTATCGTAACTTAGTATTTTAGTTGGAGGCGTTGCAACGCGCGCAGGGTACAGATAATTAAAAATAAATTATTCCAGGCATTAAATTAAATCCTTAGTCGCTGGCTAGAAAATGGCGGTGACCTGTTGATAACCAACAAAGCGAATGTTAATAAATCTTTTTTTTTTTTAAATTCAAAAGTAAATTTTTTATATATGAGGCTGTAAACACATGAAAGCCCCTCACGCAAAGTTTGCGATAATTGAGCAGATTACACAAGTTCTGTAATTACCTTTTCTCTAGATTTCCCGCAGTTAGAAGTTTATGTAAAGGAAAATTGATAATTAAACTGTACATGAGAATTTTATTGACTCAGTTACTTAAAGTGGAAATAGATGATTTAAAACGGGTTTATTCAAATTTGCAAAAATATACCAATTTTGTTATTGATTAACGTCAAATTAATGTTATTTAAACTATAGATTACCACCGTTTTCTAGGCATGGTGTGACTAAGGGTTTAACGAGTTACTCAATAAATTCATATTGCCCAAGCGGGAATCGAATTCGCCACTCTAGGTTTACCATGTGATATTAAATGGCCGACGCTTTAACTAACATGGCTAACCTATGCTTCTATTCAATGACGGATTTTAGCAGAATTCCCTTAAGGGAAATCAGCTATAGAGGTCGTACTCAAGACGCGATTTTCGAAATATTTCTTCAAATGTCCATCGATCCTACCCAGGAGATGACGAAAATGAGGTCCGTTCAAAACTATATATAGACATATGTGTATATATATATATATATATATATATATATATATATATATATATATATATATTTGTCGGTTAACACTCTAGCGGTCGCAATTTTTGTTTAATCGTCACCAAACTCGGTATTTAATCGTTTTATGTAAAAAGAAAGATCAAGTTCGATAACGGCTGAAATCGCACCTTGGAAGGGGGGGTTTAGAGGGGGGATTTTCAAAAATTCAAAATATATCCGTTATTATGCATCGGATCGAAAAATTATATAGAAACAATCTTATTGCAAATTACATTTACTATAAATATTGTTATATACATTTATTCTCTATCTTGAATATTTGAATTATGTGGTCGGGTATTGTTCCGATTAGGTCGGCCATTTCTGTCGGCTCAGGTGGGAGGCTTCTTCTAATCTAACCTGTAGTTTCTAACCTTACCTTACCTTCCTTACTTTGCGAGATTTATGCAAATACGTTCTGCTCATCCGCCCCCCCCCTTCTTTAGTTCTTGGACTACTAAAATTTGAGTTATTAAAATATAAATTATTCTTACAATTCAGAAGCCGTTTCAGTTGGGAATTTATTTTAATTAACTGAAAGATTTCTCATTACCATTTGTATTTAATCACGTTAGTATTGTCTTACCAGTATGGGGATTTCTCTATTGTAAAACTTCACATGCGAAATCTGCTAAGTTTACGCAGCCCCTGCGTGACGGACTTTTTATTTAATTATGCCGGTAATTTTATGCACTGTCTCCCCACTCAGGATGTGATTCAAATTAACATCACAGTTTACTCGATGTTTGGAGAAATACGTTAATTTTTTCACTGGACTATAACGTACAATATCTAGAATAAAACAATTAAATAATATATACGTAAGAGGACTTTGGTTTTACCAAATTCATTAAAGTTTACGCCTTAAATCTCATTGCTAGCTTGAGCCACATACGTAAACGGAAGGATCAAAAAGGTCAAACACCCCCACTCTTAATACTTCTTTATTATAGGCAAAGTACTTTCGGGGCGAACCGTCCCATCATTAGTGCTCTAGAGCTGGTCCCTATTGAGCCGATATCCGGGTTTGACCTTTTTGGTCCTTCCGTTGACGATGGACCTCCACCAGCCAGCACAAATCCAGAGTCATACGTAAAAATTAATTACTTCCAGTTCATTATAGAAATAAGACCACTTGTCTCATCAAAATTTCGAGTTATTATTTAGAGCAAAATAGAATCTAATAATGAATTCAATTCAAGCGAGAAACAAATACAAATTGATGGATTAACAACTGTTGCGTATAAAATCAATACGTGTCAGTTCGTAATGAATCCCAGGGAATGCTACAGATGAAAAGGTAAAAGTAATTACCTGTGACAGTGATTTTAACAGTACACTGGTAACAATTAATTGTAAACGTGACTATGTTATTTATTCAGTATATTGATTCGTTTCACGCGAGGGTTTAAGTCCTTTTATAAACAGACGGTTCGTCTCCCTCTCTCCATACCAATGAAACAAACACCCTTCGCTTGGATATGAACAAAATTTTTTTTTGTGTTTTTTAGTAGATTTCCCTCAAGGGAAATCAACTATTGAAGTTGTACTTATGACGCGATTTTCGAAAAATTTCTTCAATCGATCCTACCCAGGAGACAAATACGAAAATGAGGTCCGTTCAAAATTGTATATATATATATTAAACTATTTTTTATGATACTGATATTGTATTATTAATTGAGAAATAAAGCAGATTGATAATATTATATGTTTATTATTGTAAAATATAAAAAATACTAAGATTTTCATAAGTTTTTAATAAGAATATTAAATACAATCTTACCGATTTAAGATTTTATCATATAGTTAAGTCCTTGTTTAATTGTAATAAATATGATTTTTCTTTTTAAACAATTTCTTTCAACGCCTTTTAAGCCCTGGGCCATTCTCAGCCGATGTCACCAGTAGAGTGTTAACACTCTTACCGAAACATGAATTCCGTGACGTAAACCGAATCATCCGGTCGCACAGACCGGGAAGGGTTAATACTAATTCCCATTAAAAAAATCGTTATTTTTATTTATTGTTTGAATAACTTGTATCAAATTTAATCTAGTATTGTCATTTTTAACCCTTTCATTGAAATTACTGTCGTCCGTATCATATGTAGTCATGACAATGAGCGTTTTATTGGTCCATGGCTCGTGGAAGGCTCCACAGCAAATCGTAC
Source organism: Riptortus pedestris (assembly GCA_019009955.1). Lineage (NCBI taxonomy): Eukaryota > Metazoa > Arthropoda > Insecta > Hemiptera > Alydidae > Riptortus > Riptortus pedestris. The sequence goes on along the minus strand of CM032231.1, from coordinate 127,505,946 downwards.
GCTATGTAAAACATACACGAAAAAATACGAACAAACAGTGTTACAAGCTATAATGAAAAGTATACAACATCACGACATACGTAAACCGAATTACCCCGTATCGTAGACCATTAGTACGTAGGCTGTTACCCAAATCAAGAGGTAGACGAGACCGGAGCCAAACGAGCTATAGCTAGTCAAGGTCAAGGGAATGACGTTGACAAATTAACCCTAGTATTACCGACCTCTCCCAGGTCGCATGGATTACCAAGGGGGGGGGGTGCTCCTCGAGCCCACAACCTTAAAAACCTATTATTTTGGTTCTATAATTTTTTTAAAATTTTTATTTCTATTGGATTATGTTTAATGAACGTTTCTTATGACACCTGTGAAAAAAAAATTAAAAAAAAAAAAATTAAATACAAAAATAAAAATAAATTAAAAAAAAAAGTTCGGATGGGGAAAAAAGGATGACTTTAAATTAAATGTAATTTTATTCTACAGGAGGAACATATCTAAACATTGTTAGAATAAAAAGTTATCTATATCTAAGTTATTAAAGCATTATAATAGAATAATAATTTAAGAAAATATAATTATCAGATTCGTAATGCAATTATCGGTGCTTTTGCACAATAATTTTTTTTCCGAGTGTTTATCCAGGATGCAGCATGGACTAACTGTTCCCCTAGTTGGGAACAACCTAGAAAATCTTCTCTTTTCTAAAAAAGTACCTAACAGGAGCAATAATTATAACCATGTCAGTAATATATTTTTATATGAAAAAAATTATATGGGGAGAATATATATATAAACTTGAGAAGGTTTGTGTATGTTAAAATTACATCAAAGTAATTATTATTTGAGCAATATAATTAATAACACTTGAATTACTAGTTAAAAGTAGTATTAAATATCAGTGGGCTCGTGGAGCCCCCCCTTTGGTACTTAAGTGTATAACTACCCCTTGCATTACCAAGGGGGGGGGGGGGTGCTCCTCGAGCCCACAACCTTAAAAACCTATTATTTTGGTTCTATAATTTTTTTAAAATTTTTATTTCTATTGGATTATGTTTAATGAACGTTTCTTATGACACCTGTGAAAAAAAAATTAAATACAAAAATAAAAATAAATTTAAAAAAAAAGTTCGGATGGGGAAAAAAGGATGACTTTAAATTAAATGTAATTTTATTCTACAGGAGGAACATATCTAAACATTGTTAGAATAAAAAGTTATCTATATCTAAGTTATTAAAGCATTATAATAGAATAATAATTTAAGAAAATATAATTATCAGATTGTACCGAGTGTTTATCCAGGATGCAGCATGGACTACTTGAGAAGGTTTGTGTATGTTAAAATTACATCAAAGTAATTATTATTTGAGCAATATAATTAATAACACTTGAATTACTAGTTAAAAGTAGTATTAAATATCAGTGGGCTCGTGGAGCCCCCCCTTTGGTACTTAAGTGTATAACTACCCCTTGCTTTACCAAGGGGGGGGGGGCTCCTCGAGCCCATTCGTCAAAAAAAAATTTTTTTTCTCAACATAGAAATTTTTTTTATTTAATTTTATTGTTATGCCCTCACTCTAGGATGTTTTTCTGAGGAATACATAAAATATCAAAAATATCCCATTAAAATTGGGTGATGGGAACAAAAACAAAAAGTTGTGGGCTGAAGGAGCCCCCCCCCTTGGTAGTTCTAGGGATAATACAATATCAATATCATAAAAAATAGTTTAATATTATAGGTTTTGACATTTTCTGCAAATAGTTGTGGTAGACCTGTTGTATACTGGCATTTTAGCAGATTTTCCTTGAGGGATATCAGCTATTAAAGTACATTCTAGCCTCGATGAATCTCATTTCGGAAACAATTTTATGACACTAAAATTTAAATCGATCCTACCCAGGAGATGACGAAAATGAGGTCCGTTCAAAACTGTATATATATATATATATATATATATATATATACATCCTAGGTAAGATCGATAGACATTTGAAGGAAAAAATCTAAAATTCCGTTATGAGTACAACTTTAATAGCTGATTTCCCTCAAGGAAAATCTGCTAAAATGCTAATTTCCAGGGAAATTTTGTTCTACCACAATACTAGATTAATTTGATACAAATGTGAAGCAATAAATAAAAATAACGAATTTTTTAATGGGAATTAGTAATAACCCTTTCAGGTCTGTGCGACCGGATGATTCGGTTTACGTCACGGAATTCATGTTTCGGTAAGAGTGTTAACACTCTACTGGTGACATCGGGTGAAAGAAATTGTTTAAAAAGAAAAATCATATTTATTACAACTAAACAAGGACTTAACTATATGATAAAATCTTAAATCGGTAAGATTATTTTTAATATTCTTATTAAAAACTTATGAAAATCTTAGTCTTTTTTATATTTTACAATAATAAACATATAATATTATCAATCTGCTTTATTCCTCAATTAATAATACAATATCAATATCATAAAAAATAGTTTAATATTATAGGTTTTGACATTTTCTGCAAATAGTTGTGGTAGACCCTGTTCTATACTGGCATTTTAGCAGATTTTCCTTGAGGGATATCAGCTATTAAAGTACATTCTTTCCTCGATGAATCTCATTTCGGAAAGGATTTTATGACACTAAAATTAAAATATAACGTTACTAATTTCCATAGGAGATAGAAAGGGAAATTTTGTTGGGAATAAGCTAAGCGCAGTAGAGCGGAGAAATTTGTAAACGCTGTCACCAACTTAAGGCGACTGTCTTCCAAGATACTTAACCATAGTGCTTGCTTCTCTAACTACCCTTTAAAGTTTGTAAACAACTTAACTAATTTACTAATGTTTGCCTTTGAAACTAACAAACTAACTTTACAATATTTGCCTTAAACACGATATAGTTAAAATTATTATTCAAATAGTGAGGCAAAAATTGTTCCCAGCTAGACTAGCTAGCTCGAAAACTCAAAGTTACTTTAAAGTTCCGCTAAACTCATTGCAGTCAGTTTTTATCTATAAGTTTAAACTTTTTTGTGCAGTCATAAGTGAAATACCCGTTTGGATTAAAATTTAAAATTAAGACTTTTTGGTAATCAATATAATACATCAGTAATATGTTGGAATTCAAAACCAAACAACAGTCATTAATTTATTTTGTTTAGTTTGCCAGTCTTTCTTATAACACACGACAACTGATAAAAATTGCAAGATCTCAAAACAATTTATTTTTACAAAATAAAATAATCTATTCACAGATCTGTACATTTCGAATCAACTACTTTTAGCAGATTTCCTTTAAGGAGGGAGTCAATTACAAAAGTCCGTCACGCAGGGGCTGCGTTAACTAAGCAGATTTCCCACGTGCTTTACATATTTGCATTTATCTCAAAACGTAATAGTTCAATGGTAACAATATTTAGGCTTCAAATAAAGTGTTTCATAACATATCATATTGTTAATATGAGATGAGTAGGAGTAGGGGTTTAATGATAGCCAAAAACTAAAAAGTCCGTCAACTTCCCCGTAAACTAAGCAGATTTCCCACGTGAAGTTTTACAATAGAGAAATTTCAGAATAGAGAGTCAAACAGTTACGGGAACGGCCCGAACTAGCTCTTGACGGAAACTCACGACTAGACCCGAAGTTAGCCGATCTCATCTCAGAAGCTGAAAACAGAAAAATGCTAATATCTTGGTTAATATTCAAGATACAGAACAAATGTATATAACATTATTTATAGTAAATTTAATTTTCTATAAGATTAATTCTATATAATTTTTCGATCCGACGTATAGTAACGGAGATATTTCGAATTTTCGTTTAAATATCGAGTTTGGTAACGATCAAACGAAAATTGCGACCGCTAGAGCGTTAACAGACATATATATATATATATATATATATATATATATATATATATATAATTTTGAACGCACCTCATTTTCGTCATCTTCTGGGTAGGATCGATGGACATTTGAAGAAATTTTTCGAAAATTGCGTCATGAGTACGACCTCAATAGCTGATTTCCCTTAAGGGAAATCTGCTAAAAATGCAAATATCTCGGTTAATAATCTAAACCTAGATAGTGAAAAAAATGTACATAACAATTTTTATAGAACATTACATTTATGATAAGATTAGTTCGGATATATTAGGAATTTTCGAAATTTCCCCCCGCTAAACTCACCCTCCCCCTAGTCAGATTTTATCCGTTAACAAACTTGATCTTTCCTTTTACATAAAACCATTTCTCATCAAGTTTAGTACCGAAAAGACAAAAATTGCGATCGCTAAAGCGGTAAGAGGCATATATATTACATAAACGCAGTGTCCTCTCTGACAGACGTGTGGGAGAAAGCCATCTCATTTCTAAACTAAACAGATATCCCGTGTACTGAAGTGACATATTAGTGATCTCATCATACCAAATATTCCCTATTTTTGAGTAAAAATCCAATAAGCGGGGGTTTACACGAACTGCAAAATACTTTAGTTTCAAAAAAATGGAACGAAAATTGTTGAGTATCATTAGTTTTACAAGATTAGTTATATATCATTTTCCGATCTGACTTGCAATAGCGGAGATTTTAGAAGATTTCCTTTACGGGAAATCAGCTATTGAGGTTTGAAAAATTTCTTTAAATGTCCATCGATCCTATATAAAAATTTGAATTTTGATTATTTATTGCATTGCATTAAACACTCCATTTAAAAACTTAAATTACTTAAATATTAAAAAAAAAAGTCTATAACTCTAGTATAAGTCTAAATGACAAAAATGAGGTCCCTTCAAAATTATATATATATATATATATATATATATATATATATATATATATATATATATATACATATATTTGTCTGTTATTATCGCTGTAGCGGTTGTTTTTTGTTTGATCGTTGTACAAAATTAACCCTCGGTCGGGCGCGTGATCTCGCAGATACACAGTTTCTAGAAAAATATTTGCCACTCCTTCTAGCATAGAGTGGTGGTGTAGTGCTTCGAGTTATGTGCTTTATAGGACTCCCTCTCAAGGTATGTTGTGTCACTGTGTTTGATGGAGTCGTGTGTTTCACCTGTCATTAAATTTTATCTCCTAGATACCACGCGCCCGATCTCGTAAGTTTTTTTGAAATCTGTATTTCATAAATATGTACATCAATTAAGTTCTCTTTATTAAATGGAATCGTATAAACCTATTATTCTATTATTTTGCTCAAACATGAGCTTTCAAAACAACTTGTACAAGGATATATTGCACGACGCAGTGACAATAGTAGACGTTTACCAACCGAACTAAGGACGAAACTTTAAGTCTACAGAGACTCATAAGAGTACACTAGCTCATTGGGCCATACATTGAACTCAAGTACAGAACAGCATAAAAAAAGGCCCTCCACTACAACGAACAAAAGAAAATGATGTGAACCAAGCAAAACTGAAAATAAATGTAGGTGTACTAATTACTGTTGTGAGATTTGCAAAAACAAAATTTGTTTACAACATAGTTCCATGCTTTGTCCTAATTGTAATGCATCTCTGCAAAAGAAATAACAATTAAACTGTTTTTTTTTTAAATTTTTTGATGATTTTCATTAAGATATTTTTTTTATATTGTTCACAAACTGAAATGAAATATGTATAATTAAGGCATGTGCATTTAAACAATTCCTTTTGATATTTGTGTTTTTTAATTATATTTTAAAAATTATCGTCCACCGTTTCTTTATATTATAATACTTGTCAATTTTAAAAATTACGTACTTCTTTCAAACAAATACTTCCTCTTTTATGGCTTTTAATCACACGCTGAACATTTTAGTGCAAAATATATATTAAAAAACTGTATTTCCGTAAAAACGGTTGAGGATGATCTCTGAGATACACGCGCCCGATGGCGGAATATTCTTGACGCGCCCGACTGAGGGTTAAAGACCAAGTTCGTTAACGGGTAAAATCGGACGCAGGGAGGGAGGGTAAAAGAGGAGAATTTTAAAAATTATACGCCGGATCGAAAAATGTTATAGAACCAATCTTGCAATAATAAATGCTCTAAAATTGTTGTTCTATGTAGTTTTTCATAATTCAAATATTTTTTAGTCCTGCTTAGTTTGCGCAGCCCCTGTGTGATGGACGTTTTTGTATTTTAGTATCCCCTCCATTTCTTACGTCAATAACTAATGGCTTTTTATGAACATCTGCTAAAACACGATTGTATCAAATCAATTTTAGCAGATTTCCCTTCAGGGAAATCAGCGATTGAGGTCGTACCATGACGCGATTTTCGACATTTTTAAAAGGCCCATCGATCCTACCTAGGATATGACGAAAATGAGGTCCGTTCAAATTTGTACAAAAATATTGTTGTGAAAGTGAAGGATTAGAAGAGAGTCGCGTATTTGGGAAGTGCGATATAGATCAAAGAAGCCGACAGAATGTCCTAGCTCTTACCAGTACCTTCCAGCCAGACGTCGAGGGGACCAGACAATTCCCCTTTGATGTATGCGGACAACCTATATAAAGAACGGCCAGCCGCGAGCGAGTCAGTTTTATTCTTACCTGTCTTGATGTTCACATTAGTGCTACAGTGCGACTTACGAGTATTGTGCAGTGCGGTAAAGTGTTTTTATAATAAGAACAGTGTTGTGCCGTGACTGTAAGTAACAGTTTAGTGCCGTGTTTAAGACAGTGCAGTGCCGCGAAGTAAAGGACAGTGCAGTGCCGTCTTTCTGTGAATTTCAGTGACCGTGAGTGAATTATTGGACTGTGTAGTCTGAAGAACAGTGACGCTATCAGTGTATACTGTGAGTAGTAATTAAGAATAATTACCAAGTGTATTATGCATTGTGAAATAAATTGTGCAGTGATAAAAACTGTGAAACTTGCGAGTATTTAATTTTGCAATCCAAATGAACTCTTATTAAAAACGTTTATTATTGGTTTTGGTAATAAAAACGTAACAATATATATATTTGTCTATTACCGCTCTAGCGGTTACAATTTTTGACCTATCATTACCAAACTTCAAATATAATCGTTTCATATAAAAAAAAAATGATTAAGTTCGTTAATGATTGAAATCGGATCGAGGGAACGGGGGGGGGGAGGGTAGAGAGGGTGAATTTCGAAAATTCCTAATATCTCTGTTATTATGCGTAGGGTTGAAAAATTGTATAGGCCCATTCTTATTGAAAATGTTTCTACAAATGTTGTTATGTACCCTTTCTCACTGTCGTCATTATTAACCGAGATATTTGCATATTTTAGTGTTCGGCTTTCTGTAAACCACCACTCCTACTCGTGTCATATTAACAATATGCTATTATGTTATGAATCACTTCATTTGAAGCTTAAATACCAAATATTGTTTCTATTGGACTTTTACATTTTGAGATAAATGAAAATTCGTAACCCACGTGGGAAATCTGCTGAGTTAACGCAGCCCCTGCGTGACGTATTATTTTCACTGGACTCCCTCTTGACCACTAGCATACCTGGACTGTTCAAATAAATTTTAGCCGATTTCCCTTAAGGGAAATCAGCTATTGAGGTCGTACTCATGACGCAAGTTTCGAAAAATTTCTTCAAATGTCCATCGATCCTACCCAGGAGATGACGAAAATGAGGTCCGTTCAAAATTATATATATATATATATATATATATATATATATATATATATATATATATATATATATATATTTGTCTGTTAACGCTCTAGCGGTCGCAATTTTCCTTTGATCGTTACCAAACTCTTTATTTAAACGTTTTATGTAAAAATAAAAATCAAGTCCGTTAATGGCTGAAATCGGACCAGTGGGAGGGGGGGTTTAGAGGGGAGGATTTTCGAAAATAAAATTCAAAATATCTCCGTTACTATACGTCGGATCGAAAAATTGTATAAAGTTAATCTTATTGCAAATTGAATTTACTATAAATAATGTTATATAGATTTATTCTGTATCTTGAATATTAACCGAGAAATTTGCATTTTTATTAAATTTGGGCCAATAACGGATGACTGTTTCCCGCCAAAAGCTAGTTCGGCCCTTTGCCGCAACTGTTCGGCTCTTTTACGGAGATTTTTCTATTGTATAACTTCACGTGGGATATCTGCTTAGTTTACGCAGCCCCCGCGTGCCGGACTTTTTTCACTAGACTCCCTCTTGACCACTTGCATACCTTGAGTGTTCAACTAAACTTATACTTTGGCTGAGCACCAATCAAGTCCCATCATTCATCCTAATGTTACTTGTAGATTTAGCCATAATATTTATTAAGTATTAATCTGGCTCACGAAAAGTAAAGATATTAAATCGTTTAAGCCCCTTATGAAGATCGGTGCCATTAATGTTCCGTTCGGTATATCGAGCGAAGGCTGTGTTTAACTTGAAGAAACTGAATGAAATATATTTGCATAGAGGTTGAATGGCGTATAACTTGTAATGGAGGGGGGTTGGGGGTTGGCTTTTGCATTCATAAGCCCTTTGGATTGCCGGAGCTTTTGAAGGTGGGAACCCGATTTGTCGGTCCAATATAATCAACAAGCACTCTGTCAAGAAGGCATTCATAGATAATTACTTCCCCTTTCATAGGTAATGGGCGCCGCTCAGAACGTTTTACATCTCCGCTTGCATGTTTGTATTCTAGTTACTCCCCTTATAGTCCGCCATCGTGCACAAGGTCGCATATATACCCCATACGCGAGTTTGGCATACATTCCCCATTCAGGTTCAAATTCGTTTAATCCTTAGCAGAGCAACTTGAAATGAAAATGAACACTTATACTCTTCTTCTAACTAATTTATCCCAAAACGTAAAAGGTGAATGAGAACAATACTTGGTATTTAGTTTTTAAATAATGTGCTTCATAATATAACACCTTACTGTCATTATGAAATAAGTAGGAGTGGCGGTTTACTGCTGACCAAAAACTAAAATATACAAATATCCTGGTAAATAATCAAGAAAGAGTAAAAACGTACATAACAACACTTATTGAAAATTACATTTGCTATAAGATTGGTTCTATAAAAGTTCTCGATCCGACGTATATTAACGGAGATATTTCGAGTATTAGGAATTCTCCCTTCCACTGGACAACTTGAGAAATTAGCTATTGAGGTCGTACTCATGACGTGATTTTCGAAAAATTCTTTCAAATGTCCATCGATTCTACCTAGGAGATGACGAAAATGAGGTCCGTTAAAAATTATATATATATATATATATATATATATATATATATATATATATATATATATCTTTATTTCAGAAACGGCACATTTTATTGAAAAATGCTGTCACAAAAAAGACATAACCAACAAAAGTATATTTAAGTCTACGGGGAAAGGAATGGATTCTGAAATTTAAAAAAAAAAAAAAAAAAAAAAAAAAAAAAAAACAAAAAAAAAAAAAACACTAATATTTAAACGAAATAACGCATAAGTATTCTTGAATGAATCCAAAAAAAAAAATGTTTACCTCAAAAAACGTCCTAAAAATGAATTTATTTTAAACTAATTACGTAGAAGTTACTCATAAAAGTAATGCATCTTTCCACCGGCATATTTTAACCCTCCGTCGGGCGCACCTCTGGACGAAACAAAATCGGGCGCACACGGCCTGAGAGGCCGCTCACATATTTTAGCCCCCCACTCCCCATCTAATTAATTTTAATTTAAAACGCTGGTAGGACAGAGTTTGCTAGGATCTAAGGAAAGCAAATATGCTATTTAGTACGTAAAATAATAACTTTATTAAAATAGAATGAAGCTTATACTAAAACAAGTAAAATTGATTAGGCGCATTCGGCCTGAGAGGCCAGAGTTAGACTAGCACTTATTTTTCAAGATATCGACGAACTTCTTTACAGAATAGCATTAATCTTAGTAAAAGAAACGATTGCAATAGATATATCATGAAAAAAACTCATCTTTGAAATTAAGGAGCAATTGGGCACAGTCGGCCTCACAAGCCACCTAGGGACCAGTCGGGCTGGATGAAGGATGGCAACAGACTATAGTAGGGGATTCTAAGCATGAACACGAATTAGAAAACTACTGGGAATGGCCCCCCACAGAGGAGACAGGATGAGGCGGGGCATCAAAAAGTATGTTTTCCTGGCCTCTCAGAGCCGCTGCGCCCGATGGAGGGTTAATGTAGAAAACCGTAAATGTTTTTTCATTGTACCACCATACTTACAGCTACTAGTTACAAATGTTACTATGTTATGTACGAAAATACGTCCTTCCTCATTTATGAACTTCAAAAGAAGTTATCTGAAATACCATCTAGCACTGTGTATTTCTGCTACTGATATTGAATTTAACGCCATTTTATTTTTCATGCCTTCGATATTCTGCGACCTGTTCTGGTAGAGACGCCTTTGACCCACCCCCAAAGAATACAATCACTTAATGAGCTGCGTTCGGGAAAGATTTCTCTTATTTTTGACCCAGTAGTGTCTCTCACACACACACACACACACACAACACACACACACACACAATTAGTTAGTTCGTCGTGTAGATAAGATCGAGAGACATTATAAAAAGGTTTTCGAAAATTAAGCCATGACTGCAACCTCAATAGCTGATTTAACTTGAGGATAATCTGTTATAATAAAAATAGACAAGGAAGGGTAATAGGATTTGTGCCGGTCGATGACGTTACTCAAGAAAACCTAGAGAAAATGAAGTCATTATGAGGATAAGCAAAGCTGACAGGATCCTGAACACTTTTTTTTTTTTAACTAAGTCTGCAAGAGAGAGAAAAAAAAACCCCGAGTAAGGCGAGAGCTGCTTAAGCTAAGACGGATTAGAGATGACGTCACCTCCCATTTTAATCCCTATTTCTCCTATGTTAACAAGACTTGAAACTTAAGCCGGACCTGAGGGACTAATTGAACCACTCAGTGCCAGACGTTGTTAAGTCTCTGTCGCTTTGACTTGACTTAACAACTTCTGCTTCTGAGAGCTACAACTGATGAAATAGCTTTGAGTGTAAATGACTTGGCAAGGGGTGGGGGTTAATTGAAAATTGAAAACGAATAAAATGAAAATAACACACTTCTATATTTAAAAAAAAAAAATGAAAAATATTACGCTTGAGAAAGGAAGAAGAAAACCTATCGAGATAATTAACAGCAAACAAACAGCATGGCTTGTTGTGTGGAGAAGATAATTTATTTAAGCCAATATATAAGTATTAAACACAAAGTGTTATTTACTCAAGATTTGTTACGATTATCATTATATTTTGGTACAACCTTGGACGCAGTCATGGTTCAGTCGTTGAACCTAAATTATAGGTTAGTCTAAATTATAAACCAGAACGATAGTAAATTCGTCAATTTTTGTCCAATAGACATTTGACGCTACAGGCTCAAAACTATAATAGAGCTAATTTTGGTGAAATAAAAGAATTATTTAGTGCTTCTCGTATCCAATATTTATATTTTAAAGGGGGACCATTATTATATCAATTATTTTCCTAATAACAGTATAGAAGATAATAAAATATTATTACTAGATTTTAAGTAATATAGAGTAATTAATAGGTTAAATATCGGAGTTATGTAAAAAAAAGTCTGTCACGCAGGGGCAGCGTAAACTAAGCAGATTTCCCATGTGAAGTTTTACAATAGAGAAATCTACATACTGGTAACACAATAACACCGTGATTAGATAATGAGAAATCTTTCAGTTAATTAAAATAAATACCCAACTGAAACGGCTTCTGAATTGTAAGAATAATTTATATTTTACTAACTCAAATTTTAGCAGTCCAAGAACTAAAGAAGGGGAGGGGGCGAATGAACAGAACGTATTTGCATAAATCTCACAAAGTAACGAAGGTAAGGTAAGGTTAGAAGAAGCTTCCACCTGAGCCGAGCAGTTCCGGAAACGGCCGACCTAATCCGAACTATACCCGACCACAGACTTCATAAAAATGCAAATATCTCGGTTAATATTCAAGATAGAGAATAAATGTATATACAATTATTTATAGTAAATTATTTAATTTGCAATAAGATTGGTTTTATACAAATTTTCGATCCGATGGATATTAAGGGAGATATTTTGAATTTTCAAAAATCCCCCCTCTAAACGCCCCTCCCTCTAGTCGGATTTCAGCCATTAACGAACTTGGTCTGTCTTTTTACATAAAACGGTTAAATATCGAGTTTCGTAATAATCAAACAAAAATTGCGACCGCTAGAGCGTTGAAAGACAAATATATATATATATATATATATATATATATATATATATATATATATATATATATTTGTCTGTTAACTCTCTAGCGGTCGCAATTTTTGTTTGATCGTTACGAAACTCGATATTTAACCGTTTTATGTAAAAAGACAGAGTTAATGGCTGAAATCGGACCAGTGGGAGTGGGGGGGGGTTGAGGTTGTAGTCATGACGGAATTTTAGAAATTTTTCTACAAATGTCCATCGATCCTACCTAGTAGATGACGAACCGACGGACAACGGTCCGTTTAAAACTGTATATATATATATATATATATATATATATATATATATTTGTCTGTTACCGCTCTAGCGGTCGCAATTTTTGTTTAATCGTTACCAAACTCGATATTTAGTCGCTTTATGTAAAAAGAAAGATCAAGTTCGTTAACGGCTGAAATCGGACCAGTGGGAGGGGGGGGGTTAGAGGGAGGATTTTCGAAAATTCGAAATATCTCCGTTATTATGCATCGGATCGAAAAATTGTAAATAACCAATCTTATTGCAAATTTCCTATAAATATTTTTATATACATTTATTCTCTATCTTGAATATTAACCGAGATATTTGCATTTTTCAGTTTTCAGCAAACCGCCACTTTATCTATTACTAAAGTTCACGAGAGAAATCTGCTTAGTTTACGCAGCCCCTGCGTGACGGACTTTTTTAATTCTAATATTAGTATTTATTGGTATTATTCGTGTTGGGATTATAGCATTGGAGAAAGGAGAACTGTTTAGAAAAGTTGGGGATATTTGGTAAGGGTTGTATTTATAAGTGTTTTGACGAAGGTGCTTGACCCAAAAGGCTTATTGTAAATTAAGAATTTATATTATTAATTTGGGTTATGAGCTAAATACATATGAGCGTAATGGACTCAAGAGATTCATCTGCCACTCACTTTTGGGGTAAAGTGAGGGGAATTCGAAAATTCGTAGCATCTCCGCTATTACGTGTCAGGTGAAAAATGTTATTCAAATTTAATTAGATTTCTTCATCTCCTTCCTACCTCTGGTCGATTTCATTCATTTCAGGGCATTTGTCTAAAAATTGCTTCTTGAGAACAACCATAGCAAAAATAAAATAATGTGAAATGAATTGCGACTAACCGCTTTGTTTTAGCAGTTTTCCCTCAATATATAATTTTCGATTTTTTTTTTCTAATACCCATCAATCCTACCGCTCTAGCGGTCGCAAGTATTTTTTAATCGTTGCCAAACGATATTAAGTCGTTTTATGTAAAAAGAAAGATTAATTAAGAAGATCGTTAACGGCTGAAATCGGGCAAAGGGGAGGGGGGTTCAGAGGGGAGGAATTTCGAAATATCTCTGTTACTATACTTCATATCAAACAATTGTATTGAAACAATCTTATTGCAAATTAAATTTACTATAAATATTGTTTAGTACATATTTTCCGTATGAGTATTAACCGAGATTTGGATTTTATTGTGTTATGCTTTCAGTAAATCCCCACTCCTACTAGCGTCATATTACTAATAAGCGGTTATATAATGAACAACTTCATTACAAGGTTAAATACCAAATATTGTTTTTAAAAATGATTTATTATACGAGATACAAACATCTACGTTCTGTTGCGCCCCTCCCCTTCTTTTTATCTTGGATTACTAAAATCTGAGTGATTGAGATAGAAATTATTCTGATTCAATTCAATGTACTCCACTAGATATAGTAAATAATTTTCAATGAAATGAATATGTTATATTCACATATATTTCATTAATTGTTCATCTTTCCGGTCTAGAATAATTCTATCTATTCATCGGTGCGAAGTTTGCTGCCCTGTTTGTTTACTATTCAGAAGCCTTTCGTTGTAGTTATTATTAACCTTTTACACGCCATTGTTCCAGAAGTGGAACATATTTTAAACAATTTTTTCGACCAACTTAATTATTATTTTTTTTGCAAAAACAATTTTTTCCCATCAAAACAAAGATTGAAATATTTTTTTAAATTTTTTTCAATAAAGATTTCATCACTTTTAGTTCGGTAAAAAAAAGTTAAAGTTTATGATTTTTCAATGTCAAGAGGCGTCTTGATTATTTTTTTTCGTTTTAATTCTGTAGCAATAAAATTTAATTTTAATACCGATTTAATTAATTGTGATAGATTACTGAATATAATGCATTGTAGAAAATGTAAATAAAAAAATGGTAAAAATCAGTTTTACTTATTATAAATTTCCACATATGGAACATATGTGGAATTATAGCTTCACGCTATAAAAATGATCGTTCTATTCATTGTTTCCTACGTTGTTTTCTTCGTACAAAACTGAACACGAAAATTCATGGAACTACTAATTGCTTTTCTAAGATCTTCAATTTATGTTTTAACTCCTTAGCGATAGAGGAAATCTGCGTATTTTTTTTTTTTTAGTTTCTTAGAACACATATTATTGGACATACTACGCCAAACATCCTTTGGTGTAGTTATCTCAGTTATTACTGTGTTCTTGTCGTAACCGCATCGCGTTTCTTTCTCTTGGATTTTTTGTATTAACTATTTAAACTGAAACATGTTGAGACCAATATTGGAGAAAAAAAATAAAATTTTTACTGGAATCACAGAGCGGCATGTAAAAGGTTAACTTGTAAATTGACTGAATGATTTGTTATTACTGTTTGCATTTATTCCCTTAACATTCACGGTGATGTTACGAGTACAGAGATTCAACTGTTGTAAACCTTCCCGTGGGAAATCTGTTTAGTTTACGCAGCCCTGTGTAACGGACTTTTTTTTTTCAATTTCGTTTGAATGTAACTAAGACATTATTGTGATCACATCAGGAGTTTTTTTGTAATCTTTAAATGTCGCCAAAGATGAATTATATGAAAGTCAGAGTTGAGTGTTAAGAATTCTATCCAGCTTTCAGACCTAGTAAGGAAACTGAGAGATTGTAGACAGGAAGAAGCGGAAACCTCTTTCAAGTCTGTTTACACACTTGCTTCCCTTTCCGCTCCACTCAATAGCTCTATGAAACGACTTATATCCTCTCCAAAGTAAACCTCACATATACGTCGGAGATATTCAAGATTGTGTATTTAGAAATTTATTTCCGCCTTTCTAACAGATTAACTACTTAATGCGTCTAAGTTTATTGAATTTTTGGAAAAGGGGGTTACGAGCGCAGTTTCAAAATATTCAAAATACTCTAAATCCCCCCAAAAATACGAACTTAGTACTAATTTCTCAAATAATCACTAAAAATCCATAAAAACATTGATTTTTTTTTTCATATTTTTTTTCCAAATAATAGCTAAAAATCCATAAAAATAACTAACATTTTTTGATCTATTTATAGCAGGGTAATCTGAAGTATCATATCTTTCTTAATAATCTCCGAAGCGCAGTTTTGAAAATACCCTAAATCCCTCAAAAAATACGAACGTACTAATTTCCAAATAATCCCTGAAAATCCATATTTTTTAAAATATATATATAAAAATCTACGAAAATATATAAAAATCTACGAAAATATATAAAAATCTACGAAAATATATAAAAATCTACGAAAATATATAAAAATCTACGAAAATATATAAAAATCTACGAAAATATATAAAAATCTACGAAAATATATAAAAATCTACGAAAATATATAAAAATCTACGAAAATATATAAAAATCTACGAAAATATATAAAAATCTACGAAAATATATAAAAATCTACGAAAATATATAAAAATCTACGAAAATATATAAAAATCTACGAAAATATATAAAAATCTACGAAAATATATAAAAAGCAACTGAAATTTTATGATCTAAAACCTATATAAAAAGAGAGGTTAAAACCTAGAAAAAATATATAAAATAGGGATAAAACCCTGAAATAAGAATGTTTACCCAATATATAACGTGAAAATTATTTGAACAAACAGTTTTAGTGTTGTGAAGATAACATGATCAGATTTGCACCTATTAATTAATGTATTACAGGATTGAGATCCTAAACAAGTGGTAAGTTGGTACCATTTAGGCTAGAGAGGTGTGGAGATACTTCCATTGTCCTATCACTACTACCGCTTCCCTGTCGACCTCATATTGGTCTATTTTTACATGTTAATTGATGCTCATACATTTAGCAATGCAGTGTTATTCTCAGGAGTGTGAATTTGTTTAATTATTATAAATTAATTATTTTAAAATATGAGCTCTGGGGAGGTGAACCCAGTTATTTCTGGCATATATAAACTCTGATCCCTTAAAATATGATATACTTTACCGAACACAGTATGTACGAGTATGAATATACATTTTACAGTCGAGACTTACAAAAGAGTAGTTTTAATAATCGTTATGACGTAACCTAAAACAGTTGTCACCGTTGGGCCTTGTACCGCATCAAAGGAAAGGAACTTTTATCCATACATGTTTTGGAAGACAGAATAGTTTCTATGATTATGAGTATATAAGCTATATTAAAATTTTTAGGTCCAAACAGGAGTAGGGGTTATAAGGAAGCCTGAAATAAAAATTTACGATATTTCTTTTTCTATTTGTTTTTCGGTTATGACGTATCTAAAACAACTGTCACCATTAAGCTTTGGACCGCATCAAGGGAAAGCAATTTTTATTCATACATGGTTTGGAAGACAGAATACTTTCTATGATTACGAATTATATGGTCCATTACGTTACAGAAAAAAATACGTATATAGGAGAAGGGAAATATAAAAATATTGATTAAAGTGAAGCTTTACATAAAATATAATTTTATTATTATCAAATCCACAGCAACGACGTGTATAAACCCTAAACACTGTGACGGGGAAATGTCAAAATACTATGCAAAGTAAAAGCTTGCCAAAAAAAGTACCATCATCATTTAATCTCAAATGAATTCCCGGGGAAGCCGAATAACATAGTACTCTATATTTTCAAATGAGTGGAACAGGACGGTCAATAATATCTTATACATACAATTATATATAATATCTTATACTTATATATTATAGTCAATAATATCTTATACTCTTCGAGGAGTCGTAGCCTTGTACCTCGATCAGTATTTATGAAATATCCTCTTTAACACTCCAGTAGTCGCGCCTGATCGGAGAGATCGCTGATAGCTTTCATATTGTATTGCCAAACACCCTTTGCGAAGGGACTGGTGCCGTGCTTCCTATCTTGCTAGAAGGAGGTGCCGAGCCTAGCCAGAGTAGTGCAGACCTTCAAGCATTTAACATAGAGTCGTCAGATTACGATCAATCTCCTAGATACAGCGCGACTTCTCCTGTAAGTATTTGTGTTTATTTTATAATTATTTTCCTTCATTGTAAACCGATCTAAAACAATGCATTAAAACATTAACTAAGTTGATTAAATACTAAATTAACTAAGTAAATTAAAACATTTTATAGCAATAATAATGATAGTAAATTTATTTTGTTAAACTGGAGGTAGATGATCTGTGAGACACAGCACGACTTTTGTTTTAAACTAATACAAAATTTATTAATTTGTACTTGTGATTTTAAATTTTATTTGATCCAGAACAAAAATGTCTTCCCCAAGCATTTTATATTATGATACAAATGATGAAGATGTGAAGAAAATACATAGAGTATTATTTGAGGTAGACGTGGATGAAGAAAGTGGCTGTGAACATCAGATTCCTCCTGCTGCAGAATGTGAAATAGGAGATGAAGACCTGGATGCAGCCGAAGAAGAAAAAATTGAAAAAAGACAAAGTAATTCGGAAATATAAACACAGAAGAATGAAAAGTAATGAATCTACAAAAAAAAAACCTGCTTTTTCAATATAGAAGACTGATTTTGTATATATGTATATTATACTTGTTTCCTACCATTTCTATTATTTTAATTAATGTTTTTTTGTCATAAAATAAATTTATTCGTAAGTAACGGTATTTTATGGTAATTCAAATAAAGGGTTATAATATAACCGTTCAAATAACAGTATTTTACTTTAATTTCTTTTCAAATGTTGCAGTTTAAGGTTATACTATTACTGGGGTTGAAATGCGATCTGAGAGATACAGCGCGACTACTTATGTAGCAGAGCTGGGCGAGACTACTGGAGTGTTAAGAAGTATACTTACTAATTCTCTGTATACGCACTGCAATTTATTCATTTATTGTTGGACAACGTCGTCATTAATAAATAATAACTTCTTAATGTTTTATATGAGAGAAAAACTTTCCGTACATGGCGGTATTCGAATCTGGGTACCTTGGCTATGTTGTAGAAGTACTCTATCATGAAAGTTATTAAACACCTGCAGCCCTCTAAGAATAATTTATCTCGAAGCAAAATTCTCCAAACTCGAGGGTAATAATTATTAACTAAAAATTAAATTCAGTTATTTTCCTGGCTTTGAACAATATGCATTTATTAAATCCTTTATGTAAGTTGAAAAAAACATTAATCACACGCAAGAGAAACCAATTTTCTATATTGCATTCGAAAACATTTTTGTCCACATATCTTCCAAAGGGGAGATTAAAGTTGCACAAAATGTAAAAAACTCCGTTTCAATGAAACACCGTAATTATTGTGAACCTTTAAAAGGAACAAAAAGAAGCATTCAGATGCAAAATACATAGTGAAAACTGGTTCATTTAGCTACTGACGAAGAAAGTAAAAATAAAAAAGTGGCTTTGAAAGGCCAGCAGTTCAATACAGGGGCTTTTCTGCTCAAAGTTTATTCCGAAACGCTTGAGTTTTTTATCAATACTGCCTATTCATATTCAAACCAATGGAGCAATGGCCAATTGTCACGAATGGGAAACTAAACCTTTTTTTTTTTAAGTCGTAACGAAAGAGGGCAAAATTTACTTACTACATTTTAGTCCTCAGTGAACGTAAATTTCATCAAAACGCTAAAAATAATTTAAAGTTATTGAAAAATTTCAAGTAGTTAATAGTGTTTGGAAAAGGTTAATACCAATGATTAATTGATATTTCAAAACAAAAATATTATATTTCGTGAATTTGTGGCCATACATTTTTCATACCTACACATAATTCAACCATTCGACAATATTTAACATACACATTAAGTCTTTGGTGCACAACAAGATTTAAAATTATAAGCATACGTTCTACTATATGCATTCATTTCATACTAATTATTCATCTAATATGGTTGTCACCATTTTTTTTTTAATATTCTAATTAAAATTGCTGTTCTTTGTTGTAATACTCATGATGATGTAAAAAAAAAACAAACAAGAAACATGATGAAGTGAATTAAACAGAATCGTATAATTATAAATGCTACCCCTATCGTGTTATAATAGATTAGTGTTGTTCGGTCATTGAATTTTATTTTGCAAGTGATAATCACGAGCTTGTATAAAAAAGTCCGTTACGCAGGGGCTGCGTAAACTAAGCAGATTTCCCACGTGAAATTACACAATAGAGAAATTTCAAGAGAGTCGAGCAGTTAAGGAAAAGGCCGAACTAGCTTTTGGCGGGAAAGTCACCCGTCCGTAAGCCTACCAGATTTAATAAAAATGCAAATATCTCTGTTAATATTCAAGATAGAGAATAAATGTATAGAACAATATTTATAGCAAATTTAATTTGCAATATGATTGATTCAATACAATTTTTCGATCCGACGTATAGTAACGGAGATATTTCGAATTTACGAAAATCCTCCCCTCTAAACCCCCCCCCCTCCCACTGGTTCGATTTCAGCCGTTAACGAACTTAATCTTTCTTTTTACATAAAATGAATAAATATGGAGTTTGGTAACGATTAAACAAAAATTGCGAACGCTAGAGCGGTAACAGACACACACACACATATATATATACAGTTTTGAACGGACATTATTTTCGTCATCTACTAGGTAGGATCGATGGACATTTGAGGAAAAATTTCGAAAGTTCCGACATGAGTACAACCTCAATAGCTGATTTCCCATAAGGGAAATCTGCTAAAATGTGTCGTAATTTCAGTATTTGATTCTAAAAAAATATATATATTTTTAAAATAAATTGTTTCAAACTTTAATTATGAATCTTATTACATCAAATACGTGAATAACTTATAAATCTGAAAGTAATAGGGAAATTTGCCGAATGTTGAATTGATGGGACTAGCTTTAGACTTTGAAGAGAGAAGGGACAGAGAGTTTGGAACAGATCATTTCCTTTCGAAGAGTTGAGAACTAAAGTTGAGAAAGAAATGCTGTTCCGAAAAGGATTCGAAGCACTGACATCATCTCCAACTTAAGTTTAGACTATAAACTTATATTTATTTCCATTTCGGAAGAGCATTAAGAACATTATTCGTCTATCTATAAAATAAATATTTATCCGCTCCTGACTTTGGAGTTAATATTGTCTTTATACTTACTTTCTTCTTAACTTCCTTTTAATGTTCGACATGAATCATTTCTTCTTCTGTCCGTTTACTTTTCTTTCCCACCAGAAACTTGGCCAAAGTTACCAATAGCTGTCTGTTCAGATATTAAGGTCGAGATGTTGTAGATAATAAAAAGTCACTCACGCAGGGGCTGCGGAAACTAAGCAGATTTCCCTCATGAAGATTAGTAATTGATAAATCTACATTTAACACAACACCACCGTAAATATTAAGTGAATAAATACAAACGGAAATAAGAAATGTTTCAGTCAATTTAAATAACCTGCCGACAGGAAGCGTTTGAAATGTAAACTAACAGATCTGCTAGCCTTACACCGAAATGAAAAACAATTACTGAAATATATCAAAATATAACATATTAATATTATTGAGAACTATTTACTATATCTAGTAATGTAATTAATAATGAGTAAGAATAATTTTTATCTCAATCAATCAAATTTTAGTAACCCAAGACCTTAAAACGAGGGGTGGGGTCACCAGAACATATTTGCATGTATCTCGTATAATAAAGGTCTCTTGAATACAATATTTGCTATTTAAGCTATTATATATATATATATATATATATATATATATATATATATATATATAGATAGATAGATAGATAGATAGATAGATAGATAGATAGATACACATATACAGTTTTGAACGGACCTCATTTTCGTCATCTTCAAGGCAGGATCGATGGACATCTGAAGAATAATTTCGAAAATCGCGTCAAGAGTACGACCTCAATAGCTGATTTCCCTCAACGTAACAAGGCTTCAAGACTTCAGGCAATCTTTAACATTTTTTTTTTAGACGAACTCGTGAGAAGTGTATTCTCTCGCTCTAACAGAATTTGTTTTTTATTAGGAACTACACAATGAAAAAGTTTCGTTCAAATCGCATTGTGAAGGCCGTGCACTCCCCTTGTACGGCTGAGTGGGACACGTTATCATTCTTTTCAAGCTAGGGCGGGACTAAGGATTTTTTTTAATGAGTTCTTCACTAAATAAACTATTGCCCAGGTGAGAATCGAAATTGGCACTCTAGGTTTTAAATTAAGTTTAGTAGAAGTTAGTTTATTATATATGAATTTTGTAAAATCTATTCACGGAATTTGAGCTCAATATATAATTGTATAAGTATAAATGCAACTTAATAATATTTAAAGAAATTAATTGACATAATATTATTCAATTCAATTTATTTATTAATGGACACCACATCGAAGGTGATTTGCCCTTTCAAAAATAATAACAGGTAACAATAGCAAAAAAACATACCTTAACAGCAAGTAACAATAATAAATATCTTAACAACAAATAATAACAAAAAATATCTTAACAGCAAGTAACAATAATAAATACCTTAGAAACAAGTAATAATAACAAATTCCTTAGCAAAAAGTAATAATAACAAATACATTAACAACAAGGGACAATAATAAATACCTAAACAACAAGTAATAATAACATATACCTTAACAACAAGTAATAGTAGCACATAACTTAGCAGTAATACTAATAATAACAAGTAAAAAAAAAAAAAAAAAAAAAAAAAAAAAACAAAAAAAAAAAAAAATAAAAAAATAAAAATACATATACAGTTGGTGAATGATTAATGTATGTTAAATGTTATCATATATTTCAATTTTGTGTAAGTATGAGAATATATTGTTAATGTGTGGGCTGCCTTCCGTCAATAGTTCTTGTAAGTCGTAGGGGAAGTCCTGGTGTTGTCGTTTTCGGCATTCTGTCAGTATATGTCTTATAGTCAAGGGAGTGTTACAAGTTGAGCAAGTAGGTCTGTCAGTCTTTGTCATTAAGTATGAGTGTGTTAATTTAGTGTGGCCGATTCTAAGTCTCGAGAGAACTACTTCTTCTCTCCCAGAGTTTCTGAAACTTGATGGCCACATGCAAATAGTGTTCTTTATAGCTCGAAGTTTGTTTTCAGTACTTGTGTTAGTCCAGTCGGTTTGCCATGTATCAAAGATGAGGTGTTTTGTTTGTCTTGAAATATCTTCATGTAGTACATCTATTTGTATTAATTATAAATTAATATTATTAATTTTTTAAGAGAAAACCAAAATATCTTACCCGGCCGTTATGTTAACAATTATGTTATGTTAACAATTAATGGAATAGAAACTAAACGCCTTAGTCGTCATTGACGGGTTGAAATAGAATATATTTCTTATTTATTATTTCGTATTATATTTATTCTATACGGGTTGAAAATAGAAATATTGTTTTCCGCGTAAATATATGGATTGGATATATTTCATTTCATATTGTTGTATCCATATGCTTAAACAGCTGTTCCTGTGCTGAGGTTATTTTCATTTCCAGGAATACTTTGTCTTCTGTAATCTGTATTATATTCTATGATGTCTTTGTAGCTAGAAAATGGAATGTAATAATTCCATGGGATCCCCAATGTCTGAAAGGCATGCATCTTTAGCCGCATGCAATCTAGCCTTAATCGCAGTGCAGGCCACACAACTTTATTGCATTACATGTCTCTTCCAACATGCATGGCAATAGAGAGAATCCAGAGGAATTTTTGTATTATTTAAAGCCGCAAACCGATTTCATTGAAAGGTCTGTAGCTTAAATCGCTCAGTAGTTTTAGCAGATTTCCCTTAAGGGAAATCAGCTGTTGAGGTCTGACTCATGAGTCCATCGACTAATATATCCATGGATTAATGACGGTGATATTTTCATTTTATAGTTTTCGGCCTTTCGTAAACCCCTCCTTCTACTCACGTCATACTAACAATAAACTATTATATTATGAAGCAGAATATTCGAAACATAAATTCCAAATATCGTTTTCAATGAAATTTTACTTTTTGAGATAAATGTAAATACGCGGCACATGTGCGAAATATGCTTATATAGTTATATATAGCATATATTATATATATATATATATATATATATATGCTTATATAGTTTGAGCAGCCCCCGCGTGACGGATTTTTTTTGCAACTGATAATCATGAAATTGTATAATAAATGTGTTGGAATTTCAGTATTTGATTTTAAAAAAATGCATATCCTTTTTTGAAATAAATTGTTTCAAACTTTTAATATGAATCTTATTACATCAATTACGTAAATGACTTATAAATCAAATGGAAATAGGGAAATAAGCCGAATGTTGAATCGATGGGACTAGCGTCTGTCACGTTATGCGTAAGTCAACGCTAGTGCGTTAACATATATATATATATATATATATATATATATATATATAATTTAAAACGGAACTCATTTTCGTCATCTCCTGGGTAGGATCGATGGACATTTGAAGAAAACTTTCGAAAATCGCGTCATGAGTACAACCTCAATAGCTGATTCCCCTGGGAAATCTGCTAAAAACTACCAAATGTGAACTATTGAAATCAAATTTTCCAGAAAGGCATTGTTTGCTATTGGACCAGAAAATTAAAAAAAAAATGTAATTTCTCTTTAACTGTTAATTGGCATACGTTTATTATTGACCGGTCCAATGTAATTCTTATAAACGTAGTTAATTAGCTTAGAAACGCAGTTAATGTCCAATCCCCAAAAGCGAGCCGTTCTAGCTCGACAAATGGCGTTCTTGAGTCCTGGCTGTAAGTTGGAGGATTAGAATCTTAATCCCTCAAGAATTAGCCGAGTTCTGAGAGGAAATTAATTTTCCGTTCTAAATTTGTCCTTCAGGACACGGAGAAAATTAACATTTTCTTATTCTGCCCTTCCAGACCTCTTTCTCTAACTCTATCGTCTTGTCCCATATTGTGCCTGCTCATTCGGGTCACATTTCGGCGTTGTGCGTGCTCCAGTTACGACCTAACAATACTTCCGTAAGTCACGCACGAGCTATTAGGAAGCTAAGAATAATAGATTTTCTTTCAGGCTTTATTAGTATCACTTGTTATCGTCTTGTTGAATTTCGTGTTATTTTCTAGACTTTTGAGGGGGTGAAAAGTGAATCATTGAACACTTACGGGAAGAACATTGCAAGTTCAGCAATCAATAAAAAAGTCCGTCACGCAGGGGATGCGTAAATTAAGCAGATTTCCCTTGTGAAGTTTAACAATAGATACATCTACATACTGGTGACACAATAGAACCGCCAACAACAAGTGAATAAATACAAGCGATAATAAGAATCCTCCCGAAATGAAGCATCTGAAATGTAAACAAACAGGTCTGCCTACATCAGACCGGAAGAAAAACAATATATTATAATATAACATATTAATTTTATTGAAAACTATTTATATATCTAGTAATGTAATTTATAATGAATCAAAACAATTTTTATCTTAATCAATAAAAGTCCGTCACGCAGGCGCAGCGTAAACTAGGCAGATTTCCCACGAGAAGTTTTTCAATAGCGAAATTACACGAGAGCCGAGCATTTAAGGACACGGTCGAACTAGCTTTTGGCGGGAAAGTCCCTCGTCCGTTAGCCGCCCAGATTTAATAAAAATGCTAATATCTCAGTTAACATTCAAGATCACAAGAGAACAAATGTATATAACAATATTTATAGTAAATTTTCTTTCCAATAAGATTGATTCAGTACAATTTTTCTATCCGACGTATAGTAACGGAAATATTTCGAATTTTCGAAAATCCTCCCCTCTATACCCCCCTCCCACTGGTCCGATTTCAGCCGTTAAGGAACTTGATCTTTCTTATTACATATAACGACTAAATATCGAGTTTGGTAACGATCAAACAAAAATTCCGACTGCTAGAGCGGTAACAGACAAATATATATATATATATATATATATATATATATATATATATACACACAGTTTTGAACAGACCTCATTTTCGTCATCTACTAAGTAGGATCGATGGACATTTGAAGAAAAGTTTCGAAAATTCCGTCATGAGTACAACCTCAATAGCTGATTTCTCTTAAGGGAAATCTGCTAAACGTTTAGCAGTCCAAGAACTTATAGGGTAGCTGATTGTTATTAGGACATGAGTAGGTGTGGGGGAATCCTAAAGGCTGAAAAACTAAAAACTCCTAATATCTCGGTTAATATTAATCGTAGAGAGAGAAGAATATATATATATATATATATATATATATATATATACATATTTATTTATTTATTTGGTGAGCTCCGCAACTAGGCGATGTATCGGACTAGTCATAGAATCGGACATTCACTACTTACTCATTCATAGCTCATTAACCGAGAAGACCGACCTACATGCACTCACTGTAACACAGTACTGACCATTAAACATCTCCTGACTGACTGCAGACTACGTGAACATCTCAACTTACTAAACGACTTACACGAACTATTGACAGAAGGTAGCCCACAGATAAACAAACTCATAAATCACTTGAAGACAATTTTACAACAAACTTTAAACCACACCTACTCCACTACTCACTCTACGTTTTTATTTCAAATTATGCCACTAATTTGTATTTTTTTTTTTTTGTGAACAAGGCTATACATTTTTCAACTTGTGCTTTAGACTTTCATCATCCTCAAGCCAGGATTTGTCGGAATAATTATAGTTTTACATAGTTTTATTTTAACGGTTCCTTAACTTTATTTTATTCCTTAGTTTTATTCCTTAGTTTTATTTTATTCCTTAGTTTTATTTTAACGGTTCCTTAGCTTTATTTTAACGGTTCCTTAGCTTTATTTTATTACTTAGTTTTATTTTAACGGTTCCTTAGCTTTATTTTATTCCTTAGTTTTATTTTAACGGTTCCTTAGCTTTATTTTATTCCTTAGTTTTATTTTAACGGTTCCTTAGCTTTATTTTATTCCTTAGTTTTATTTTAACGGTTCCTTAGCTTTATTTTATTCCTTAGTTTTATTTTAACGGTTCCTTAGCTTTATTTTATTCCTTAGTTTTATTTTAACGGTTCCTTAGCTTTATTTTATTCCTTAGTTTTATTTTAACGGTTCCTTAGCTTTATTTTATTCCTTAGTTTTATTTTAACGGTTCCTTAGCTTTATTTTATTCCTTAGTTTTATTTTAACGGTTCCTTAGCTTTATTTTATTCCTTAGTTTTATTTTAACGGTTCCTTAGCTTTATTTTATTCCTTAGTTTTATTTTAACGGTTCCTTAGCTTTATTTTATTCCTTAGTTTTATTTTAACGGTTCCTTAGCTTTATTTTATTCCTTAGTTTTATTTTAACGGTTCCTTAGCTTTATTTTATTCCTTAGTTTTATTTTAACGGTTCCTTAGCTTTATTTTATTCCTTAGTTTTATTTTAACGGTTCCTTAGCTTTATTTTATTCCTTAGTTTTATTTTAACGGTTCCTTAGCTTTATTTTATTCCTTAGTTTTATTTTAACGGTTCCTTAGCTTTATTTTATTCCTTAGTTTTATTTTAACGGTTCCTTAGCTTTATTTTATTCCTTAGTTTTATTTTAACGGTTCCTTAGCTTTATTTTATTCCTTAGTTTTATTTTAACGGTTCCTTAGCTTTATTTTATTCCTTAGTTTTATTTTAACGGTTCCTTAGCTTTATTTTATTCCTTAGTTTTATTTTAACGGTTTCTTAGCTTTATTTTATTCGTCAGTTTTATTTTAACTGTTCCTTAGCTTTATTTTATTCGTCAGTTTTATTTTAACGGTTCCTTAGCTTTATTTTATACGTCAGTTTTATTTTAACGGTTCCTTAGCTTTATTTTATTGCTTAGTTTTATTTTAACGGTTCCTTAGCTTTATTTTATTCTTTAGTTTTATTTTAACGGTTCCTTAGCTTTATTTTATTCCTTAGTTTTATTTTATTCTTTAGTTTTATATATAGCTATACTTTATATTGTCTTAATAATTTTGAAAACATCTTTCTTTTTTAATTTATTTTATCATTTTAACTTAAGGAAATGAGAATAAATGATATATATATATATATATATATATATATATATGAACATCATTTATAAACAATTAAAGTTACAATAAAGACTGACGGAGGGTAGCCTTCATAAAGGCACTATTCTTACATATTGTGCCACCAAATTTTTTGTTCCCTTATTTATTTATAACTTTTTTAATTCTAAGTTGTGTTCGTGATTCTGGTTTCTTTTAGTGTTTTGTGTTCTGTTTAGGGTATTGTTCTTCATATTATTTTGTCTGTTTCATTTTTGTGGTTTTGTCATCTTTAAGAAGAGCCAAGTCGCCACAGTGGCGGAGCTCTACTGTTTATAATAAATAATAATAAAAAAAAAATACAATAAGATCTGTCCAATACACTGTTTCGATCAGACGTATAATAATAAAGAAATTTAGACTTTTCGATAAAGTATTTCACTAAGAATATATCTTTTCAAGAACCGTTCAAATATTTGTGTATTGGATACAATGTGGACTCAAATAAAATGTATAAAAAAGAAAGAAAATCTCCGATGAAGTTTTGGAGGAAAACTCGTTCTGACTCGAGCCTAAAAAAACACGAGTTTTAAACTCGGAGGGATATAGCTGGGTAAAATAAAACGACTCGACGTTCCTGTCATTACTTGCATATCCCTTTTCACGGAGTTCTCTGTTCTGGCCAGAATTCAGAATTTCATTCTATATTTGCTTTTGAATTCTGGACAGAAACAAACTGATATCCAAAAAATAGAATACTGGGTGTCTAGAAGGATAAATTCCATCCGATCTATAAAAAAAAATAATCCCTATATTTATTGACAAAACCCTAAAATATACGTCATTTTAAAACAAATAGTCCGTCACGCAAGGGCTGCTTAAACTTAGCAGATTTCCCCAAATGGAGTTTTAGAATAGATAAATATACATACTGGTAACACTTAACACCAGCTTGAATATTGAGTGTATAAATGCAACTAACGTTAATAAGAAATCGTTTAGTCAATTTTAATAACCTCCAACGGAAAACGTTTGAATTGTAAAGAAACAGGTCTGTCAACATCTCAGGGCTGAACAGATAGATAGAAATATTTTTCACAGGAAATAAAAACCATTACTGAAATATATCTGAATGTAATATATTCATTTTATCGAAAGCTATTTACTATATCTAGTACAGTAATTCATAATGAATCAGAATAATTTGTATCTCAATCTCTCAAATTTTAGTACTCCAAGTACTTAACCCCTTCAGACACAACTCAAATATTTTGACTAAAAAATTTTTTTTCATGTTCTATATGTTTACAGAAACATGGGAAAAATAGTGAAAAAAATCCTAATTTCCTAATTGTAATTTTATTGACAATTTTAAATTGTGTCCAATATATTGGACATCGGGTCTCAACAGACATATTTTTTACAAATTATTCTACTGATAAGGATTAGGATAAATAAATAAAATACATTTTAGTAATATTTTTTTTTAAGTGATAATAAACAAATTTACATCATAGAAAGTTACAAATAATAAATATTGAACAAAATTTAACTGTGAAATAATTTATAGTTCTAATGTTTACTTTAAGGGATCTAATTTTAATATATATATATATATATATATATATATATATATATATATATATATATATATATATATATATATGTGTGTGGATTTTTTTTCTTTTTTTTTTAAAAAACTTTGTTGTCATTAATGGCTGTGTTTCTCGTGATGAGCTTTAAGTCTAATGCTGTCATTTAATAGTTAATTAGAGATGTAGTCCATAAGTTTAATGTAATTGGTATTAACATAATTCTTCTTCTTAGTGTTTATCAATGAGTCGAATTGGTTTCTGTGATACCGGCGAGTTGGTTTAAATGCATATGGCCGAAACCCCCCCCCCCTTACCAAAAAAAAAAAAGGGAAAAAAAGAGGGGGTTGGTAAAAAAAATATATACCCATATAATGTTAAAAATAATGTAAAAAAAAAAATACATGCATATTAATATATAATAAAAGTCGGTCTAGCAAGCGTGTGTCTGGGACTTCCCATGACTGGGGAACTCAAATACAGTATGAAGAGCATTGATAACCATGAAGTTTTTTCCCCAAAACAAACAAACAAACAACAACTGTGAAATAATATAAAACAAATCCTTATTTTTGTAATCACAAAAATGCACAAGTGGCATTTGCATTTAACACAATAAAATTTAGATTTTTTTTGTGCAACCTTTCATTTTGCATCTACTTGCATCTTTTTTTATCATCAATATCTGGAAAATGTTCAAATCCATCATTCCTAACATCAGAATTTGGTCTCACTTCAGCTCTTTCTTTCTTTGCAAGGGGTTCTTCACTACTGGATTCTTCGAGACTAGGTCTTCCTCTTTTTTTTTCTTTCTATTTCTGAGGTAAAACTTTCAGCAATTTGCCTTTTAAAATTTAAAAGATCTAAAATATTGTTTATCACATCGAAATAATAATCATAAAAGTCAATAAGTAAATTCCTCCATAGAATAGAGGTATTAGTTAAATGCAACACTTGAGACCCGATGTCCAATATGTTGGACATCCATATATATTATAAAATACAATAAACAGAGAAAAAAATATTTTTTTTCTTAAAAAAACACGACTTCTAGAGGCTAATTGATACTTAAAAATAATTTTTTCGCTTATATACATGCAAAATTAAATCTATGAGACATTTATTTACTCATGGCTTTAATAGGTGAAACAGCAATATCAAAAATTGGATGTTTAAAGCGCTAGAAATGCCACTACAACAGGTATAAACCAGAAAAAGGCTCACAATTGAAAGGTTAATACCTAAAATCACTATTAAAATCGATTTTTCTGCCAAAGAACATCAATCCTTGAAGATATAGCATTGTAAAAGGCATGTCCAATATATTGTAGAGTGGGTCTGAAGGGGTTAAGACGGGATGGAGATCAACAGAACGTATTTTGTATAATAAAGGCCTCTTGAATACATTTGGTATTTAAGCTTCGAATACAGTGGTTTATTATATAACAGAGCATTGTTTATGTGGCATGAGTAGAAGTGGGGGTTTTCTGAAAGCTGAAAAATGTAAATGTCTTGGTCAATATTCAAGATGGACAAAACGTATATAACAGTATATATAGTACATTGATTCTTACAATAGCATTGATTCTATTAATTTTTTCTACCCAACGTAAAGTAACGGAGATATTTCCAATTTTCGAAAATACCTCCCTCTAACCCCCGAAAAGTCTTCCCCCCCACCACTGGTCCGATGGATCCATGAGCGGACAAGTCCGCCATTTCACAGTAAGATACGAAACAAATAATCAAACAGTCAACAGAAGTAGACGAGGGAAAGAGCAGGACTTGAGAACCTTGCTGTTGGTACTTAAAGGAAAAAAAGTCAGTCACGCAGGGGCTGCGTAAACTAAGCAGATTTCCCAAGTGAAGTTTTACAATAGGGAAATCTGCCTAATAACAACTGTAGAAGTAAGAAACCTCTAAACCTAAAACATTATTTAGGGCGTAATAACCCAGTAGTTTCTAGCCCCAAAAAACAGTTGACCTAACCTCTAAACCTATTCACGAGGGACGAATAGTTATAGAAACGGCCGCCAGAGCTCTCGCCGGAAAGTTCGAACATAGCCTACTGGTGACCACACGCAGAATACAAATGCAAATATCTCGGTTAATATTCAAGATACAGAATACATGTATAAAACAATATTTATAGTAAATTTAATTTGCAATAAGATTTATTCTATACAATTTTTCGATCCGACGCATATATTTTGCGGAGATATTTTGAATTTTCGAATCTCCCCCCCCCCTCCCACTGGTCCGATTTCAGCCATTAACGAACTTGATATTCCTTTTTACATAAAACGATTAAATTCCGAGATTGGTAAAGATCAAACAAGAATTGCGACTGCTAGAGCGTTAACAAACAAATATATATATATATATATATATATATATATATATATATATATATATATATATATATAATTTTGAACGGACCTCATTTTCGTCATCTTCTGGGTAGGATCGATGGACATTTGAAGAAATTTTTCGAAACTCGCATCATGAGTACGACCTCAATAGCTGATTTCCCTTAAGGGAAATCTGCTAATACTCAATTGAAAAATGGAACGTGAATGGTTTGCTGATAGGTGCAAGAGGTGTAATATCCCAAAGAATAGCCGCAATTAGGGACCTTGCGATACTGGATTCGATCCGATATCTGGTATCGATACCATACTGGTATAAAAGTATCGATACTCCGATAATATCGCATTAAAAGTATCGATACCAAAGGTATCGGTATTGAAACACCTCTGATTATTAAATCAAGTTTTTTAGAAGAAAAAAAAAGTGATTTATTACTGTTATAAAACGTCAGTTTTATCTCTTTAAAAACGTTTTCTTGTTTCTTAAAATAAAAAAAAAAAAAAGCAGTCAGGGGACTGCCGGTAGAAGTGAAAACTCCATTAGCTTCGATCGCTCAATTTTGGCATTGCTGAGAAATTTTTTTTTACGAAGTCTTATTTTAAAAATATTTTTAGTTATTTATCAATAAGTAACAGTTATGTTATATTTTACATGAAAAAATGAAATGACAAAAATAATAGTGATAAAAAAAATAATGTACCACGAATTGTTTTATTTATCAATATAAAATACTATACATAATTATTTTAGTTATTTTACATAAAAGAAAAAAAAAATTACATTTCAGAATTATTACAAATGCTTTACAAAAATAAGTTAAGTACACTCAGAAAAATCAATTTCAATCCATAATTTCAACAACTCTTACACCATCATCACTGCCAGCATCATCACCAATTTCAAAAACTGATACAATCGGTATATGGTAGCTAAAGTAGGATACAAACAGTTTTGATTCGAATTTATTTAAGTATTGGAATTTGTTTATTTAAATATTCGAATTTATTTAAACTTCGGATTAAAATATCTATGAAAGTAAAAATGGTAGATATATAGTATCTGTGAACGAAATGATGCTGGTTTTGTCCTCTTCAAAATGGTATGCGAACGAAAACTCTAGCTAATTTGGTTCAGGAGTTATGAAGAGAAGAAGCTCCTTTAGCTTTGAGTTGAGTACTAGCGGTGGCGGTGGCGGTGTCGCGATTTCATACTTTTTTCCTCTCCCGCAAATGCTTCCTTACGGGATGCACAACGTGCCTAAAGAAGTTTTCACTTCAAAAATGAATTTTTTTTTGTTCCATTATGGAAATTGATGAAGAATGTAGGTAATCCTCAATTGGCGGTTATCCTTTATCATCGGCCTTTGAAATGTCGTACTACGACATAATTTGATTTATTACTCATTATCATGTATTTTATTTACTTTAAATTCGAAATTTTTATTAATTTACTTTTAATGTAATTAGTTGATATTAGATTATCAAACGTTCGATACCGATACTCATTTATTTGTTGCGATAACGTTGAAATATCGGAAGCAGAGTATCGATACCAATACCCCTAGCATCGAAACAAAAGTATCGATACCTACCCATATCGGTAGTATCGCAACGTCCCTAGCCGCAATTGTCAAAGAACATCGATTATCCATAATGTACCTCCAGAATTTATCTACTGTTGTAATCAAGCATTCGCCGGGAATTATAAATTATCATTTATTTAAATAAAAGCACAACATAAAGCTGGTCTGCTGCCCACATGGCCCATTAAAATTTAAAAGGAATTTTTGTTTAAAAAAATAATAATAAAAAAAAAAGATTTTTTTAAATATTACCCACTAGGGCAGATTATGAGGCGGGAACCCTCCAGAAGGAGAAGAGCTTGTTTTCTTGATTTTGTGTGTGTGTAAATATATATATATATATATATATATATATAAAATAGAAGGGTTTACTGCAAAAAGGAGGTAGCTCCAATTTATCAGTTATTGGGAAACCAAAAAAAAAAAAAGTTCAAAAAATTCAAATTTTAAGTTTTGTAAAAATATTGTTGTTGCTTACTTTCAATTATGATGTTTACATATTAGAACAGCTGCATCCTGTCTGTGCCAAATAAAAGAGGTTTTTTTTTTTTTTTTTTTTGGCAGAAGAAAGTGTTTATAACTCCCACAGCTATGGGATGGAGCTACCTCTTTTTTGCAGCAAACACTTCAATTTTAACCTCTGTCTGTACATTGATTTTTTTCTCGAAACTTCACGATAACTTTTCGTTTTTACATGTCATAACCACAACATTCCATAACTGCATTTTGTTTCTTTGGTGTGTGTTTGTTTGTTAACTTTTCACGCATAAACGGCTGAACCGAATTTTATGAAACTTGGTATGTATTATACTACTAACCCAGCATAGACTTTAGGCTATGTTAATATTCTCTGAGATGAACAGGAGTGGGGGTTATAAGGGAAGCCTGAAATTAAAAATAGCGATATTTCGTTTCCTATTGGTTTTTCGGCAATAATGTACAAAACAAAAGTTGTTTATTTTGTTATTTAGAGTAACTTTTGTAATATATCTTTTTTTCGTATACTGAATTATAAACGAGATATACTTTAAAACCTATAGCGGAAGTGAACAATTTTATTTGGGACAAAAGACCTAACCGAAATAAATAAAACTTGGTATGTGTATTAGCACTAACGCTTCCATTATAATAAGCCATCAACATTTCTAGGGACGGGCAGGAGTGGGGGTTGTAAGGGAGACCTGAATTTAAAATAGCGGTATTTTGTTTCCTATTGGGGTTTCGGCAAATATGCACATTACAAAAGTTGTTTATTTTGTTATTTAGAGAAACTTTTGTTATATACACTATCGTCGTATACCGAAGTATAAAGGCGTTATACGCCAAAAATTATAGCGGGAGTCAACAATTTTATTTGACACAAAAGACTCAACCGAACTGAATAAAACACTCGGTATGAGTATTAGCACTAACGCCATCCTTATAATAAGCTGTACTAACATTTCTAGGGACGGGCAGGAGTGGGGGTTGTAAGGGAGGCCTGAATTTACAAATTCTATTATTAACAAAACCACAGAAGCGATGGGTATTAACCCTAAACACTGGGACTGGTAAATGTCAAAATATTGTGCAAAGTAAAGCCTTGCCAAAAACATACAATCACTATCCAGCCTCATATGAATTCCCGTTCGAAGCCGGGTATCTGAGCTAGTATATCTATATACATATTGGATATACAATCTCTAGATTGTTGCTGTATAGTTTTTCGTAGAGTTCCCATGTCGTTAATTGCTTTAAACTAATTAGGAAATGTCAAAGATATGATCCGAAGTTTTCCTTAATATCTTGAAAACTAGAGATAAAACTATGAAATTTTGACAGATGGTGTATCTCAACTGGACACAACTAGAGTATCACATTAAGTTTAATTAAGCGGTTATTGCTAAACTTCTTCCATGCCAACCACATTAATTGTTTTCCATTTCGTATTTTTCGAGCTCTTATATAGGGTTGAATGTTTATTTAATTTTTTTAATGACCTGTTGTCAATAATTAGTTGTCAAAATAAGAAATGTTGTCATTATTAATTTACCGGTTTCATTAAATCGCTAAGAGCTCTTAATGATATTTATTTATCAATAAAACCTCATTTACTAAAGGTTTTCCTATATGATACGAATAAAAAATAAATTATTTTTTGCAATGCAATTTAATAAAGTAATATCTAGTTGATTAAAATTTGAAAGGGACTGGAAGTCATGCTCATCGGTTATTACTGTTTGCAATATTAAAATATGGGCTAGTCATTCTTAATGCGCTATTGCTTGCAAATGATTCTTATCGTTCTACAAATGTTTGCTAAAAGTCCCTAGTCAACCCCTCTCCACTGTTTGACACACCGTGAATAATTCAAATCATAATCATGGACAGCATTTGTTATATGATTGTGAGCTTTGTTATGTACATAATAATAAATTTAGGTAGAATGCTATTTCATCATTTCACAGGAAATAAGTTGACACGATTAACTGTGTTAGCCTCCCGTAAACTTCCGCCCCCGTTTCAGCATCAGCATTGCATTACTTAAATCATTTATTTGAAACATTAAAAAACATCTATTTTCTTGTAATTTATATTCCTGGTGCAAATAAGCAACAGTGATACCCTAAAAATAATTTAATTTATATACCAAAAGCCAGGTGAGGAAAAGAGATTGTAGCCGTCCCTGCAAACTCAAATCATATTCAGTTTTAACACGTAATGTCTTTTGTTATAATGGCATTGCCAAGTAGTAGACAGTAAGTAAATAGTTATAGGCATTACATAGTCTTATCAATAAATTGTTTTCATTACAATTGAGACAATATTTACAAAGTTAGCAATGACAAATTATTTTTAAAAAAATAAAAAGACAATACTCTTACATAATATTAAACCTATAAGTCTAAAATATGAATTCATAAATAAATACCACTAGTTTATCCCCCCCCAAAAAAAAAATCCTATAAAAAAATCAATAATTAAAAGGAAAAGGAAATTTTTAAGACTAATGTTATTATAATTCGTATGTTGGTGGATGTGGGAGTGCAGATCTGGGAAACAGGTCTTAAATACAGGAAGCTTTCCCACCAATTTCATTATTCACGCACAAGGCCTTTCGCCACTAACGTGCCATCATCAGGTGCTACCAAACAAACAACAAAGAAACATGCTTAGGCCAAGTGATGCATCCAATATGTAATGAAATTGACATTGCATTACATAAGCCCATTAGAAATGGGCATATATTTTATATTCTGAGTATTCCCAGCACAGAGCACATTAAGATTATTATGTATGAATGCTTAAATGTATTGTTTTTACCTTTAAATAAGAATTATATCCAATTTGGAGTGAAGTCACCATGTGATCTAGCATTTACATAGATAACGCCGATGGATTTTGATAATAACATTCACAGCTCTTAACGTCGGTACACTAAGTAATAATACGGATGAATTTCGATAATTAATTCATGTTAAATGCACTTTTTGAGCGTATCAGTTCAAAGTTCACTCCCGGATTAGCCCTATATAAGAACCCCCTCACGACGGATTAAGATAAGTCATTTTCGTCATCCTCTGGAGGGGAGACCCTTGTAGACGAGCAACCGTGAATCCTTCAGCTTGTTCCGGCCTGCCTAGCCTGTTCTACCTCTCACGGCTAAGTCAGCACTTCTATTAAACAGCTGAGTGTTTCTGTTGTAATATAGACTAAGTAAAATTAAGTGTCCCCCATTATATTTTGAAAGGTGCCTTTTCATTTTAATTATTAATATTTATAATTGGAGCATATCTTTATTATAAATAAATTTATATATATTTGAATTTTAACTTGAGTCGATTGTTGGTGGCCCTTCCTAAATCCTTGTTAGTGGTTTGGTTGTGGGATTTTTCATATATTACAGCTTCCACTGCTTATCGCCGCAGCCAGATCGCAACAAGTAAATACATTACTAATGTTATTGTTTCATTGGGTGTACATATTATTCTATTTATTTTTTTTACGTCCACTTTATGCTACTTTGGATTGTGGGGACGGGCTATCTATAGGAAACTACACTTGCCAGGGTGGGCTAAACCCCTACTTAAGAAACTATTTAATGAGTCCGCCACTAAATAAATCTACGAAAGTTAGCTCTGGAATAAACATTTAAAACATAATGCCTGTTTTTTTTTCTTTCAATCATGGACGTATTACTATTTTCTTATGTGTGTATATATATTATTTTTTTTTACTTCTCCCCTTTGCATCGAAAACGCTTGCCAAGGAACTCGACAATGGTATTAGCCAGTACTATAAATTTGACAATTATTTATACTGACGGGTTCAACGCACTAATTGATGTGTCAAAATAAAATAGCTTCAAATCGTCCAGAAAATCTCTTTAAAATTAAAAAAAAAAAATGTTTTAATAGGATGTCAGGCCAGCTAAAACAAATTATGTTTCAATTCCCCTCCAGATAAATTCAAGGAAATCTGATAGAAAGAAACCCAAACTGGGTTATCTTTCAAATTGCCGGATTATCCTGGGCCTTGAGAACAGTGACATATAGATCAATTTCATACATCACTTCTCTCATCCTTCTTTGTCTCTCTTTTATCCTTCGATTTTCGGCGGTTTCGAGAGCCTCTTCAGCGTATTGCGTTAAAAATTGGTATGTAGGCAGATTTTCCCTGAGGGAAATCATCTATTGAGTTTTTACACCTGATGCGATTTTCAAAAAATATTTTCAATGTCCATCGATCCTACCGAGGAGATAAAGAAAATGACTTCCGTTCCAAATTGTATACACATATATATATATATATATATTTATATTTATATATATATATATATATATACATACAAACAATCGCGAAAAAAAAAACCGGACACTTCATTTTTGTCATATTAAAAGCTAATTTTCAGCAATTTTCTTTATGTGGATATTCTAGTTATTACAGAGAATTTAAAATCTAAGTCCATTGAACTAATCCCTTCAGGATTAGTAAACAATTAGATAAAACTCAGATTAGATTTATTTGTCGTGAGTAGATCTATTCTAAACTGTAAGTAGTTTTTCGCATATTTAAACATCTTTAATTATTAACCAAGCATTTTCTTTAATTAATGTTTTATTTTTATTTCGGTTCAGAATAATGGGTCTTTCAAACTTAGATGGAAGGCCGGAGCTTACGTTACATTGCCGAAACGCTTGGGGTAGCGAAGTCTACCATTCACTGTAATAAAAATGAAGAATAATTTTTTTTTAAAAATGTGATAATTTATCTTTTTCTTTTTTTTTATTTTGTTTTTTTTTTTGTAAATAATCAATAAAACTTATTTACTCTTGGCAGATTTTGTTTAAATAACCTATAGATTAACCAATTATTTTAATTAAAAAGATTAATATACATATATATTAAGTATTTAACCAAATTATAAGACTAAATCTAAGTGTCCGGTTTTTTTTGCGGTTGAGTGTATATATATATATATATATATATATATATATATATATATATATATATATATATGTTTATATATATATATATATATATATATATATATATAATATGTGTAATAAACATGTCACTGCTTTTGCGGTCGGAAGTTCTATTATCGGTA
This sequence comes from Riptortus pedestris, assembly GCA_019009955.1. Taxonomy (NCBI): domain Eukaryota; kingdom Metazoa; phylum Arthropoda; class Insecta; order Hemiptera; family Alydidae; genus Riptortus; species Riptortus pedestris. Next base: position 127,467,326 of record CM032231.1, on the reverse strand, counting down.
CCAAATTTCCATATATCCACGTTCAACGTAAAACTAATGATCAACGGTTGAAGGGGTTGGTCTAGGGGTAATCGAAAATTCAAAAAAAATTCTATACAAATAGTCTCATCCAAAAAATGTTTAAAACCACTCATTTTGCAAGTTTAATTTTCTATAAACGTGGTTTTATACACCTTTACTCTGTATTGAATATAGTTTTTGTAATTTTCAGTCTTCAATAATCCACCATTTTTATTAGCAGATTTCCTCAAAGGGAAATCAGTTGGTGAGGTCGTACTTATGACGGAATTTTCGAAATTTTTCTTCAAATATCCATCGATTCTACTTAGTAGATGACGAAAGACGTTAGAGGAAAGGATTTTCAAAAATTCAAAATATCTCCGTTACCTTACGTCGGATCGAAAAAATGTACAGAATCTATCCTATTGCAAATTACATTTTCTATAAATAATGTTATATACATTTATTCTCTATCTTGAACATTAACCGAGTTATTTGCATTTTTATTAAATCTGGGTGGCTAACGGACGGGTGACTCCCGCCAAAAGCTAGTTCGGCCGTTTCCTTAACTGATCGACTATCGTGAAATTTCTCTATTGCAAAACGTTACGTGGGAAATCTGCTTAGTTTACGCAGCCTCTGCGTGACGGACTTTTTTATAGCAGATTTCCTCAAAGGGAAATCAGTTATTGAGGTCGTACTCATGACACGATTTTCGAAAACTTCATCGCTCCTGCCTAGGTATATATATATATATATATATATATATATATATATATATATATATATATATATATATATGTGTGTGTGTGTGTGTGTGCCTATTAACGCTCTAGAGGTCGTAATTTATGTTTAATCGTTACCAAATTTGTTATTTAAACGTTTATTGCTAAAATAAAGATCGTTCATGACTGAAATCGGACAGGGGGAGGGGGTATAATAATTTCTAGAGGGGAATAATTTTGAATTTCAGTAATTGCCCAACCATAACTATTATCAAATATATCTTGAAACGTCATATTTCTAACTTAAATACCAAATATTGTTTTCAATATATTACATTACTTGGTGAGATACATGCAAATAAATTTAGTTTACGCAGACTCTTTGAGTGGACATTTATTTCAAAGATTCGTGATTGGCGAACAAGAATCACAGGAAATAGAAAAACAAATCTAAATTAAAGTGATTTAGCTGTTTATTTTTTGAGAAACTTATCTTTTCCTAATTAATGCACCTTGAAAACATTATGAGTTGCTAATCTGTAGTATTAGTTCAGTTATTCATTTTTTTGTGGCGAAACCAAAATTATAAAAAAAGTCCGTCACGCAGGGGCTGCGTAAACTAAGCAGTATTCCGACGTGAAGTTTTACAATAGAGAAATCTGCCTAATAACAACAGTAGTAGTAAGAAACCTCTAAATATAAAACATTATTTAGGGCGTAATAACCCAGTAGTTTTTCCAGAGTTTTTGTCTTTTAATTGATCCCAATTTTCCATATAAGCTGCAATTTATTGTACGCTATAAAAATACTGAGAGGGGCAATTTCCCCCATATTGAATATCCGATTTAGTCTTACTTAGCTAGTCAAATCTCGATGTTTATATTTTTACTAATTGAATCTTTTGTTAAATCAGTTAGTTAAAGATAAATTAGTTATCTTTTTGACATACGTGTAAACATTAATTTCTGATACATATAAGTGAAGTTGTATATAAAGTTTAGTTCAAAATATCAGTAATTTTTAAGAGCAATGACAAACCAAGTCCAACGTTCAACATACACATAAATCTCTGCTGAGTTTAGTAGTTATTTGATGCTCTGAAAAATAGTTCCTTCTAATAGAAAAATGACGAAAATATTAATAAAAATATCTATTATATATATACTAGCTCAGATACCCGCCTTCGCCCGGGAATTGATTTGAGGCTTAATGGTGATGGTATTTTTTAGGTAAGGCTTTACTTTGCACAATATTTAGACATTTACCCGTCCCAGTGTTTAGGGTTAATACCCGTTGTTGGCATTTGTTAATAATAAAATTAATTTTTTATGTAAGTCTTCACTGTCCTCCAAATTGTCATGTTTCCCGTCTCCTGTGCATTATGCATAGATTTCAGTTATTAAGGACAAAATATTAACATAGATTTGAATTAATTTTTCCAAGTGAGATACCTCATAGTTCAAATTGGAATGAATTGTTTCTACCCAAATTACTTGCTCCACACATTGTTCGTGGAGAAATGTATAAAACAAAAGTTAATCTAAATAACAAAGTAAACAGCTTTTGTTATGTGCACGTTTGTCTAAAAACAAATAGACAATGAAATATCGCGAATTTTAATTCAGGCCTCCCTTATAACCCCCACTCCCGATCTAACTTATAATCATGGAAGAATTAATGCTAATTGACATACCGAGTTCTTTTAAGTTGGGTTTAATCGTTAGCGTCCAATGAAATAGTTAAGTTTATAGTGTATATCTCGTTTATACTTTGTTAAAATAAAAAAAATGTATATTACAAATGTTACTCTAAATAACCAAATAAACAACTTTTGTTATGTTCGTATTTGCCAAAAAACGAATAGAAAACAAAATACCGCTATTTTTAAATTCAGGCCTCCCTTACAACCCCCACTCTTGCCCATCCCTAGAAATGTTGGTATGGCTTGTTATAATGACAGCGTTAGTGCAAATACACATACCAAGTTTTATTTATTTCGGCAGGGTCTTTTGTCGCAAATAAAATTGTTGACTCCCGCTATAATTTTTAGCGTATAACGCCTTTATACTTTGGTATACGAAAAAAATGTATAGAATAAAAGTTACTCTAAATAACAAAATAAAATACTTTTGTCATGTTCATGTTTGCCAAAAAAACCAATAGGAAACGAAATATCGCTATTTTTAATTTCAGGCCTCCCTTATAACCCCCACTCCTGCCCGTCCCTTGAAATGTTGGTATGGGTTGTTATATGCGTGTATTTATGTCTCACTAGGAGGCGCGTGTATTGGAGTGTTAATATTCTCTGAGATGAACAAGAGTGGGGGCTATAAGGAAAGCCTGAAATTAAAAATAGCGATATTTCGTTTCCTATTGGTTTTTCGGTAAATATGAACAAAACAAAAGTTGTTTACTTTGTTATTTAGAGTAACTTTTATTCTATACATTTTTTTCGTATACCAAAGTATTAAGGCGTTATACGCTAAAAATTATAGCGGGAGTCAACAATTTAATTTGGGACAAAAGACCCTACCAAATAAATAAAACTCGGTATACGTATTAGCACCAACGCCTTCCTTATAATAAGCCTTACTAACATTTCAAGGGACGGGCAGGAGTGGGGGTTGTAAGGGAGGCCTGAATTTACAAATCCACAGAAACGACGGGTATTAACCCTAAACACTGGGACGGGTAAATGTTGAAATATTGTGCAAAGTAAAGCTTTGCCAAAAAAATACCATCGCCATTCAGCCTCAAATGAATTCCCGAGCGAAGCCGGGTATCTGAGCTAGTATGTATATATATATATATATATATATATATATATATATATATATATATCATATAACTTTCATTACAAATATAATATATTGTATAATATGAGGGTTTATGTTATAGTTGAAGGTTTTTTAAGGTTGGTATCCATGGAGGAGTTAACAGCTTGTTAGTGTTACAATGTAGTGGCTTATCTAGGGGGAGAAGAACAGCCCGCCGGCATCACTTACCCATTTCACGCCAGGCTGCGCTTCTATATTCCCTTATATAGAATGACGTCACTTCTTATCGCCCAGCCCCTTATACAACCCTCTCTCTCTCATATTATATATTGCTAATTTTTTTTTCCTTTCCATATTTTTCAATTTGAGAAGCTTACCCAGTGAAAGGCAAGACGATAATAAAATGGAAATAATTCTCAGAGTGCTCCCATCGTAAAAAGAAAAACCTCAGAGGAGGGGCTGGGTGAGGTAAGCGGATTTCCCACTTGTTGGTACGATACACTTTTTATCTCATATTACAAAATTTTCCCAATTTCTATATAAAATAAAAGTCCGTCACTCAGGGGCTGCGTAAACTAAGCAGATTTCCCTCGCGAAGTTTAGTAATAGATAAATATACATACTGCTAACACAACACCACCGTGAATAAATACAAACGGAAATAAATGTTTCATCCAATTTCAATAACCTGCCGACAGGAAGCGTTAGGTTAGAAATGTAAATAAACGGGTCGGCCCGCCTCACACTGGAAGAAAAACAATTACTGAAATATATCAGAATATACCACATTAATTTTATTGAGAACTATTTACTATATCTAGTACTGTAATTAATAATGAGTCAGAATAATTGTTATCTCAATCAATAAAATTTTAGTAGTCCAAAACTTTAAGATGGGGGGGGGGGAGTCACCAGTGCATATTTGCATGTATCTCGTATAATAAAGGTCTCTTGAATACAATTTTTGGTATTTAAACTTCCAATAATGTGATTTATTATGTATCAGAGTATTGTTTACGTAACATGAGTAGAAGTGGCGGTTTGCTGAAAACTGAAAAATGCAAATATCTCGGTTAATATTCAAGATAGAGAATAAACGTATATAACAATATTTATAGTAAATTTAATTTGAAATAAGATTGGTCATATACATTTTTTTGATCCGATAATAACGGAGATATTTCGAATTTTCGAAAATCCCCCCCTCCCTCTAGTCCGATTTCAGCCATTAACGAACTTGATCTGTCTTTTTACATAAAACGGTTAAATATCGAGTTTTGTAACGATCAAACAAAAATTGCGACCGCTAGAGCGTTAACAGACATATATATATATATATATATATATATATATATATAATTTTGAACGGACCTCATTTTCGCCATCTCCTGGGTAGGATCGATGGACATTTGAAGAAATTTTTCGAAAATCGCGTCATGAGTACGACCTCAATTGCTGATTTCCCTTAAGGGAAATCTGCTAAAACAGATGAGTAGAAAAAGCGAATGGGAGTGGGGTTACTGAAGCCTGAATACAAAAAAAAAAAAATACGCGTACCACGCTGAATAATTGAGTTACAAAAAAGTCCGTCACGCAGGGGGTGAGTAAACTAAGCAGATTTCCCTAGTGAAGTTTAACAATAGATAAATCTACATACTGGTAAAATAACAGCGCCGTAAATATTAAGAGAATAAATACTAACAATAATAAGAAACCCCCGACAGGGAGCGTCTGGAATGTAAACAAACAGGTCTGCCCGAAAGAAAAACAATTAATGAAATATATCAGTATTTAACATATTAATGTTATTGAAAACTATTTACTATATCTCTTACTGTAACCTATCATGAATCAGAATAATTTTTATCTCAATCAATAAAATTTCAGTAGTCCAAAACTTTAAGACGAGGGGAGGGTGTTCACCAGAGCATATTTGCATGTATCAGGTTTAATAAAGGCCTCTTGAAAACAATATCTAGTATTTAAGCTTGGAATAATGTGGTTTATTACATAAAAGAGTATTGTTTATGTAACAAGTGTAGAAATGGAGGTTTGCTAATGGCCGAAAACTGACAAATGCAAATATCTCGATTAATATCCAAGATAGATAATAAATGTACATAACAATATTTATAGTAAATTTAATTTCCAATAAAATTAAATCTATACAAGTTTTCGATCCGGCGTATAATAACAGAGATATTATGAATTTTCGAAAACCCTCCCTCCCACTTTTCCGATTTCAGCCATTAACGAACTAGACCTTTTCTTTTACGTAAAACGACTAAATATCGAGTTTGGTAACGATTAAACAATAACTGTAACCGCTAGAGCAGTAAATGACAAATACACACACACACACACATATATATATATATATATATATATATATATATATATATATATATATATATATATATATATACACTTTTTCACGGACCTCATTTTCGTCATCTCCTTGGTAGGATCGATGTATATTTGAAGAAAAATGCGGAAAATTGTGTCATGAGTACGACCCCCCTTTTCCCACTTTTCCCTTAAGGAAAATCTGCTAACAAATATTAGTATCTCCCTGAATACTTGAGTCACAAAAAATGTATAGAACAACTTATGTAGAACATCAATAGTTCAGCAAGATTGGTCCTATTACATTTTAAGATCACCACCCAAAATAACGAAAATATTTTGAATTTTTTAATTCTCCCTCCATCCTCCGAACCCGAAAAATTCCAGCTCCAACTTCATCCAGTAACAAATATGATTTTCAGTGTTGACTGAAACGTTTAAATATGGAGTATGGAGTAGATCAACTAAACATTTTCGTAAATATCAAAAGGAAAATCGTAACAGACGCCAGCAGGGACCAAAAAAATATGCATGTATCTTGCATTGTAAAGGTTTCTTGAAAACAATATTTGAGCTTAGAAACACGTGTTTCTTGATATAATTGATTCTTGTTAATATGACGAGAGTAGGGCTGAGGGTTTACTAAAAGCTGAAAACTAGAAAAACAATTATTCACTTAATATACACAATAGAGTAAATTTGAAAATAACAAAATTCATAGGCAATTAAATTTGCAATAAAATTATTTTTCTTTAATCGTTGAATAATGGTAACATTACTAAACTGAAATGAGTGAAGAAAGTGAAACATTTTGCAATAGAGTGAAGAAAGAGAATTGCCTTCTTAATTAGTAATAAGTATAAATTAAAAAAAATAATTTGAAGTTGGAAATTAAAGGCTTTTAAACGTTTCTTAACATTGTAAGAATTTATTTTAACCAAATAAATTGAAATGTGAATGAATTATTGGTGGAAATAATCAATATATTTTAAAATTTAAATATAATAATAATTACCTTCCTTGTTTATAACCTGCACTTGTTTATAACCACACTACTTCACAATCATCACTAGTTGTTTTATAACTATGCTTATAACTTTTCACAACCATGCTTATAACCTTCCAACAACATACCATAATCTTCACAACATCCTAATTTTGTTGGTTAGATCTGATCATGTATTACACGATTACAGAACAAATTTAATATTACACTCGTGACGAAAGTAGAATTTACAACTCTCGTGAAATTACCACATTCGCTTCGCTCGTGTGGGTAAACGTTTCACTCGAGTTGTATAATGATCTACTTTCGTCACTTGTATAATAAATAATTATTTTCTAGGTTAATTACATAATTTAATTAAAATTATAAGGTTTAAGGTTTTCAATTTGCGTGTAAATGTTTTCAGGTCACAAAGGAATGGATTAATTAGAATCTTGCAGCAAAATTCGTGTGCATTTAAATTTAATACGTTAGTTAAGTTCTTAATCAGTTTCGCTCTAAGTTAGCAGTTTCCTAATCATTAATTTAGATCTTAATTGTTTATTAATGTTTAAATCATGTGATGTTATTTTTACCCAATTTAAAATTGATACTTATTTATAATGTCTGAGGTATTTCAATAGTGCAATTTTTATCTCATTTTCTTGGCGTTGATTATTTTTTCTCGAGACTCTGGGAAAACTATACACTTTCTACGGCAATTATAAAAAGTCCGTCACGCAGGGGTTGCGTAAACTAAGCAGATCTCACACGTGAAGTTTTACAATCCTCCAAAGTTTAATAATCCAGAAAAATCTGCCTAACAACAACAGTAGTAAGGAATCTACCACCAGATCGCCATCTAGGTCGTTTAGACCTATTCACGAGGGACAAACGGTTACGGAAACAGCCGCCCTAACTCTCGGCAGAAAGTCCCGAACATAGAGGACTCTTGCTGATCACACACAATACAAATGCAAATATCTCGGTTAATATTCAAGATACAGAATCAATGTAAAGAACAATATTTATAGTAAATTTAATTTGCAATAAGACTGGTTCTATACACCTTTTTGGTCCGAATTATAGTAACGGAGATATTTCGAATGTTCGAAAATCCACATCTCTAGCCCCTCCCCCTCCCACTGGTCCGATTTCGGCCATTAACGAACTTGATCTGTCTTTTTGCATAAAACGCTTAAATATTGACATTGGTAACGATAAAACGAAAATTGCGACCCCTAGAGCGTTAACAGATATATATATATATATATATATATATATATATATATATATATATATATATATATATATATATATATATAGTTTGGAACGGACCTTATTTTTGTCATCTCCTGGGTAGGTTCGATGGACATTTGAAGAAAAGTTTCGAAAATCGAGTCGAGTACGTCCTCAATAGCTGATATCCCTTAAGGGAAATCTGCTAAAAGTACACTATCTAGATCCACTTTTAGCAGATTTCCCTTAAGGGAAATCAGCTATTGAGGTTGTACTCATGACGGAATTTTCGACATTTTTCTTCAAATGTCCATCGATCCTACCTAGTAGATGACGAAAATGAGGTCCGTTCAAAACTATATATATACATATATATATATATATATATATATATATATATATATATATATATATATATTTGTCTGTTCCGCTCTAGCGGTCGCAATTTTTATTTGATCCTTACCAAACTTCATATTTAAGCATTTTATGTAAAAAGAAAGATCAAGTTCGTTAACGGCTGAAATCGGACTAGTGGGAGTGGGGGGGGGGGGGTTTAGAGGGGAGGATTTTCGAAAATTCGAAATATCTCCGTTACTATACATCGGATCAAAAGATTGTATGGAACCAATCTTATTGCAAATTAAATTTACTATAAATAATGTTCTATACATTAATTCTCTATCTTGAATATTAACCGAGATATTTGGATTTGTATTCTGCGTGTGGTCACCAATAGGCTATGTTCGGAGTTTCCGACGAGAGCTCTGGCGGCCGTTTCCATAACTATCGTCCCTCGTGAAAAGGTTTAGAGGTTAGGTTAACTGTTTTTTGGGCTAGAAACTACTGGGTTATTACGCCCTAAATAATGTTTTTTAGTTTTAGAAGTTTCTTACTACTACAGTTGTTATTAGGCAGATTTCCCTATTGTAAAACTGCACGTGGGAAATCTGCTTAGTTTAAGCAGCCCCTGCGTGACGAACTTTTTCGTTTTTAGGGGAGAAAAATGACAATATATTCGACTAAGCTCATGAAAAATATTATACCGAATAGCTTGAGTATTGTTTAATGATTTTATTTCAGTCATATATACATTTTATCATCCATATTCTCTTTTAACGCTCTTGTGTCCCTAATGTTGTTGTTTTTTTTATTTTACGTCCATTTTATGCAACTAGGCTAATCGGGACGGGTTATCTACAGGTTACCATCCTTTTCTAGCCAGGGTGAGCCTACGGGGTTTATTTAATGAGGCCGTCTTTAAATGAAGTGCCCAGGGCGGGATTCGAACCCGCAATTCTAGAAGTGTGGCATGGGAGATTAGGACGAACGCTTAACTCGGAGCGGTGGGAAGGCGTGGTTTAGACAGAGGGGGGGGATTTCAATTATTCTAAATATCTAATTTAGTACATGTTTGATCTAATATTATCTAAAACCAATATCATTTAGTGGGGTACGACTGAATGGTAGAATTTAAGTTGTTGGATGCATAATGTTACAGGATAATAGTCTATCATTAGTCATCTGATGCGGGCTACAGGGATGGCTATCTAACAGCTCTGGTCTTGAATTGAATTATCTCCATTCATACACAGACAGTAACGGGAAACCAGTTAATGTCCTCATCGTTCTTTTGTTGCCTTATTTGTAACATAGAAAATCAGGCTTTCCTGTATATACTACACACACACACACATATATATATATATATATATATATATATATTTGTCTGTTAACGCTCTAGCGGTCGCAATTTTTGTTTGATTATTACGAAACTCGATATTTAACCGTTTTATGTAAAAAGACAGACCAAGTTCGTTAATGGCTGAAATCCGACTAGAAGGAGGGGGGTTTAGAGGGGGATTTTCGAAAATTCAAAATATATATATATATATATATATATATATATATATATATACTCAACCGCAAAAAAAAACCGGACACTTCTGTTTTGACGTATTAAAAACTAATTTTCAGCAATTTTCTTTATGTGTGTATTCTAGTTATTACAGAGAATTTATAGTCTAAGTCCATTGAACTAATCCCTTCAGGATTAGTAAACAATTAGATAAAACTCAGATTAGATTTATTTGTGGTGAAGTTGATCTATTCTAAACTGTAAGTAGTTTTTCTCACATTTAAACATCTTTAATTATTAAAAAAGCATTTTCTTTAATTAATGTTTTATTTTTATTTCGGTCCAGAATAACGGGTCTTTCAAACTTAGATGGAAGGCCGGAGCTTACGTTACAATGCCGAAACGCTTGGGGTAGCGAAGTCTACCATTCACTGTAATAAAAATGAAGAATAATTTTTTTTTTTAAAATGTGTTAATTTATCTTTTTATTTTTTTTTATTTTGTATTTTTGTTTAAATAATCAATAAACATTATACACTTTTGGCAGATTTTGTTTAAATAACCTATAGATTAACCAATTATTTTAATTAAAAAGATTAATATACATATATATATATATATATTAAGTATTTAACAAAATTATAAGACTAAATCTAATTGTCCGGTTTTTTTGGGTTCAGTGTGTATATATATATATATATATATATATATATATATATACCAGGTTTAACTGACTTAAAATAATAAAATAGGTAAACTTAAATTCTAGATACAATTCACCTAAGAAAAGTTCATATTTTCTAGTGCGATTCACACTTTTGTTTAGAGATATTATCATTTTTTTTAATTTTTCAAATTGGTGCTATTTTTTTCCCCTCATCCACAAGCCACAACTTCAGAAATTATTCCATTATCGGAATAGCTTACGCCCCGACGATAACGTGGAGATAACACTGATGATAATGAGCTAGGTATACACAGCTACAGTACAGTAAGTTCACGAAGTACACTAGACTACACGACGGTTAGTTCACACGATGTTTTCGACTTTCATCATTATATCATACGAACTGTTTGTCACACAAGTCTTAAACTTTTCTGTTTACTCAACTTTGTCCTAGGCTAACGCGTGGAGCAAAAAGCTCACGTTTAGCACACGCATAGCTGAAGAGACCCTAAAGTTCGAAGTAGCCCAAACGTATCATAACTGAAAATGGGAACCGAAACAGATCAATCCGTTTATAACCATAAAAGTTAAGTTTCGAAATCCCATTGTCAGTGATGATACGTTTGGGCAACTTCGTTTCGACCTTTGGGGTCTCTTCAGCTAGGCGTGTGCTAAACGTGAGATTTTCGCTGCAAGCGTTAGCCTAGGACAAAGTTGAGTAAACGGAAAAGTTTAAGACAGTGTCACAAACAGTTCGTATGATACAATGATGAAAGTCCAAAACGTTGTATGAACTAAACGTCGTGTAGTCCAGTGTATTTCCAAACACTCTTCGGAAACGGCTGTGAAGCAAAGTTCATTTGACACAAGTTCTTGTCAGAAATGTCAGTTTTACAAAACGTCTTTAGACAAAATCCGTTTTTGAGGTGCTGGATGGTGAAGGAATTATTATCTCAGGTAAGAAAAAACGCCTCGTTCCTTCACTATTCTTTATTCGTTGTGACAGAGCGCTTTCAGAGCATACGCTCCATCATCAGTGTCCAGCTCTTCGCAAAGATGTGACTGGAACCAAGGATTCCCTGTGACTGCACAAAAGGCCCTATTTCGGTTTCCCTGTGGCTTTAGACAAAAGTCTTTTGAACAAGTATCTTTAGTTCACTAAGTGCCAAGCAATAAATAAGCCAGTTATGAAATGTGCTGTACAACCTTTTACAGTCTTCCATCACGCCATTCACAAATTTAAGCAGAACAAAAAAAATTAATATCAATTTCAATTTTAACTAAATAAAATCTCATTACCATATTTAATAAAAAATATGAAAAAGTAGACGGGAGGTGTGAAATGACTATATATTACATCCTGCGGGCGCCGTCATAATTTTGCATACATTTTTCCAAGGACTCAATTGCATCATGAATATGCATATTAAGGCAATTCTGAGTTGCCTTATTCAGTTTGCATGCGTGAGTTTTTTAATAAAAAGAAAAAAATGGAAAACGTAAAGCCAGGAATAAAATTTGAATGATTCCAAAAAGAAAAGTCGTAAGTATTTTTCATTATAATATTTTCTTTTGTGGTTTCTATATATCCAGAATAATATATCAGCTGCAGTACATTAAATGTCAACCTTTCATGTAGTTCCGTCAAATTTTCAGCCTTATTTTTTTTTTTTTTTTTAGACTAGCCTAATACATATTATTTGACATTGAATTAACTTTGATATGCCCACTATTAGAATGCATTTAAACATTTTTTAAGCCCTATTTCGTGTCTCACAAAGTTTTATGATAAATAGTTTTTTATATTTCTCAATTCTTTTTTCTTATTTATTGTCTCCTTATTTCCGCTATGCACATATTTTATTTTCTATTTCTTTTAAATGTGTTGTTTTCCCAATTTGAAATTTGCAAATATTCAAAATTGATAAAGTGGTTGTCTGAACCTTGCAGTACCTTATGGCTCTAAACTTATCTATATATATATATATATATATATATATATATATATATATATATAATTGTAACCTCTGTCTGTACATTGATTTTTTTCGCGAATTTTCACGATAACTTTTCGTTTCACATGTCATAGACACCATAACTGCATTTTGTTTCTATCGTGTCTGTTTATTTGTTTGTTACCTTTTCACGCATAAACGGCTGAACCGAATTTTATGAAACTTGGTATGTATGTTACTACTAAATAAACTTAGACACTAGGCTACATTAATATTCTCTAAGACGAACAGAAATGGGGGTTGTAAGGGAGGCCTGAATTTAAAAATAGCGGTATTTCGTTATCTATTCGTTTTTCGGCAAGTATGAACATTACAAAAGTTATTTATTTAGAGTAACTTTTGTTATATACACTTTTTTCTTAAACCGAATTATAAACGAGATATACGCTAAAACCTATAGCGGAAGTGAACAATTTTATTTGGGACAAAAGACCCAACCGAAATAAATAAAACTCGGTATGTATATCAGCACTAACGCTTTCATTATAACAAGCCATACCAACATTTCTAGGGACGGGCAGGAATGGGGGTTGTTAGGGAGGCCTGAATTTAAAAATAGTGGTGTTTCGTTATCTATAAGGTTTTCTTCAAATATGCACATGACAAAAGTAGTTTATTTTTCTATTTAAAGTAACTTTTGTTATATTCACTTTTGTCGTATAGAAAAGTATAAACGTGTTATACACTAAAATCTAAAGCGGGGTCCAACAATTTTGTTGGGCACTAACGATTAAACCGAACTTAAAAACTCGGTATGTCAATTAGCATTAGTTCTTCCATGATTATAGGCTATATTAAAATGATTAGGTTAGAAAGGGATTGGTGGTTATAAGGGAGGCCTGAAATTCCCGATATTTCATTGTCTACTTGTTTTTCGACAAACATGCACATAACAAAAGTTGTTTACTTTGATATTTAGATTAACTTTTGTTTTATACATTTCTCCAGGAACAATGTGTGGAGCAAGTAATTTTCGTAGAAATATTGATATGCTCAACAAATCATTCCAATTTGAACTATTAGGTACCTCACCTGGAAAAAATAATTCATATCTATGTTAATATTTTGTCCTTAATGACTGAAATCTATGCATAATGCACAGGAGACGGGAAATATGACAATTTGGAGGACAGTGAAGACTTTCATAAAAAAAATAATTTTATTATTAACAAATGCCAAAAATGGGTATTAACTCTAAACACTGGGACGAGTAAATGTCAAAATAATGCCTTGCTAAAAAAATACCATCACCATTCAGCCTCAAATCAATTCCTGGGCGAAGCCGGGCCTGAGCTAGTATATATGTGTGTGTATATATATATATATATATATATATATATATATATATATATATATATATAAAATTATTTTTATTTATTTCCTTTCTAAAGTAACCCTACAGGAAGGGAGCTTATTAGCCGCACGTCCCGTACATCCATTTTTACATCACGTGTGCTTCATACATACAATTTTTTTAACTATGAATAAAATTAAATATTTGTAAAAAAAAATTATTTACGACAAAAAGAAAAAAGAAAAGAAATGGAAAAACAAATATGTTTCAATATGAATAAATAATTAAATTATCTGTATTTGAGTATTCAATAATTCAGGCCGTAATACATTTCTTCCGCATATATTTTTAATTGTTAATTATGTTTATAAAATAAAAGTTTATCTTCATTGGCCAATTATATTGTCGGCATTTTAATTCCGTTTTAAGAGTTTGGTTGATCTGTTAAGCCAAAACGATTAAAATATGAGTTTGTCATTCCATATCCTGTTAATAATTAATTGTGTCAAGTAATAGTCTGTTGATGTCAATTTTCACCCTAAATACAATGTCTGGAATAAATACTTTGTGATGCTGCCCTTTCGTAGTCGTATACCATTTCTGTAGACTTTTATTAACTGAGTCAGTAAATAATTCTGTTTTTAAGTCTGATTTTGTCGTAGCATTCTGGAATTGTGGTATCTTTTGAGGCTGATGTTTCTAATAAATCGTATATATATATAGCTATAGTTTGTTTTAAGATTTCAACAAAATTAAATGATTTCATCACTCCTGTTGTGATTTTGACTATCTCTAATGAGTGATGTGCACGTATCTCAAATAACTCAAAAACGGTTAGCTTTAGATTGTGGAAATTTGATATTTGGGATTTTCGTAACTTTAATTGCACACGCTTTCTTTTGATCAAAAGAGATTATGAGAGATGGGTGGGGTTTAGAGGGAGAAAAAAGAAAAATTAATACTTTCTTCTATAGTATTAGAGAAAAATGGCGTATATATGATTTTCTTTTTTATTAAAAAAAATACCGATAAATTATGTTTTATGACATTTTTCGATCCTATGAGTTGGCAACCATATATTTCGTTTATTCAATTTAACAGGAGTACAAGGAAAACCTTTGGTACCATGAATAGATTTAATGCAAGAAAAAAAAAATGAGAAAACTAACCCGAAAATAGATCGTTAAAAATTCTAATGAATTTTATTTGTAATAAAGTGTTAATTAAGGTGCTAGAATATAACAACTTTCTTCTTGTTTGCTTTTAACTTGGGTGCTATTTTTTAAAAAAATACATTATTATTTTTAATAAGCCCGTTTTTTATAGAATCATTCTAAATCAAAGAGCACTTAAGAGAAAAAAATATATTAGGCAAAAGGGAAACTAATTTTAAAATAAAAATATTAACTACTTAGACACAATCAATAAATAAATCAAAGACCCATTCTCATTTTTTAAATTTTATATATAATAATATGTAATAATCTTTAGAATACAGAGTGTGTGTGTGTGTGTGTGTGTGTGTGTGTGTGTGTGTGAGAGAGAGAGAGAGAGAGAGAGAGAGAGAGAGAGAGAGAGAGAGAGAGAGAGAGAGAGAGAGAGAGTGGGGGCAGGGGGGATTTTTCTTTCAGGATGTTCTTAAAAAGTTTCTACTAGAACTTGCTTCTACGAAGAATCACGAGCTGAGACTTTTAAGTAATCAAATTGATAATAATGAATACTACAAGAGACTCGATTCACGCTTAACTGAATCTATGAAATATAGTCGTTGCAGCGATCTGTTTAACTAACTTCAAGTTTCATTTACACTAATTATAAATTCATTTATATTTTTAAATCCTGTTCCTGAACCCGTCCTCAAGTACACTTCCACCGTAAACCCTTTTGTTTTACTGTTTTATTTAGTAATATTTGTTGTGTTTATTAATACATTGTATGTCCATTTGTGTTCCTTTGCTCTTTCTGAATGTCCATTTTTGTTCCTTTGTTCTTTCCTTAATTTATAAATGTATATATTTCATCCTTTTTTTTACTAAAATTATAGTTAGTATTAATTAAAAATAGATCTATATTAACTTATTTGTTGTGATTTTATTGTTAGGCATATATTGTATATTTCTGTGTACATAATATAGATTAATAAATACAAATTTAATATTTTAATGTAAACTGAAATTACAGACTTTTTAAACATTATGTTTTTTATGCCTCACAATCCCATTATAAAATTACTACAAGTACTACATGCATGTTTCTGGTTCTTCACAAGATATAAATCCCCTGTTTCATTCTTATAAGACTAGTTACATCACTAAAACTGACTTTTGTTCTACATATTGAACGTTCAAGACTGTAACAATGGGTATAAAAATGTGTATAGTGCAGAATTTTAATATCTACAACTAAACCTGAATTTATTCCTTCATCAATAAATCCATTTATTTTCTCTATCCTGACTTTTATATTCAATATTTTGGCTGGGTCATTTAGAATTTCAATACCACTAAACATTAAATTGAGTTCGTGAATCGTTTCTAGTTCTCCGGAAGCCTTAATAACTGAATAGTGATTGATGAATCCATAAATTGAATGACAATTAATCCTAATAAAATATCGAACATACTCCGCATTTAGATGGAATATATTACAATCTGAGTTGACAACTGTAACTCAGGTGAATGCTTCATTTACCCGTTTTAACTCACTTCTCGGAAATTCGGCGAACGAGTGTATTGTAATTTTTGATGCCTTTGTTATTATTAAAATGGATGGCTTCCACATTGAATATTTTCGAATCGGTATAGTGGTTAATTTAATCAAATACTATGTTGTAGAATGTAAAAAACCGAAAGCATATATAATTTTTTTGTATCCATCTAGTACGTAGAACTAGTACGTGCATTTGAAAATAATAGACTGTAACACATGTTAGTTTTGTTGGGAAGTATGGATTTCCAGTAATAAACAAAGTATCTAACACTATGACTTTAATTAAACATCAAGGAGCAACTTACTCACAGAATATGGTTGTTACAAATATAGAACAGAAGGTTCCGTCCCGCCTTTTTAGCAGATTTCGCTTAAGGGAAATTGTCTACACACACACACACACACACACACACTTTTTCTATTACCGCTCTAGTGGTCGCAATTTTTGTCTTATCGTTGCCAAACTTGATATATAATCGTCATATAATACAAAATGAAAGATCAGTTCGTTAACAGCTGAAATCGGACCAGGGGGATGTGGGGGAGGGGTTTATGGGGCGAGAATTTCGAAAATTCTTAATGTATCCTTTATTATGTGTCGTATCGGAAACTTGTATAGAACCAATCTTATTGCAAATGTAATGTTTTACAAATGTTGTTATGTGCAGTTTTTCAGTATCTTGATTATTAAAAACCGAAAACTAAAATATGCAAATATATCAGTTGCATATTTTAGTTTTCGATTTTCGGTAATACCCCACTCCTACTCATCTCATATTAACTATATTCTATAACGTTATGAAGCACTTTATTTGAATCTTAAGTACCAAATATTGTTCTCATTGAACTTATTAAGATTTTAGATAAATGCAATTACGTGGCACACATGGGAAATCTGCTTAGTTAACGCAGCCCCTGCGTGACTGACTTTTTTGGATTTAGTTGTTCAATATACTTCTTATTTCAATTTCTGATAAAGTTTCTGAATTAGGTAATAGATTAGTGGTCCGTCTCATTGTAGTGTGTTTGGGTCGTCTTCGATGAAGAAAGTACTCATTAATTGTTGAATAGTTTCTCTTGTGTCAGTAGTAAATGTTCCGTCGCTTTTCTGAATCGTCCGTAGTTGTTTGTAGGTTGTATGTTGGTTTTCAGTTTTTCTGTGGTATATTTATAAATCCATGTACAAGGGTTAGTCTTGTCTGGTTGATCACAGAAACGTTTCCAAGATTTAATTTTTTTTCTTTTATCATTTTAACTATATGAACTACTTAAAATGAACGTAGTTTGTCTGTGTTTCCTTACGTAATTTGGGGTTACTGGTCCTTTGGAATTGTTGTCTTGATTTCTTAGTCGTATTTCTTAACTCGAAAAGTTTGTCAGTCAACCAAGTTTTATGGCGCAAGAATAGAAGATTGCAAGTTTTGATTAAACACTTGCTAAATTCAAAAAGAGTTTGATTAATTCCAATTGTATTAAGTAATTCAATCATTGAGTAATCAATTGTTTCATCTGTGTTATCATCAACCCTAGAACGGTAGTGATATTATTTCCCACTTATAGGTACTGATACGTAAATTTTACGTGTGCAACTGGTAATTGGTGAAATTATTCAAAATTTGTTAATGTTTGTGACTATTTTTTTTATTTTATTAAAACATACACATTTCTTTAACTTATATCTACGTTAATATCTAATAATGTACACGGGATTCCTTTCAGGCGTTTTGTTCGAGACACGTTCCGGAGGTTGTGTGCTCCATTCATATCCATTCTTACTAAGCACAACTCCACCTTCTACATTTATTGTGACTGATCTGTCAATATTGTGTGGTTGAGAGGTTTTAGGTTTTTTGCGTATGAGTGTGTTCTCTTTCTACGATTGCCTTGATGTTTTCTAAAATTTGCTGACTCTCATCGCTATCTAGCCCACTCTATGTTGCATTTATTTCCGAAGGCTCAACCTCCTCACCACTTGGAGAATACTCCGGATCATCATCGCTGTCCTATCAATATCCATCTATTTCATAATTGTCATTTCCCCCATCTGACTCATCGGAGAGTTATTTCAACAAATTCCTGATTTCTTCATTCATTGAATATTTTTTCTCCATTTTTCCGAAACTATAAACAGATTATTATTATTATTATTTATATTCTTTCTTTACACCTTTACATCTTTGCCTTTTTATACCAAAAATAAAAGTTAAAAACATTAAGAGAAAATAAATCAGAATATAAAAATAAATTGGAAGAAAATAAATTGAGAATAATATTAACCAAGTTATGGCATAAAACCCGGTTATTAGTAGCGATACGTAAATTTTACGTGCCAAAAAGTTGCGGTTAATAGTATTGATACGTAAATATTACGTGTCGTTTTTATTTAAAAAAATAGTATTGGATGAGTGAGGCCGAACTGTCTGGAGGGCTCATAGCTGAGGGGTGGGGGTGGTGGGGTCGTTAACGGCCCTTTGATAACAGTTCAATCCAGATAATACGTAATTTTTACGTTCACTACCATTCTAGGGTAAATGGAAATTGTATTCTTAATTATAGAAGGGGTTAAGGTTAGCCATGTGAGTTACAGCATTTCCTTTAATCTCACTGGGTAAACTTAGAGTGGCATGTTCTATTCACGCCTGGAAAAAAAATATATTTAGAGACGGAATTCATTAAATAAATGCCACCCTGATTAGAAAAGGATGGTAACCTCTAGATAATTCGTCCTAATTAACCTTAGTTGCAAAAAGTGGATGTTAATAAATAATTTAATTTAATACAAATTAGCCTTACTTGAAACATACTCCACTCAGAATTTTTAGTTACTTGTGCATTTTTAGTTCCATAAAGTAAGCAGATTTCCTAATGGGACTGGAGTTAGGATTTGGGATTAAATCTTAGGTCATACATTATCATTAATCATAGAGCATATGAAATAAATTCCCACACTGCATGGCTACATCAGTATAGAAATATTAAAAAAAAAAAACTCTTAGGTCATAAGTGTGCAACTGAAATATTTTATTTAAAGCAATACATTGTATTTCTTATGAACGTCAACATGTGCTTGAAATCGAATACAAATTGAAGAACTAAAATAAATTTTGGAAGTTATAATTATTTATTCAAATTAATTTAGTTAATTATTTTATTTACAGAACTTGTATGATGTTTGCTGCTCTCCTCATTCAACCGTCATGAACTGATCAACTACTGTAAAATATTTACATCACTTGTGTTAGCTTAATTTAACTTGACCTTGGAGTCTATGTAGTGGTCTAGTTTATGATATTGACGTTTTAGGTTTGGTTTATATATATATATATATATATATATATATATATATATATATATATATATTTCATTTAAGCCTGAAAGCTAATTAATTTTTTTTCTATTTCAGGTAAGTCTCGTTAATTGGGAGGAATAGTGTGGTGAGCTCAGAATGTTGAGGTAATCACTCATAATAATTGTACTAAAGATTTGAATTTATTTATAAATTTTTAAATATGATTTTCAATTTCTTGAAATTGTAACAACTCAACCTTATTATCTATAGTTTATTTATAATGGAAAACCAGAATGTAAAATTTAAATAATAATGCATAGCACAATAAGAAGTTGAATTTCCTTTTTTCCCTTCTGCTTTTAATAAAGCCGGCTTGTAATGTCTGGAAATATATTTTTATATTAAAAATCTCTACCGCTTCTGAGGACGAAGAAAATAATTGTCTTTTATCTAGAAAACCTTAAAGTTATATATAATTTTTCATCTCGTTAGAATTTACATGTTCATCTCCATTAGCCGTCGTTGCATAAAGTGACCTCAGAAATAATGATACCTCTTAATATCTTATTAGTTTTAACCTACAGACACTGAAATTTACTAATTTTTCTGATACTTTGCTCCATTTCCTTTATCCTGGAAGTACTTTTTTCTTAGAATCCTTGAAAATCATATTGTTTTCTCTGAGTATTTTTTTTGTTTACAATTATCTTTGCAAGCTAATGGGATTTGATTGAATGAAGATATCAGAAAATCACTGGTCTTGAGGTCTGGACTTAAATCGATTTTACAAACGTTTAATAAATTACTTCGATATAATTCTTCGAGAATTTCGTGTACTTTATAGAATTTCTTTTTTCATTATCATTTAAAGTTTGTTTTTAGACGAGTTACTCACTGAAGGCTAGAGAAACCAAAGATATATAAAATGTAGAATTTGAACCTGAGGTGTCAACTGGTACACCACTGGTGGATACATACAGGTATCCCCACCGTGAATGTTATGGGAATAAAGAAATCATTCAGCTAATTTACAAGTTAATAATATCAACAACGGAAAGCGCCTGAATTGTAAACAAGCAGGGCAGCCAACCGCAGAGCTGAATAATTCTAGACCGGGAAGATGAACAATTACTGGAATATATCTTAATATAATATACGTATTAATTTCATTGAAAACTATTTACTATAGATAGTGGAGTAATTTGAAACGAATCAGAATGATTTCTATCTCGATCACTCAGATTTTAGTAATCCAAGAACAAAAGAAGAGGGGGGGGGTCAACAGAACGTATTTGTTTGTATATGGTATAATAAAAACTTTGTTGAAAACAATATTCGGTATTTAATATTGTAATAGTGGTTCATGATATGACACAAGAAGAAGCGAGTGAGAGGGGGGGGTTACTGAAAGCGTAAAACTATAAAATCTAAATATCCGGTTTAGTGAAAGCGGAACTCATTACAAAAAATACAAATATCTCGGTTAATACTCATTAATCGAAGAATATGTATCGAACAATATTTATAGCAGATATAATTTACAATAAGATTGTTTCTAAACAATTTTTCAATCCGATCTGTAGTAACAGAGATACGAATTATCAAAATTCTCCCACTGTAAACCCCCCCTACTCCCCATGTCTGATTTCAGCCATTAACAACCTTAATCTTTCATTCGAAAAATCGAAATATCTCCGTTACTATACGTCGGATCGAAAAGTTGTATAGAATCAATCTTATTGCAAATTACATTTACTATAACTATTTCTTTATACATATTTTCCGTATAATGAGTATTAACCGAGATATTTGTATTTTTTGTAATGAGTTCCGCTTTCACTAAACCCCCACGCCTACTAGGGACATACTAATAATAAGGTGATATCTCATGAACTACCTCATTATTAGGTTAAATACAAAATATTTTTTTCAACAAAGCTTTATTTTACGAGGTAAAAACAAATACGTTCTCCTCTCCCCCCCCCCCCCCTAACTCTCAACTTCCCTGTTGAAACTCCCCCCCCCCTAACAAAACTCCCCCCCCCCCCCTTTTCTTGGACTACAAAAATCTGAGTGATTGAGATAGAAATTATTTTGATTCATTTCAAATTACTCCACTAACTATAGTAAATAGTTTCCAATAAAATTAATATTTTATATTCAGATATATTTCTTTAATTATTTGTTTTTCCGGTCTATCTATCGATACTGCACTACAAGGTTGGCTAACCTGTTTGTTTACAATCCAGACGTATTACGTTGTAGGGACTATTAACTTATATTGTAAATTCACTGAAAGATTTCTCATTGCCGTTTGTAATTATTCACGGAAGTGTTACCTGTATGTATATTTATCTATTGTAAATCTTCGCTGGCTAACCTGATATTTGATATTCAATACAATAAATCTAGCACAGACATTTAAATATTAATCAGGCCATTAAACTCTTTACTTCTTAGTTGATAATGCAAATCAATTTGAAAGGTGCATATTGAAGAGGAATTACCCCCAGTCCGCCTGACACCTCCGAGTTTATCGTTGAAAACTTTGATTCTGGAAAAGTTCTTGAGAGGGCTCGCCTATTCAAGTAGTTCTAATAGCTGGAAGTTTCTTGGCTGGCACTCCCAGTGAAATTAGGCCTACTTCCGAATCCTCTTCATCGTTTTGTCCTCCTCGTCCAATGTCAATTGCTTCGGGAAATGGCGTCCATGCCCTGAATGTGCGAAAGGAAAACTCAGGAATCATATCATACAGGTATACATGGATTTTGCCATTATCTACGAGTCGTTTTATCATTTATTCCTTTATAAAATTTTCAAATTGTGTTTCCATTAACAGCATTACTCAGGTGAGTTAAATTATTATGAGGAACATACTGTCATGTCACCTCCTACGTAAGGTTTCAGTCACTAGTATATTAAGCAAAAAAATAACTGTGGACTGGTTACCCGGACATACAAACATTATAAAAAGCACACAAGTAGACCAACTCGCCTAATCAGCTACTCAAAAAAGAACACACGACAACACATACTGTACACACAAAGATATTCAAGCCCAAGCAAAACATGTTATACTCAATTCATGGAAGAAATCTTGGTTTACCACAACTGATAACATTCTTCCAGGACTGAAACATATACTTGGTGAAAAGCCTTCCTCTAAAAGGCTAATTAGAAGAGAAGAAGTAGTTTTAACAAGGTTAAGAATTGACCATTCACGACTGACTCACACTTACTTATGAATAATACGAACCTTACTGCCAACACTGTAACTGTGGACTTACTATAAAACATATACTTACTGACTGCTATCTAAGAACTCACATCGACCCACCATGCACATAGAATTACTACATGCCCGTAGCTAGTAGATATACTGCGTATCACATAAACTACTTGAAACATAACCTAACTTTCAAAAAATTATAATGTACGACAATACTGAAAATATTTGCAGAGATGAGCATACGAAAATAGTATAATAAAGTGAATATAGGAATTTAACTGATTCGTCTCTAAAATGTCCCAGTCGCGAAATGCGATTATTGTAAGAATAATCACTAGTATATTAGCAGATATCCCTTAGGGGAAATCAGCTATTGAGGTTGTACTCATGACGCGATTTTCGAAATTTTTCTTCAAATGTCCATCGATCCTACCCTGGAGATGACGAAAATGAGGTCCGTTCAAAACTGTATATATATATATTTGTCTGTTACCGCTCTAGCGGTCGCAATTATTGTTTAATCGTTACCAAACTCGATATTTATTCGTTTTATGTAAAAAGAAAGATCAAGTTCGTTAACGGCTGAAATCGGTCCAGGGGGGGGGGGTTAGAGGGAAGGATATTCGAAAATTCGAAATATCTCCGTCACTATAGGTCGGATCGAAAACGTGTATAGCACAAATCTTATTGTAAATTAAATTGGCATTTTTCAGTTTTCAGCCACCAGCTAACCGCCACTTCTACTCATGTTCCATAAACAATACTCTGCTACATAATAAATCAAATTACTCGAAGTTTAAATACCAAAAATTGTATTCAAGAGACCTTTATTATACGAGATACATGCAAATATGTCCTGGCGACTGCACCCCCTTCTTGTCTGGCGACCCCCCCCCCCCCCCCCCTCCCCCCCCCCACCCCCCCCCCCCCCCCCCCCCCCCCCCTCCCCCCCCCCTCCCCGTTAAGGTTTTTTCGACTACTAAAATTTGATTGATAGGGATAACAAATTATTCTTCTGACTCATTATTAATTACAGTACTCCATACAGTAAATAGTTCTCAATAAAATTAATATGTTATATTCTGATAAATTTCAGTAATAGTTTTTCTTTCCGGTGTGAGGCGGGCAGACCCGTTTGTTTACATTTCTAACCTAACGTTTCCTGTCGGCAGGTTATTGAAATTGGATGAACCATTTCTTATTTCCGTTTGTATTTATTCACGGTGGTGTTGTGTTACCAGTATGTAGATTTATCTATTACTAAACTTCACGTGGGAAATCTGCTTAGTTTACGCAGCCCCTGCGTGACGGACTTTTTTTTTTATGGCAGGTATTTTTAGGGGCTTTTGTGTCTTCGTGGCGAATTTTGAGTTTGACAATGAAACTTTTGAACTTGTTCCCATTGGTCATGTTCTTAAGTGAAAACAGCTATTCACATATTGTACTCTAGTGATTTTAATAAGGGCACCTTGTAGTTGACGGAAAATCACCACTCATATATTTAAATACTTCCCTGTTACCGCTCAATCGAAGTTCTTTCATGAAATAATTAAAAGCATTATTGTTCGGCCGTACAAAAAAATTGAAAACAATTTATTTGAGCTTTCTCTTAATCTACATTTTCACTTTAACCTTTTGTATCTTATCGCTGAACACCCCTGGTCAAAGTGAAAATTTTTAGATGCGTTTCTTCTTAACTCCTTCAGACCCACTGTCCAATATATTGGACATGCCTATTTCAATGCTATATCTTCATGGATTGATGCTCTTTGGCAGAAAAATCGATTTTAATAATGATTTTAGGTATTAACCTTTCAATTGTGAGCCTTTTTCTGGTTTATACCTGTTGTAGTGGCATTTCTAGCGCTTTGAACATCCAATTTTTGATATTGCTGTTTCCCCTATTAAAGCCATGTGTAAATAAATGTCTCATAGATTTAATTTTGCATGTATATAAGTGAACAAAATATTTTTAAGTAGCAAGAAGCCTCTAGAAGTCGTGTTTGTTAAAAAAAAAAAGAGTATTTTTTTCCCTGGTTATTGTATTTTCTAATCAATATGGGTGTCCAACATATTGGACATCGGGTCTCAAGTGTTGCATTTCACTAATACCTCTATTCTAAGGAGGAATTTACTTATTGACTTTTATGGTTATTATTTTGATGTGATAAACAATATTTTAGATCATTTAAATTTTAAAATGCAAATTGCTGAAAGTTTTACCTCAGAAATAGAAAGAAAAAAAAAGAGGAAGACCTAGTCTTGAAGAATCCAGTAGTGAAGAACCCCTTGCAAAAAAAGAAAGAGCTCAAGTAAGACCAAATTCTGATATTAGGAATGATGGATTTGAACATTTTCCAGATATTGATGATAAAAAAGATGCAAGTAGATGAAAAAATGAAAGGTTGCACAAAAAAAAAAAAAAAAAAAAAAAAAACTAAATTTTATTATGTTAAATGCAAATGCCACTTGTGCATTACAAAAATAAGGATTGTTTTATATTATTTCACAATTAAAATTTGTTCAATATTTATTATTTATAACTTTCTATGATGTAAATTTGTTTATTATCACTTAAAAAAATATTTCTAAAGACTATTTTATTTATTTATCCAAATTCTTATCAGTAGAATAATATGTAAAAAATATGCCTGTTGAGACCCGATGTCCAATATATTGGACACAATTTAAAATTGTCAACAAAATTACAATTAGAAAATTAGGATTTTTTTCACTATTTTTCCCATGTTTCTTTCTGTAAACATATAGAACATGAAAACATTTTTTGTAGTCAAAATATTTGAGTTTGGTCTGAAGGGGTTAAAAGGAGAAATCGAGTATATATTTCATGTGTGACTTTTAGGAGAGAATAAACAGATTTTTTTTTTTAATTCGACTAATTTCTTGACGTGTAACTAATCTTAAGATAATTCGAAAAAATATAAAGCCCGTCACGCTAAGGATTCGTACACTAAGCAGATTTCACACTCTGAGAAGCGATCTCATTTCACCATATATTCTCTACTTCAATGCCAAAGTCCAAGAAATGGAAGTGGAGGTTTGATTAAAGTGGAACATAAGAAAATACAAAGAATTTGCTTAATATTCGCGCTTCGAAAAAAATGAATAGAGCTAAAATGGCAGTGCATCAATATTTCAACAAGATTGGTTCTACGATATACAATGTTTTCGGTCCTACTAACATTAATGGAGATATTATATCTCCAATTACGGGAAGAAGGAAAGCAATTGAAATTCAAGAATATAGTCGATATTTTCATTTTATATATTTATCTTTTGGTCGTAAAACATAATGAGATGACAGGCTATGCCTCCAAGTTAAGTCCTGACGATTTGTGGGTGTACATGTGGAGCGAATCCTCCCTGTGCGGTGTAGCCAGCACAGAACTTGATGCCGGTGCTATAGCTCTTGAAGTTGATGGTGAAGCAAACATCACCGTTTTGCCCGTTCTGGCCGACAGTAACCCAGAAGTTTTGGATGCACACTTCCTTGATTGGTTTGGGCAGGTGGACGCAGGATGGGACTGGCCTTCCAGCTGCAAAACACAAAAGAAATAAAAAAATGAGTAAAATGTAATAACTATTGACAGAAACTTATCATAATAATTAAAAGATTGATACCGTCAATGCTTTATTCCACCATGTTAACTTGCTTAATGGTTATTAGCATGCAAGAATTGTCGAGGGTTTTAATATTTCCACCATTTTTCTTAGAAATGCACTTTTTAGGCAAATTTGGTATAAACATCGAAACACTCTTTGAAATCCCTGCATTAATTCGATTGAACTAATTCGATACATTTATGATGTAATGTCACGTTTGATAAATGTTTTATTAATCAAATTTAATTTCTGAAACGTCGAATGTATTTAGGCCAATAACAAGCCAAAACTGAATTCTTGCTTTCAGATAGCAGCTTGTCTAGAAAGTTACGGAATATTTTAAATTTTTGTTAGGTGGTATTTAATCACAATATTTATTAAAGCTATACTGATCGGTTAAAGAAATATGCACAATTCGAAAATAATAGGAATAAGAAAATATTCAAATCCTGTCTAAGAAAAAAGTCCGTCACGCAGTGCTGCGTAAACTAAGCAGATTTCCCTCGTGAAGTTATACAATAGAAAAATCTCCATACGAGAGCCGAACAGTACAGTTACGGAAAAGGGGCGAACTAGCTTTTGGCGGGAAATTCAAAAATCCGTTATCTGCCCAAATTTAATAAAAATGCAAATATCTCGGTTAATATTCGAGATAAATAATAAATGTATATAACATTATTTATAGTAAATTTAATTTGCAATAAGATTGCTTCTATATAATTTCTCGATCCGACGTATAGTAACGGAGATATTTTGAATTTTCGAAAATCCTCCCATCTAAACCCCCCCCCCTCTCACTGATCCGATTTCAGCAATTAACGAACTAGATCTTTATTTTTGCATAAAACGTGTAAATATCGAGTTTGGTAACGATCAAACGAAAATTACGACCGCTAGAGCGTTAACAGACAAATATATATATATATATATATATATATATATATATATATATATATATATAATTTTGAACGGACCTCATTTTCGTCATCTCCTGGGTAGGATCGATGGACATTTGAAGAAATTTTTCGAAACTCGCGTCATGAGTACGACCTCAATAGCTGATTTCCCTTAAGGGAAATCCGCTAAAAGCTGAATCTTAGCTAAATGATAATTTACTGAAGATCAAATCAGTTATGTAAGAAGTGATACAAGTATTTTTAAATTTTTAAACCATAAACAATTAATAAATGCAGTGATATTTAACTGTAAAAATTGTAGAATTTCCACCAGTTTCGTCATTAGTTACGAGTATTACCAATTTTCAAAGTATATCAACTAATATTTATGAACTATTAGGTAATTTCTATGGTTATCAATAGAAATATTAACTTACCATTGATATTTCCATTCCAGATATTTCTTCCACTGGCTGACTGGACACTCACTTGGATTGCGGCATTAGCGCCACCTTGTTTGTTGTAACCTATACCAATGCAACCTAAAATGTCCATATTCCATGAGCGTATTATTTGAATAGATATATAAACAGTAGTTCAGAATAATTTATCAATAATTATTTGTTAATTTTAAGTAAAATTTCAATTAATTAATTTTAAATATTTCAAATAGTTTACCTCCTTTTCCGAGAACCTTGACGCAAGTCCTACAATTAGCTCCTTGGCAGTTAAGTGGCTCGACACTAAGAGTTTTCTTGAAGAAATTGAACAGCTTGTCCCAGAATGCTCTTGATTCTTCTGTAATTAATTATGTTAGACGTGAATTAATATAATTCATGAAATATATTCCGAAGGAACACTAAAACTGCTTTATATCTTCTTACCGTCTTCTTCAACATCTTCTTCATCCCAGGACTTCTCTGCGTAAGCCAGCTGACAGACGGCAAGGCAGAGGAAAGCTAGCAGAAACTTGTTCATCTTGGTCGGAAGATTAGCCTTTATCGACAAAAAGTATAAATAAATAACTTAATAAAATGAATGTTAAGTGAAAAAAAATTATTAAATACAATAACTATTATTTTCTTAGACCCGTGTTATCTGTAGTGAATGATCTGGGCGAACCAGTGTTTGCAATCCAAATTAATCGCCTTGAGAACTGGAAACGCGTTAGAAATGTAGTTAAAAGAATACGAAAATAAAATTAAATGCTGATGAAGCATTTGAAATACGGAATCAACGGAAGGATCAAAAGGTCAAACACACCTCCGCTCTTAATGCTTCATTTATTAAAGACATAGTAATTTCGGGGCGAACCATCCCAACTTCAGTGCTCTGTGACACAACATTTACACTTTGAAAAAACATGTAATATATAAATAAATGTAAAAGTCAACAAAAGGTAGTCAAATATTAAAATAATTATAAAAAAACATATATATATAAAATGCAATGCAAAACTTATATAACTAAAACGTTACTAAATAAATATTAAAAGAAACATATAACACAATAACTAGGAGATGGAGAGGAACTTCACCCCTCCCAAACAATTATTATTATTTATTAACGCCAACTCTTTTGCAACTAAGATTAATTGGGACGGGGTATCTACAGGTTACCACCCTTTTATAGCTAGGGTGAGACTAAGGATTTTATTTAATGAATTCGTCTCTAAGTACATTCCTATTACCAATGCGGGAACCGAACTCGCCACACTAGGTTTACAGTTCGAAATATCAGTATTTTTGTCCTCTAATACATTAATACTTAACGCATGTGCATAATTGTCATATGGAATTGAAGTGAAAGGCATCAATAAAAATCTCTAAAATTTAAAAGTATATACGTTCATTTCATTGTCGTTTACACATTTTTCATGCACAATAAGTTTAACAAAAAAATGTTCATGATGAAAAACCAAACAAAAATAGTGATCGACATAAAATAAAATCTCACAAAAATATTAAATAACCAATTAAGAAATGTAGAATGTCTTCTTCATGAAGTAAATCATGCTATTTAATGAATTAGATCATTCCTGATTATTGTTTTTAAAAAAGAAAGGATGGGGAACTTAATATTCTTTATGATTTAAATAAAATATTTAAAACGGCTATTGCCGTTGTATTATATAGTAAAAAATAAATAAATAAAAGTGAAAATTTCAGTTAAAACTCGTTTGATAAATTGCTTATTGGTCATAATTTTTGAACAGCTTTTGTTGAATATATACATACATATCCTTCCGATGGTAACAGGAGCGGCGCGTCACCCCACTTAGATTTATTTTTTTATGTATTGACTGTAGGCGTGATAGGGCAAACATTAGTCACTTGCTAATCTCATGTAAGAAAAAAACGCCTCGTTCCTTCACTGTTGTTTATTCGTTGTGACAGAGCGCTTTCAGAGCATACGCTCCATCATCAGTGCCCTCTTCACAAAGATGTGACAGGAACCAAGGATTCCCTGTGACTCTACCTCTCTATCTCACTTCGCGTTAATACTGTTCTATTGAGAGTGTTGACGCCCGTGTCAGAGCCTGTTTACATAATTTATCACGTGCTTGGGGTGACTAGTAACCCCTGTTAACTTTCTCGGATGCCAAATTTTTTTAACGTCCGTATTTGCATAAAATGGATTTGTGCAATGTTAATGACCTAAATTTTTTCGAATTTTTGAAAGATTGATGAACACATAAATTAAGCCACTAAAAAACCAGAAATTATAGATTTCTATAATAGTACTAAAGGGGGAGTTGACACATTTGATAAAATGGTACAGTGTTTCACGATGCACACGAGGATGGCCTCTTAGAATGTTTTATTGAATTTATACATCAAACAGGAATAAATGTTTTAGTACAGTATACGATAGCCACCCCTCAGATAAACCTCAAAAGGAAATTTTGTTTGAAAAACTTGGCTCATCAACTTTTCAAGCTTCGCTTGGAAATGATGGCTATGTACAAATTTGTCTCACGATGTTGCAACATATCTTGGGCAGAAAAAAAAATCATCGATTGAAGAAGAAAAAAAACTTTTTCCATCATAACTACAAAGGCAAGCAAGATGCCATCAATGCACACGAGCAAATGGCAAAAAAGTGAAAACTGGCTGGAGGAAATTCGGCAAACCTACGTGCAGCCAGCATCAATGGAAGGATTTATATCAATAACTAGAGAAAACGCGCTTCATAAATTGTATGAAAGCGTAGCCCTACTGGGCCAAAAACAAATTGATTTATTTTTTTATTTTTTAAATCTCGTTTATTTCCATCTCCAACTCGATTCGAGCACTTTATCTTCATATCAAGAGGTTTTTATTCCTGTAATTTCTTATGTGCAATTCGATTAGGCTTCATCTGCATTGTAATTTTCTGTTTACCAATCACGCTAACATGCATAGAGGTTATTGAAGTATCCTTGATTCAGTCAACACTTTTAGTAGATATCCCTTAGGGGAAATCAGCTATTGAGGTCGTACTCATGACGCGATTTTTGAAAATTTTCTCCAAATGTCCATCGATCCTACCCAGGAGATGACGAAAATGAGGTCCGTTCAAAACTATATATATATATATATATATATATATATATATATATATATATATATATATATATATATTTGTCTGTTAACACTCTAGCGGTCGCAATTTTTGTTTAATCGTCATCAAACTCGGTATTTAATTGTTTTATGTAAAAAGGAAGACCAAGTTCGTTAACGGCTGAAATCGGACCAGCGGGAGGGGGGGGGGTTAGAGGGAGATTTTCGAAAATTCTAAATATCTCCGTTATTATGCATTGGATCGAAAAGTTGTATAAACCCAATCATATTGCAAATTAAATTTACTATAAATATTGGTATATACATTTATTCTCTATCTTGAATATTAACCAAGATATTTGCATTTGTATTAAATGTGGGCTGGTATGGGACGAACGGAAAGTAAGTTTCCCGCCAAAAGCTAGTTCGGCCGTTTTCGTAACTGTTAGACTCTCGTGAACTTTCTATATTGTAAAACTTCACGTGAGAAATCTGCTTAGTTTACGCAGCCCCTGCGTGACGGACTTTTTAATCATTGACCAGCTGTTAAACGACAGCTGTAGTTCTAATTTTAATGGAATCGAAAGTAAATTTGCATACATGTTTGATAAATAATTAAGCATATACATACTAATCAAAGAAATAATTTAGAGGTAAAGAAACCGCATGATAACGTGCTACAATGCTCGGTTTGGGAAGAAAATAATTGTCTTAATATATATATATATATATATATATATATATGGGGTAATATTACCAATAAAATCTATATGTATATAGTTATTTAACTATTCCAAAAAGTATTATTAAATTCTAATAAGTAATGTAGGATGTGTTGTTACCTGTTTTATCAGACGAGGAGGAGTGAGTGATGCAGTGAGGTCTACTCTCACCTTTTATACTAGTTTCTTGTTTACAAAATGCAGTATTGATATTTGTACTCAAACTCTTGTTTTCTATTCACTTGGTGCTACCCTCATAATTGGGCAATTAATTATGGAAAAATTGTTTTGCGCGAGATGAAATAAACATATTGTTGTTGAACCCCTGAATTAATTATGAATTAACGTCTTGGGTACGTGGTCTTAATGAAGGCCCACCAAAAAGGCTCTATACTAAATTTTCAGCAGGGAAATCTGCTATTGAGGTCGTAGTCATGACGGGATTTTCGAAATTGTTCTTCAGAAGCCCATCGATCCTACCCAGGAGATGACGAAACTGAGATCCGTTCAAAACTGTATATGTATAACAAACAAACAAAACAAGCTGCCCTCCCTCTGGAGGGTTACCCTCGGGGACAGCCTCGTAATCGGCCCAACTGGGTAATGTTAAAAAAAAAATAGCACTTTTTTTTTTTAATATTTCTTTTTATATTTATATGCATATTTGTCTGTTAGTGCTCTATGGGTCGCAATTTTTGTTTGATCGTTACCAAACTCGATATTTAAACGTTTTATGCTAAAAGACAGATCAAGTTCGTTAATGGCTGAAATCGGACCAGTGGGAGTGGGGGGTGGTTTATATTGAGGGATTTTTTAAAAATCGAAAAATTAACGTATATATTATGCGTTGGAAATAAAACTTGTAAATAATCACTCTTATTTTAAATTAAATTTACTATAAATTATGTTCTATACATTTATTCTCTATCTATAATAATAACCGAGATATTTGCATTTTTATTAAGTGTAACGGACGAGTTAGTTTCCCGCCAAAAGCTAGTTCGGCCGTAACTGTTGGGCTCTCGTATGGAGATTTCTCTATTGTATAACTTCACGTGGGAAATCTTAGTTTACGCAGCTCCTGCGTGACGGACATTTTATTATTTATTGCGTTGAATATATGTGTGTTGTATTCGTACCTCGCGATCGCATTTTTTGTTTAATCGTCACCAAACTCGGTATTAAGTACCGTTTTATGTAAAAAGAAAGATTATGTTCGTTAACGGCTGAAGTCGGACCAGTGGGTGGGGGGGTTTAGAGGGGGGATTTTTGAAAACTCGTTACTATACGTCGGATCCAAAACTTATATTCAACCAATCTTATTGAAAATTAAATGCACTATAATTATTTGTATATACAATTATTCTCCATCTTGAATATATACCGGGATATTCGCATTTTTCAGTTTTCAGCCTTCAGCAAATTTATAGTTTCCTGAGTATTCAGGAAAATTACTTTCATAAAATATATTTATTCTATCATTATAGAGGATGATCCCAAAATGCAGGCTGATGTCGCTATAAACGTTTGAGATAACTGAATGTTCCTTATCGATAATCAGCTAGTTAGATTGTACTCAGAACGCGCTTTTCGAAAAATGTAATCAAATATTCATCAATAATAACTTGAAGCTGACGAGAAAGAGGTCTGTAAAAATTAGTATTTATATATACTCCTCTGTCAAAGCTCTTGCGGTTTGGTTTAATCCTTATAAAAATTAATAAATTAGTGCCCCATGTAAAACAATAGAAGTTCGTTAACGGCAGACATCGGTTCTAGGCGAGACAGGAACTTTAAGGGTGGAGGGTGTAAAATCCGAAATTATAAATATCTCAATCATGAATCAAATAGAACAATTCTATATTTCCAATATTAGCGATTCATATAATTGAACAATTAATTATGGAAAAACTGTTTCGACTGAAGTGAAATTAGCATTTTGCTGTTATAATACTGTATAATTGTGTATTAATGTCTTGGGTACGCAGTCTTTATGCTGGTCCACCAAATAGGCTCTATACTAAGATTTTATCTTTTACATATTTACACTGAGTATTCGGGAAAATTTCTTTCATAAAACATATTTATTCTATCATTATATAGAATGGTCTTAAAATGCAGCATGATGTCCGCTATAATCGTTTGAGATAACTGAATGCTCCTTAACGATAATCAGCTTTTCGAAAAAGTCATCAAATGTCCATCGATCATACCTATAAGCTGACGAGAATGATGTCTGTATCAAGTTTTATTCATTGACACTCCTCTGTGAATGCTCTTGCTGTCCCAATTTCGTTTAATCGTTAAAAAATGCTTAATATATAAGAGTTACATTTAAAACTATATATCTTGCTCGTTAACGGCGAACATCGGTTCTCGATGAGGGAGGGGTTTTGATTGGGGGTGGAAAATGCAAAAGAATAATTATCTCGATTATCAGTCGGATAAAAATATTCTATATGTCCAATTTTTTTGATAAATTTATTTTTTTTAAAGCTGTTCTACACAAGTAATCTCTATTTTGACTATTAACCGAGATATTATCATTTTAGCAGATTTCCCTTAAGGGAAATCAGCTATTGAGGTCGTACTCATGACGCGATTTTCGAAAAATGTCATGTCCATCGATCCTACCCAGGAGATGACGAAAATGAGGTCCGTATATATATATATATATATATATATATATATATATATATATATATATATATATATATATTTGTCTGTTAACACTCTAGTGGTCGCAATTTTTGTTTAATCGTCACCAAACTCGGTATTTAATCGTAAAATCGCATGTAAAAAGGAAGATCAAGTTCGTTAACGGCTGAAATCGGACCAGTGGGAGGGGGGGGTGGTTTAGAGGGGGATTTTCAAAAATTCGAAATATCTCCGTTATTATGCATCGGATCGAAATATTGTATAGAACCATCTTATTGCAAATTAAATTTACTATACATATTGTTATATGCATTTATTCTCTATCTTGAATATTAACCGAGATATTTGAATTTGTAATCTGCGTGTGGTCACCAGTAGGCAATGTTCGGACTTTCCATTGAGAGCTCTGGCGGCCGTTTCCATAACTATTCATCCCTCGTGAATAGGTTTAGAGGTTAGGTTAACTGTTTTTTGGGGCTAGAAACTATTGGGTTATTAGGCCCTAAATAATGTTTTAGGTTTAGAGGTTTCTTACTACTACAGTTGTTATTAGGCAGATTTCTCTATTGTAAAACTTCACGTGGGAAATCTGCTTAGTTTACGCAGCCCCTGCGTGACGGACTTTTTTTTATTCCCATAGCCGGGTTCAATATTAAAATATTTTTCCCATTTAAAATAAAATGTCATAAACCAAACTTTCTTTATCCGCAAAGACTTTTATGAAAAAGTACCCTCCGCGTGTCGTCGCTTACATGCCGCATCTAAAGAGGTGAGTATCATTTAGTTACATTAGTATAACTATAATTTAAAAGAATAAAATAAAATTGTCTACCCAGAAAATAGAAATGAGAGAAGTCGAAAATAAATTGAAAAAGTGCGCCACGCAGGACCTACCTAAACTAAGCAGATTTCCCACGTGAAATGACTCACTAGTGGTCTCATACCACCACATATTCTGACTGAAAACCAGAAAATATGAATTACTCGCTTAATATTTAAGTTATGAAAAAAAAAATTCATACAGATACAATTGAAGAGCATCATTATTTAAGTAGATTGGTTCTTTAACATTTTTTCACCAGACTCATAATAACACAAATATTTCGAATATTCGAATCCACCCCCTCTCTAAACCGCGCTCCTATTCCATGGTACGATTATGCTTATAACAAATATGATCTTGAGCGTTGACTGAAATAGTCAAATGTAGAGTTTAGTATAGATCAAATAATCATTTTCGAGAAAATAACGTATAATCTTTATTGATGACGAAATTGCGACGAATATAAGTGTCTCATGGCAAAAAAAAAAATTGGTATTTAAACTTAGTGGGGTTCATGTTATAACTTATAACCTATTGTTATTATGCCGTGACTGGGAGTTGGGGTTTACTGAAGTCTGAAAACCTTGGCTGAATCCAAATATCTAGGTTAATATTCTTATTAAAAAAAAATTCATATAACAGTATCTATAGATTATAAAATTTTGAATATGAATATTTAAATGAAATTTCTTTAACCTTTAAACAACAAGTCTGTGTCATACATGACACCTTTGTCATACATACAGATACGTCATACATGGCGTGTAATTTGTACACGCATGAGCTTGTAACTAACAGGACAAGACTGATGTGCTTAATACCCTTCTATTTAATAGTCAACTACACACTAAGGTCATTGCACGCTCTGCCCTCCAACATTTTTCGTGCTTTTTCGGAGTGTTTCTGCTGGTCGTATTTGACACAGCCTTGTTGTTTAACTTCCCTTTTGTAAATTTTCTATGTCACTGAATTGGCTATTTATCACTGAAGATGAGATTAGAAATGAACTTTTAAGACAAATGGAAGAACCTGATAGTAATTTATTAATAATAAAAAAAAATAGAAGAGGCGCCCGTCTTTGCTGTAAATGCCAATGAAGTATTTGCGATGAACACATAGTATACTATGGTTGCCTTGAATGTTTTGCCAATAACTTATCGTCAAGTGAATAGTTTCATGTTTATTTTTTGCATTACTTTCCTTATAAATGAGTGTCCTTTAATTTTTTGTTTGTCTGTGTAAGTTAATATTTATATATAATTTTTTATAACAGAGATTTCAATAAAATTTCAATTAACTTAAACTCAGTATATTCAGAAATAACAAAATTTGATAATAACAATGTGTTGATAAGCAACAAAATATCCATCTACATACATGAGAATGTGTCATATTCCCCTCCTAATTTTTCAAAAACCAATTAGAGTACTTATTATTTACACCAAGTTCATCGTACTTCCTGCCAAATATATAAATAAGACTTGAGAGATGTTTAATAGGACAACTTGAACAATAAGTATATTACATCCCCCAAAGATATTTTAATGTTCAAAATAAAAATGATGTCGAATAAACTATTATTATTTTGAACATTATTATGCACCAAGTTTATTGTATTGTTTAACTGCCAAATATATTATTTAAAAAAGAACTGAATATTGAGAAAAATTACGATCTCCCTTAAAATAGTGTATTCGAAATAATAATGGATTATTGAACTAACCTAGTTTATTTGATGAATTCAATTATCTTTCTACTTGTTACACATTCAATGTTATATACACATTGAAATGGGAAAGCTGGCTGTCTTTTTGGAATCTTGAGATTTTTTTAGCCAGCAGTAAAATAAAGTGTTACACCGTTAGTTTCGAAATGCAGAAATCAATAGTTGAGTTCGTAATAAGTTAAAAGGACCATTTGACATTTTTCTTTGACGGAATGCAGTTTTCCACTATATTTCTGAGAGACGGGAATTCTCGGACATCCATTGGTCAATTATAATATTTTGTAGTGG
This sequence comes from Riptortus pedestris, assembly GCA_019009955.1. Taxonomy (NCBI): domain Eukaryota; kingdom Metazoa; phylum Arthropoda; class Insecta; order Hemiptera; family Alydidae; genus Riptortus; species Riptortus pedestris. Next base: position 127,429,917 of record CM032231.1, on the reverse strand, counting down.
GTACATTTTTACGTTTCTATTTCACACTTTCTCAAGCTTTTTGCTTCTGAATTAGATAATTCATTAACCAGAATACTCCTGTGTTGCTGGAACAGCGTGAATGATATTTCTTGTGTTGTACAGAACAGATAACTATATAGTTCCGATGTTCTTATTTTTTATGTGCCCATTTTTGGTTCAAAAGGAATATAATAACAATTCAAGAATATAGATAATTTTCTTTTTATTTCATTATAAGAAATCCCTGGTCATAGGAGCTGCATCCATATTAAGTCCTGACGATTTGTGGGTGTACATGTGGAGCGAATCCTCCCTGTGCGGTGTAGCCAGCACAGAACTTGATGCCGGTGCTATAGCTCTTGAAGTTGATGGTGAAGCAAACATCACCGTTTTGCCCGTTCTGGCCGACAGTAACCCAGAAGTTTTGGATGCACACTTCCTTGATTGGTCTTGGCAGGTGGACGCAGGATGGGACTGGCCTTCCAGCTGCAAAACACAAAAGAAAACTTCAGTAGCATCTAATAGCTATTGGCTGAGACTTATCATAATAATTAAAAGATTGATAACGTTCAAGTCCTTATTACATCATACAAATGATGTGGACGAGCAACATGTTTATTTACTTGGTGGTTATGAGCATGAAAGAAATGTCAAAGGTTTAAATAGTTACACCAGTTTACTTATAGATGCCCTTTCAAGACACATAGCTATGAACTTCAAAACACTCATAGAAATGCATTCAAAAATTTGATTGTACAAATTCGACACATTAATGATGTAATGCCACGTTCGATAAATGTTTCATTAATAAAATTTAATTTAACTCCGAATGTAGCTGGGCCAATGACATAACATCAAATAAATAGTTGTTTTCAGAAGACAGTTAGTCTAGAATGTTATTGAATACTTAAATTTTGTGTAACGTGATGCTTCAATGCAATATTTGTTAAAGTCACAGTGTTAGTAAATAAAGAAATATTTACTATTAAAAAATAATAGAAATAAAGAGTTATGTAAATCCTGTCAGAGAAAAATAACTGAAGTGAACCCGACTAGAGATGTTAATTCACTAAAGACAAAATCACTTATTTAACAAGTGATACAAATATATTTTAACCAAAGACAATTCATAAATATAGCAATACTTAACAATATAGACCAATTTCCACCATTTTTTCCTAAGTTATGAGCGTTACCAATTTTGGAAGTATTTGAAATATTTGGTTATCAATAGAAATATTAACTTACCATTGATATTTCCATTCCAGATATTTCTTCCACTGGCTGACTGGACACTCACTTGGATTGCGGCGTTAGCTCCACCTTGTCTGTTGTAACCAATTGCAATGCAACCTAAAATGTCAATATGTTTATATAGATATATAAACAATAATTCAGAATAATTTTTACAAATTATTATCAGTTAATTTTCAGTAAAATTTCAATTAATTAATTTTAAATATTTCAAGTAGTTTACCTCCTTTTCCGAGAACCTTGACGCAAGTCCTACAATTAGCTCCTTGGCAGTTCAGTGGCTCGACACTAAGAGTTTTCTTGAAAAAGTTGAACAGCTTGTCCCAGAATGCTCTTGATTCATCTGTAAGTAATTATGTTAATCATGAATTAATATAATTTATGAAATAAATTTCGACGGAGCACTAAAACTGCTTTATATCTTTTTACCGTCTTCCGAATCTTCTTCATCCCAGGACTTCTCTGCGTAAGCCAGCTGGCAGACGGCAAGGCAGAGGAAAGCTAGCAAAAACTTGTTCATCTTGGTCGGAAGATTAGCCTTTATCGACAAAAAGTATAAATAAATAAATTATAAAAAAAAAAAAATTTCAAAAAGAAAACACAATTATATTTTTTGACTCATGCAGTCAGTAATGAATGATCTGAGGCATACAATCCAAATAGAACGTCTGGTAAACTGGAAATGCGATAGAAATGTAGACAAAATTAATAAACTGTTATTAAATAAGACGAATCAATAGTAAAATCAATATTTTTGTTTAACACTTCTAAATAATTGTGATGTGGAATCGAAATAAAATACATCAATATTAATCATTAAAATTTAAAAGAATTTACACAGATTTATATTTCTTATACACGTTTTACTATGCACAATAATGACAACGAACAAAATATACGTAATGAAAAAGCAAACAAACATAGCTACGTGGAAAAATCAAATTGCACGAAAATATGATATAACCAAATAAAAATGTACTTTGTCTACATAAAGTAAATTATGCCATTTAATGAATTATTGCTCATTATCAAAAAAAGTCCGTCACGCAGAGGCTGCGTAAACTAAGCAGATTTCCCACGTGAAGTTACACAATAGAGAAATCTCCATACGAGAGCCGAACAGTATAGTTACGGCAAAGGGCCGAACTAGCTTCTGGTGGGAAATTCAAAAATCCGGTATCGGCCCAAATTTAATAAAATTGCAAATATCTCGGTTAGTATTCAAGATAGAGAATAAATGTATATAACAAAATTTATAGTAAATGTAATTTCCAATATGATTGTTTTTGTACAATTTTTTGATGCGACGTTTAGTAACGGATATATTTCGAATTTTCGAAAATTCTCCCCTCTAAACCCCCCCTCCCACTGGTCCGATTTCAGCCGTTAACGAACTTGATCTTTCTTTTTACATAAACGATGAAATATCGAGTTTGGTAACGATCAAACAAAAATTGCGACCGCTAGGGCGGTAACAGACAAATATATAGGTAGATCTCTCTCTCTCTCTCTCTCTCTCTCTCTATATATATATATATATATATATATATATATATATATATTCATATATATACAGTTTTGAACGGACCTCATTTTCGTCATCTACTAGGTAGGATCGATGGCCATTTGAAGAAAAATTTCGTAAATTCCGTCATGAGTACAACCTGAATAGCTGATTTCCCTTAAAGGAAATCTGCTAAAAAAGGAGTACTTAAATGATTTAAATAAAATATTTAAGACGTCTATTGTTAGTATTATATAGTTAGGAATGCATCTAAATTAAAGAAGATATTTCAAAAGAAACTCATTGATAAATTGAATATTGGTCTTTATATTTAAACGGCTAAATTTGAATAAATAGAGATATACTATAAATATATCCTTATCTACATATAACAATATTTTAAAATTTTTTGAAGCTTAACCATACTGGGTAAAATAATAAATTATATATTTTTTCAAAATATCTCGTTTAGTTTTGTCGCCAACGGGTTTCGTGCACTGTATCCCTTCATCAAGTGGGTGTTATTTGTATGTGCAAAATGTATATGAAAATTCAGCTTTGTAAAGTTCTGTTTACTTATAGTATCATAATTATTAATGTAGTCCTGATTCAGTCAACTCTTTTCAATCATTTACTTCCTGATATACAATCTATATAGATGTGATTAAAATTCAGCTTTGTAAAGTTCTGTTTACTTATAGTATCATAATTATTAATGTAGTCCTGATTCAGTCAACTCTTTTCAATCATTTACTTCCTGATATACAATCTATATAGATGTGATTAAAATTCAGCTTTGTAAAGTTCTGTTTACTTATAGTATCATAATTATTAATGTAGTCCTGATTCAGTCAACTCTTTTCAATCATTTACTTCCTGATATACAATCTATATAGATGTGATTTTTTCAGTTAATTGACACTGAATTTGAATTCTTGTTAGTGTGATTGATTAATTAAAGTTAAACATAATAAAATAAAAAAAAAGAGGAAATGAAGGCCCATGGTACAGAGCTACAATGCTCGGAACGCTTTGGGGACGTAAAGAAATAATATCTTTCATAAACAAATGAACATTAGTTTTTTTTGACCTAGTATGGCAAAACGTTAATATTATATATATATTGTGATTTATTTACTCTTAAAACTATTATTATATCGTAATAAATAATATTGGGATGTGTTACCTGTTTTATCAGACGATGAGGAGTAATGTAGTCTTTTCTATTCTCAACTTTTATACTAGTTTCTTGTTTACAAAATGCATTATTGATATTTGAACTCCTGTTTGGTATTGGTTTGACGCGACTCTTATAATTGAGCAATTAATTATGGAAAAACTCTTTCGACCGGAGTGAAATTAGCATTTTGCTGTTATAATACTGTATAATTGTGAATTAATGTCTTGGGTACGTAGTCTTAATGCTGGTCCACCAAATCGACTCTATACAAATATTTTATCTTTTACATATTTACACTGAGTATTCGGGAAAATTACTTTCATAAAATATATTTATTCTATCATTATAGAATATGGTCTTAAAATGTAGGCTGATGTCGCTATAACCGTTTGAGATAACTGAATGTTCCTTAACGATAACCAAGTTAGATTGTACTCAGAACGCGCTTTTCGAAAAATTTCATCAAATTTTCATCGACCATAACTAGAAGCTGACGAGAAAGAGGTCTGTAAAAATTATTATTTATATACACTCCTCTGTCAAAGCTCTTGCGATTTGGTTTAACCGTTATAAAACTTAATAAATAAGTGCCCCATGTAAAATAGTAGAAAAAGTTCGTTAACGGCAGACATCGGTTCTAGGCGAGACAGGAATTTTAAGGGTGGAGGGTGTAAGATCCGAAATTATAAATATCGCAATCATGAATCAAATAGAACAATTCTATATTTCCAATTTTGTGGGGGGAAATGCATTTTTTATGGATGCAGTTATCACAATTTAAATATTAACCTAGATGTTTGTATTAGCAGATTTCCCTTAAGGGAAATCAGCTATGGAGGTTGTACTCATGACGGAATTTTTGACATTTTTCTTCAAATGTCCATCGATCCTACCTAGTTGATGACGAAAATGAGGTCCGTTCAAAACTGTAGATACAGATATATATATATATATATATATATATATATATATATATATATATTTGCCAGAGACCACTCTAGCGGGAGCGACTGTTGTTTGATCGTTAACAAACTTCATGTGTTATCGGTTTTTGTAAAAAGAAAGATCAAGTTCGTTAACGGCTGAAATCGGACCAGTGGGAGGGGGGGGTTTAGAGGGGTGGATTTTCGAAAATTCAAAATATCTCCGTAACTATACGTCGGATCGAAACATTGTACAGAATCAATCTTATTTCAAATTAAATGTACTATAAATATTGTTAGATACATTTATCTCTATTTTGAATATTGACCGAGATATTTGCATTTGTATTCTGCGTGTGGTCGCCAGGATTCGGCTATGTTCGAACTTTCCGCCGAGAGCTCTGGTGACCGTTTCCTTAACTATTCGTCTATCGTGAATAGGTTTAGAGGTTTATTACTAGTACAGCCGTATTAGGCAGATTTCTGTACTGTAAAACTGCACGTGGGAAATCTGCTTAGCGTAAGCAACTCCTGCGTGACGGACTTTTATTATTATAGCTTTACCGATCCAAATAATAAATACTTTTTAGCAGAATTTCTTCAAATGTCCATCGATCCTACCAAGGAGATCACGAAAATGAGGTCCGTTCAAAATTATATATATTTATACTTGTCTGTTAATGCTCTAGCGGTCGTAATTTTTGTTTGATCATTACCAAACTCGGAATTTAATCGTTTTATGTAAAAAGGAAGATCAAGGTCGTTAATGACCGAAATCGGACCAGTGGGAGGGGGGGGGTTTAGAGGGAGGTATTTTTGACATTTCGAACTATCTCCGTTATTATGCGTCGGATCGAAAAATTGTCTGGAATGAATCTTATTGCAAACTATATTTACTATACATATTATTCTATACATTTATTCTGTATCTGGAATATTAACAGAGAAATTTGCATTTGAATTCTGTGTGTGGTCGGCAGGAGTCGGCTGTTTGTTAGTTTCCGTCGAGAGCTCTGGTGGCCGTTTCCGTAACTGTTCGTCCCTCGTGAATAAGTTTAGAGATCCCTTACTACTACAGTTGTTATTGGGCAGATTTCTCTATTATAAAACTTCACGTGGGAAATCTCTTTAGGTTACGCAGCCCCTCCGTGTCGAACTTTTTAACATAGACAGTAAAATGTCACTATCTAGTTTAGGTTCAGTCTCCATCCCTTGGTCTCTTCCAATGGCCACTTCCTCTTCCTTGCCACCCACAACCAAACTAAAAACACCTTTCACCTTTGCTGATACAAAGCTGTAAACTTTAAAGAATTAAAAATCAATGATAAAAAATGTATATCCATTATTTTTAAGATTTTAAATATATTGTAAAATACTTTTTCAGCTACTTACTTATTTTGATAATCTCATTACTGACACCTGTTTCATTTTAAGTTCAGTCTATTAAAATTAAGTTTGTTGCTTTTATTAGAATTAATGGAATCTAATATCTCTTTAATTCCTAGGTTTTATTTCAATATTCGGTTGTAAAACAAATTTGCTTAGTTTTATTTTAGGTCTCTGGAGGCAGGAGATTTTCTTCAAAATATTAATTGTTTTATCTTCCTTGATGTGTTAAGTCGTATTGACTTTTACAAATGGCCTAAGAACGTCCTAAATATAAAAAAATATAGTCTACAAATTAAACATATTTTTCTTATCATCTATGTATGAATTAAATATTTGATAAATGATTTCTAGAGTGACTGGGGTGAAAAGTTTCAAAACTGGATCAGTCAATTTTTTTCATCTCCTGTTATCAATTTTTACAAGTTGTATGCCTTCTGTAGTTCCAATGACAAAATGCTGGACAAAAATAAAACCTCTGAATAGAATATTGAACAGTATAATGATTGTTTAATAGTCATGGGTATTGCACCAAATTCATAGCACTAAAACACTTTTGGTATCTACTGTAAAAATGTTGAAAATAGACGAAGCTAGTTGGAAACTAACAGCTTCAATTAATAGTTTTCTGATATTACATGTACTAACCAAACTTTATCCATACTGAAAATTATGAAAGCATACCCTCCATTTCCGTCGCCTACATACAGAATCTGAAGATGTATCATTCAAATACAATCCTTAAGATAAATTAAAAAGTCCGCCACGCAGGGGCAGCGTAAACTAAGCAGATTTTCCGCAAGATGTTTTACAATAGAGAAATTTCACGAGAGCCGAGCAGTTATGGAAACGGCCAAACTAGCTTGCGGGAAACGCTAGCTGGCGGAAATGTCACTCGTCTGTTAGCCACCCAGATTTAATAAAAATGCAAATATCTCAGTTATTATTCAAAGATAGAGAATAAATGTATATAACAATTTGTGTAGTACATTTAATTTGCAATAAGATTGATTTTATACAACTTTTCGATCCGACGTGTAGTAACGGAGATATTTCGAATTTTCGAAAATCCTCCCCTCTAACCCCCCCCCCCCCGTCCCACTGGTCCGATTTTAGCCCTTAACGAACTTGATCTTTCTTTTTACATAAAACAACTAAATATCGAGTTTGGTAACGATCAAACAAAAATTGCGACCGCTAGAGCGGTAACAAACAAATATATATATATATATATATATATATATATATATATATATATATATATAATATATATATATATATATATATATATATATATATATATATATATATATATATATACAGTTTTGAACGGACCTCAATTTCGTCATCTACTAGGTAGGATCGATGGACATTTTAAGAAAATTCCGTCATGAGTACAACCTCAATAGCAGATTTCCCATAAGGGGTTGAAAGAAAAAGAAAGTTGAAAAATGTTTAAAAAGAAAATAAGAAATGAGGTAAATCAAAAGTAAATTGAAAATGTGCGCCAGGATCTGCGTAAACTTAGCAGATTTCCCACGTGCAGGTATAACGCACTAGTGATCTCATCTCACTGCATATTCTGACTGAAATCAATGAAGTACGAATTACTAAATTAACATTTGTTTGGGAAAAAAATCATACAGCAACAACTGTAGAGCATCGATATTTTAACTAGATTGGTTCAATAACATTTTAATAATTCTCGTTTATTTCGAATTTTCAGAATCCATCCCCCCTTCCGTACTCTAAACCTCGCCCTTATTCCTGGTCCGATTTCGGTAAGTAACAAATATAATCTTTAGGGCTGAATGAATCGATTTAATATTCATCACGGTATAGATCAAATAAACATTTTGAGACTAGAACGTAAAATCTTAATCGATGACTTCAAGTCACAAAGAATTTATAAGTACCTGTCACAATAAAGGTATCATGAAAATTATTTCGTATTTAACTCGCCAATACACGCGCGTCATCTCACAGATGACCAGTTCTGTTTTTTCGTCATAAGTTTGATGGAGGGAGGAGAGCCTGGTCCCCCGCCCTAGTATTCCTCAAGCTCGTCTAGCTCGACAGTTCTGTTGCCGGTGTGCGTGCGTCCAGTGCAGTTTGCGCGTGTTTTGGCCGAGAGAATCTCACAGATGACACGCGTGTAAAAATGTAAGTTTTTCATAATGGCCGATTTCGATGTGGCTGGTATCAACGGCCAAGTCATCAGTCTGGGGAACGGACAAAACGTACCAACTCGACGACTTTTCCTTCGTGAACTGGGGAATGAACTCATCAGAGATCAGTTGGTTATGCGAGTGCAGCTCAGCACGTCTTCGAGAACTCCTTCTCAATGATCAAATACCACCACGAGCTCCAAGCTACTGATGCTGGTGGACGCAAGAGCTGCGGATTTTGCTTGGAAAATAAAACAAAAGAAATGTCCGTCACGCAAGGGCTGCGTAAACTAAGAAGATTTCCCACGTGAAGTTTTAAAATAGAGAAATCTGCCTAATAACAACTGTAGTAGTAAGAAACCTCTAAACCTAAAAAACATTATTTAGAGCGTAATAACCCAGTAGTTTCTAGCAGAAAAAACAGTTAACCTAACCTCTAAACCTATTCACGAGGGACGATAGTTATGAAAACGGCCGCCAGAGCTCTCGTCGGAAACTCCGAACATAGCCTATTAGTGAGCACACGCAGAATACAAATGCAAATATCTCGGTTAATATTCAAGATAGAGAATTAATATATAGTACAATATTTATAGTAAATTTAATTTGCAATAAGATTAGTTCTATACAATCTTTTGATCCGACTTATAGTAACGGAGATATTTCGAATTTTCGAAAATCCTCTCCTCTAAACCCCCACTCCTACTGGTCCGATTTCAGCCGTTAACGAACTTGATCTTTCTTTTTACATAAAACGCTTAAATGTGAAGTTTGGTAAGGATCAAACAAAAATTGCGACCGCTAGAGCGGTAACAGACATATATATATATATATATATATATATATATATATATATATATATATATATATATATATACAGTTTTGAACGGACCTCATTTTCGTCATCTACTAGGTAGGATCGATGGACATTTGAAGAAAATTGTCGAAAATTCCGTCATGAGTACAACCTCAATAGCTGATTTCTCTTAAGGGAAATCTGCTAAAAACTATACACCAAGTATGCTTGCAAGGCATGTGGCCAATATATATGTCTGCCACACTGTGCCTTTTCAAGTGCGGATGGATGTAACGTGGGAGTGGGTAATGAATGTGATTCAGAGTGACATTAAAGTTTACTTTTTTAAAAGCAAAGGGTCTTGGTTTTTTTTAGTATTTTTTTATTGGTAATTTCCATTTGTTTGAGTAACTTTCCAAGTTCTAGAAATGAGGCTCAATTGTCAATGTGTTCATACATTTTACATTATTATAAAGTTCCCTAAAACTATCTTACAAGACTGATAAGAGTTGTGTTCCTAGGTTTACTAGTTGATTTACCTTTTGCAAGCCAGTAATAAATAATAAAATTGAAACTAAGCTACCGTGGCAACTGTGTTACAAAAAATTTAACATTTTTGAAGATTTATATAAAGATATTTTTTTTTTTTCAAATACAAACTTATGAACATTAATGAACTTTTTCATTTATCTATGTACCATTATTCCTGCAAAATTGCAAAAAAAAAACAATTATATTATTCACTTTTGACAAATCAGTGGTGACAGAAATGAAATATCTGACAGATGACACGCATGTATTTATGTCTCACTAGGGGGCGCTTGTATTGGAGTGTTTAGCTTAGAATAAAGAGGCTCATGTTATAAAAGCTGATTTTTATTATGGCCTCCGGAGGAGTAGGGGCTTATTCAAAGCTAAAAGTGGAAAAAAAAAAAAAAAAAAAAAAAAAAAAATAAACAAATATCATAGTTAATATTCATATTAGACAAAACATGTATATAATGACATTTATGGGAAATAAAATTTTCTATAAGAAAGGTTTTATGCAACTTTGCAATCCGAAATATAAAAATTCCGTCACCCTTGCGTAAACTAAGCAGATTTCCCATGTGAAGTTTTACAATAGAGAAATCTGCATACTGATAACACAACACCACGTTGTGTTGAACCGTGATTAAATGCAAACGGTAGTGAGAAATCTTTCAGTTACGTAAAATAAATTCCCAACTGAAACGTCTTCTGAATTGTAAGAATAATTTTAATAACTCAAATTTTAGTAGTACAAGAACTAAAGAAGGGGGGGGTAAGGTTAGAAACTGACAGGTAAGGTGAAAATAAGCTTCCATCTGAGCCGAGCACTTACGGAAACGGCCGACCTAATCCGAACTATACCCGACAACAGACGTCATAAAACTGCAAATATCTCGGTTAATATTCAAGATAGAGAATAAATGTATAAAACAATATTTATAGCAAATTTTTAATCTGCAATAAGATTGGTTCTATGCGATTTTTTGATGCGATGCATAATAACGGAGATATTTTGAATTTTCGAAAATCCCCCCTCCCTCTAGTCCGGTTTCAACCATTAACGAACTTGACCTGTCTTTTTACATAAAACGGTTAAATATCGAGTTTCGTAACGATCAAACCAAAATTGCGACCGCTAGAGCGTTAACAGACATATATATATATATATATATATATATATATATATATATATATATATATATATATATATATATATATATTTGGACGGACATCATTTTCGGCATCTCCTGGGTAAGATCAATGGACATTTGAGAAATGTTTTCGAAAACTGCTTCGTGAGTACAACCTCAAAAGCATATTTCCCTTAAGGGAAATCTGCTAACAGTTTTGGATAATGATATTATAATAAAGGGTTAGAACCACCAGTATAAATGATACTGTTGTCATACTAGTCGGTGGAGACCGTCGTCACTGGCTGATGATCGAGTACAGCTGGCATTGTGCTATCGATGCAATGGCACCATCTTCAAGAATCGATTCTGTAAATACTTTGGCATTCCATTCTTACTTCGTTGAGTGGAGTTATTGGGTTCTGCTTGGAGAGATTCTTAGTCTAGCTTGGATATGTGTAGTATGGGGTATCCAACATTCAGTTAGCTGCAGCTACTTCATATCTCTGATAAACCTTTGGATTAATTAAGGAGGAATTGGGGGGTGTAGATTTGGGACCCACTGTTTGGTTAGTCCGAAATAATTATATCTATCTCCAATGAAGACCGAATACATCACATTCTAGAGACTGTGTGTTGGTGAGTAAAAAAATATCTAATCTAACTTAGACTGTAATTGGCCAAATCCCCTAAGTCGCCTCGCCGCTACCGGGGCAGGAGTCAGTATCTCTCCAACTCTAGGAACTGCACGCATCGCTTGGTCAGCAACTGCTTTCTTTCAATGTCAATAGACGTAAACAGTCGAAAATGTATTATTAATTCAATTAAATTCTTCATTTTAATAGTTCCTCATTCAAAGTTATGAATGTATTCGAATAGGATAGCTGGTTTTTGTCTTAATAATGGGCTACAACATATATTAGCAGATTTCCCTCAAGGGAAATCAGCTATTGAGCTTGTACTCATGACGGAATTTTCGAAATTTTTCTTCAAATGTCCATCGATCCTACCTAGTAGATGACGAAAATGTGGTCCGTTCAAAACTGTGTATATATATATATATATATATATATATATATATATATATATATTTGTCTGTTACCGCTCTAGTGGTCGCAATTTATGTTTGATCGTTACCAAACTAGATATTTAGTCGTTTTATGTAAAAGGAAAGATCAAGTTCGTCAATGGCTGAAATCGGACCAGTGGGATGGGGGGTTTAAAGCGGAGGATTTTCTAAAATTCGAAATATTTACGTTACTATACGTCGGATCAAAAAGGTGTATAAAATCAATCTTATTGCAAATTAAATTTACTATAAATATTGTTATATACATTTATGTTCTATCTAGAATATTAACCGAGATATTTGTATTTTTATGAATTCGGGGCGGATAACGGATGAGTGAGTTTCCCACCAAAAGCTAGGTCGGGCAATTTCTTAACTGTTCGGCTCTCGTGAAATTTCTCTATTGTATAACTTCACGTGGGAAATCTGCTTAGTTTACGCAGCCCCTGCGTGACGGACTTTATATTTTTACTTCTAATCACAAAAGAGTTAGTAATTGAATTTAAAAAAATCAATTAAGAATTACATATCAAAAATTAATTTCCTGTTTAGTTGATAATACACCAAGCTTTCAATTAATTTAAATTCAGTATATTTTACAATAAGGAAAATACACTTTTGATTGCATGGCGTTTAGTTCAGATGATGTTTTGGACTTTCTTCCATTCTAAATACTCTTCAGGTACGGCTGACAATCTAAGTTCTTCGACACAAATTCTTTTGACAGAAGTCAGTTAGACAAGCGTCTTCGGACAATGCCGTTTAACAAATATCTCCTATGATATTTTATATTTAAAATGACAATGGTTTACTGAATTAACCAAATTTCTTATATGAATTAATTTATTTTTCTAATTGCTGCTCATTCAAAGTTATAATTGAAAATGGGGTACCTGTTTATTTTGTATTTGGAATCTACAGATTTTTTTTTTCTCCTAACAGAATGTGTTCAACCGTTAGTTGGAAAACCAGAAATAAAACGTTGTTTCATGAAAGTTAACGAACTTTCAATTATTAGAAAGTTAAAAGATTATTTTACTTTCTTCATTGACGGAATGGAGTTTCTGTCTGACACATTCTCAACCTGGTTGCTTCAGTAACAAATAGCTCACTAACAAAAATACTTCTGTGATACGGAACAACGTGAAAAATAATTGTTGAGTTGTATAGAACAGAAAACTTAATAACTCCGTTTTCTAGAGTTATATGCGTTCATTTTTGGTTAAAAAGGTTGAAAATAATTACAATTAAAGAATAGAGATGAGAAGTTTTTTTTATATATATTTATTTATAAGAAAACCCTCAATCGTAACAAGTGGTCAAATGGTAGGAGCTACCTCCAAGTTAAGTCCTGACGATTTGTGGGTGTACATGTGGAGCGAATCCTCCCTGTGCGGTGTAGCCAGCACAGAACTTGATGCCGGTGCTATAGCTCTTGAAGTTGATGGTGAAGCAAACATCACCGTTTTGCCCGTTCTGGCCGACAGTAACCCAGAAGTTTTGGATGCACACTTCCTTGATTGGTCTTGGCAGGTGGACGCAGGATGGGACTGGCCTTCCAGCTGCAAAACACAAAAGAAAAAAAAAATAGTAAAATTTAATAACTATTGGGTGACACTTATAATAATTATTAAAAAGATTAATAACGTTCAAACCTTCATTCTATCTTTGAAATTATAAAGACAAGAATCATGTTAACTTGATGGTTATGAGAATACAAGAAATTTTCTTATAAATGCCCATACTAGATACATTGCTATAAACTTGGAAATACTCTTTGAAATCCATCCGATACTTCAATAATGTATCAAATTGTACTAATTTAATATATTAATGAAGTAATGCCACGATTAATAAATGTTTCATTATTCAAATTTAATTTTAACTTCGAATGTATTTAGGCCAATGACAAGCCACAAGTGAATATTAGCTTTTATATGCAAATGCTCAGAATGTTACTGAATACATAATATTCTATTAATAACATTACCGTGATGTTTAATTACATTATATTATAAAGTCAGACTGTTACTAAAAAAAATTTGTACTATTCAAAAATAATAGAAATAAAGAATTATGCAAATCCTATAAGAGAAAAAAAGCTGAAGCGAACCTAAACGTTAATTTACTGAAAACATAATCAGTTGATACAAGTATATTTAAACCAAAATCAATTCATAAATATGTTAAAATTCAATTGCAAAAATAGTATTACCAATACAACGTTTTGAAGTATTATTTACGAATTTCTGTATTATTTTTGGTTATCTATAGAGTTAATAAATTACCATTGATATTTCCATTCCAGATATTTCTTCCACTGGCTGACTGGACACTCACTTGGATTGCGGCGTTAGCTCCACCTTGTTTGTTGTAACCGATGCCAATGCAACCTAAAATGTCAATATGTTTATATAGATATATAAACGATAATTCACAATAACTTTCTTAATAATTATCAGTTAATTTTAAGTAAAATTTAAATTAATTAATTTTAAATATTTAAAGTAGTTTACCTCCTTTTCCGAGAACCTTGACGCAAGTCCTACAATTAGCTCCTTGGCAGTTCAGTGGCTCGACACTAAGAGTTTTCTTGAAAAAGTTGAACAGCTTGTCCCAGAATGCTCTTGATTCTTCTGTAATTAATTATGTTAATCATGAATTAATATAATTTATGAAATAGATTTCGACGCAAAACTAAAACTACTTTATATCGACTCACCGTCTTCTTCAACATCTTCTTCATCCCAGGACTTCTCTGCGTAAGCCAGCTGACAGACGGCAAGGCAGAGGAAAGCTAGCAGAAACTTGTTCATCTTGGTCGGAGGATTAGCCTTTATCGACAAAAAGTATAAATAAATAAATAAATTAAATGAATTTAAAAAAAATAGACTAAATACAATGACTAAAATATTTTTAATATTTTTTTAATGTAGTCAGTTCTAAATCATTTGGACGAGTCAAGGCATATAATCGGAATTCATCGTCTTGAGAATTGGAAATGTAGATAAAATAATTCGAAAATAAAATTAAATGCTGAGGAAGCATTTGACATAACAATATTTTCTTTCAGGATCAATAAAGAAGGCCAAGTCCTCTACAGTTTTTTAATATAATGCAGAGTGCACTTTCGGAGGCAACGCTCCATCCTCAGTGCCTGCTCATTAAAGCTGCGTTGCCTGGACCACGACTGCCGGGCGACTGAGAGCAGCTTTAATCAGCAGGCACTGAGGATGGAGCGTTGACTCCGAAAGTGCACTCTGCATTATATTAAAAAACTGTAGAGGACTTGGCCTTCTTTATTGATCCTGATCAATTAGTTCCTCTACCATCCAGCATATTCCAGAAATATTTTCTTTATCTAATTGGTTTATATTTAATACATTAAAATAATAGCTATATGGAGTTTGAGTGAAAAACATCAATAGTAATCACTAAAATTTAAATACCTTTATATGCATTTCATTTTCGCTTACACGTATCTCGTGCAAAAAGTTGTCAAATGAAAAAAGATATAGTGATCAAAAAAATTAAATATCAGAAAAAAAGTGAAATAAGCCTATAATAATTGTTCTTTGTAGCCATTAAGAAAGTTATGCCATTTTTAGATTAGGATTACTCTTAATTATTAATAAAAAGGGAACCTACTATTCTTTAGGAGCTAAATGAAATGTTTAACGCGTCTGTTGTTCTTATTATATTTTCCGAAAGTAGCTTATGGTGTATAGTTATTGATGAAAATATTTTCATAAATTGGCAGTTGGTCTTTATTTTCATTGGTATGCATACACACATTAGTTTTTCCTAATTTAAAATGTCATATTTATTTTCGTCACCAAAGCGCCTCGAGCATTGATCTATTCCTCTAATTTTCATCTTCAATATATTTGTGTTTTGTTTACTGATCACGCGAACGTGTGCAAAAAGTAATGAAATATTCTTGGTTGACATTCAATTATTCATTATCATTGGCCAGTTATTATATAGCCGATATATATGTGATTTTAGTCGAATCGAAAGTAAATCTGCGTACATCTTAGTGTGATAAGCATTTAAGTATTCAAATATTAATCATAAAAATAAATTAGGTCATTACAAAGCTCGGAAGGTGGTGGAGACTTAAATCAATATATAAGAGAAGAAAAAACAATATCGTTTTTGACCTAGTATGGCAACACTTTTGGACTATATATATTGTGATTTATTTAAACTATTTCTATTACTAAATTCACATATGTAATATTAGGATATGTTACCTGTTTTATCAGACGATGAGAAGTGATGAACGTTCGAATACTCTCATCTTTTATACTGGTGTCTTGTTTACAAAATGCAGTATTGATATTTGAACACTAATTCCTGTTTTGTATTGACTTGATGCGACTCATATAATTGAGCAATTAATTATGGAAAAAGTGTTTTGCCCGAGGCGAAGAAATTAACATACTGTTGTTGGGTCCGTAGTCTTTATGAAGGCCTGCCAGATAGGCTGTATAACTGTACGAAGGATAGGCTGTATAACTTTACGAAAATAACATTTTTCTGTAATCGTTGAATAATGGTAACATTACTAAAATGAAATGAGTGAAGAAAGTGAAACATTTTGCAATAGAGTGAAGAAAGTGAATTGCCTTCTTAATTAGTAATAAGTATAAATTAAAAAATAATTTGAAGTTGGAAATTAAATGCTTTTAAATGTTTCTTAACATTGTAAGAACTTATTCTAACAAAATAAATTGAAATGTGAATGAATTATTCGTAGAAATATTCAATATATTTTAAAATTTAAATACAATAATAATTACCTTCCTCGTTTATAACCTGCACTTGTTTATAACTGCACTATTTCACAATCATCACTAGTCGTTTTCTAACTATGCTTATAAACTTTCACAGCCATGCTTATAACCTACCAACAACTTACCATAATCTTCACAACATCCTAATTTTGTTGATATTCTGGTTAGATCTGATCATGTATTACACGATTACAGAAAAAATTTAATATTACACTCGTGACGAAAGTAGAATTTACAACTCTCGTGAAATTACCAACTCCCTTCGCTCGTGTGGGTAAACGTTTCACTCGAGTTGTAAAATGATCTACTTTCGTCACTTGTATAATAAATAACTATTATATACTTATTCTGAATATTTGGGAAAATGACTTTTATAAAAAAAAAATAATTTTATCATTATGCAAGATGATTCTAAAATACAGACTGATATCACTATATCCGTTTGAGATAAATGAATGCACCTTATAACTGGTGTCCTCATCACCTATTAAGAATGTATTGGCGATGCACTTTTCGAAGAGGTTCCTCAAATGTCAACCTTGGTGCTGACGAAAATGAGTTGTGTAAAATTTGTTATTTATATACACTCCTCTGTCCCAAGTTTGTTTAATCGTTATCAAACTCAATGTACAGGGTGTTCCATAAATGGGGCAACAATTGAAATATCTTTTAAGCCCTAAGTGATTCCACAAAATCGTAAGATGTCATAGAGCTAATCTTCTTAACTTATTCATGCTCAACAACTGTTGCGCTATTTATTTTCCCGTAAATTAAGTATTCAGCGATTATTTCTTAGGGTTTCGTTTTCAGCCTTGAGTTAACCTTTTCTTTTGTTCATTTCAGAACTAACTAAATGACGATAATAAGAATTGTAAAGATATTGTCGAAAAAGAAAAAAAGTCCGTCACGCAGGGGCTGCGTAAACTAAGCAGATTTCCCACGTGAAGTTTTACAATAGAGAAATCTGCATACTGGTAACACAATACCACCGTGATTAGATAATGAGAAATCTTTAAGTTAATTAAAATAAATTCCCAACTGAAACGGCTTCTGAATTGTAAGAATAATTTATATTTTAATAACTGAAATTTTAGTAGTCCAAGAACTAAAGAAGGGGGGGGGGGCGGATGGACAGAACGTATCTACATAAATCTCACAAAGTAAAGAAGGTAATGTAAGGTTAGAAACGACAGGTTAAAAGAAGCTTCCACCTGAGCCGAGAAATGACGAAGATGGCCGACGTAATCCAAACTATACCCGACCACGGACTTCATAAAAATGCAAATATCTCGGTTAATATTCAAGATAGAGAATAAATGTATATAACAATATTTATAGTAACTTTAATTTGCAATAAGATTGGATCTATACAATTTTTCGATCCGATGCATAATAACGGAGATATTTTGAATTTTCGAAAATCCCCCCTCTAAACCCCCCCCCCCTCCCTCTGGTTCAATTTCAGCCATTAACGAACTTGATCTGTCTTTTTACATAAAACGGTTAAATATCGAGTTTCGTAACGATAACAAAAATGCGACCGCTAGAGCGTTAACAGACAAATATATATATATATATATATATATATTATATATAATTTTGAACGGACCTCATTTTCGTCATCTCCTGGGTGGATCGATGGACATTTGAAGAAATTTTTCGAAACTCGCGTCATGAGTACGACCTCAATAGCTGATTTCCCTAAAGGGAAATCTGCTAAAAATGAAGAGGAGAACAACGATTGGGATGAAACTGGTAGTGACCTAGAATATATTGAAAATAGTACAGCCAGTAAAATAAAATCTTGGGAAGAACAGATTTCTACGGTTGATGGAAAGCAAGAAACGAGTAAAGAGAAAAACACTGATTCTGCAAATAAAGGTAAAAAGTTGGATAAATCGAGGTAAAAAGTTGGAGATTCAAGGATGGACACCTGATGAAGCAGGTGATTTCAATATTTCCGAAAACTCTCAAAATAAAATGGATCCGGTATTGCAAGAGGAACTCATATTTCCAGAGCAAGAGTTATTTTTTCGGTGAAGAGTTCTATAAATGGAGAACACATGAAGAGTCGTCCAGTCAAAACACCTGCAAAAATATGATTCATGTTCGACCTGGCCCCTTACTCCAACTTAAAATCACTGATGATCCATTTCAATCATGTTCATTATTTTTACTAGATCAAAAACATTAAATTAACTTATTTATTAACGCCCACTTTTTGGAAATAAGGGTGGGTTATCTACTGGTTACCACCCATTTCTAGCCAGGATGTGACTAAGTTTTACCAGATAATATTTTAAATGAAATAGTTCTTCACTCAACGTGTTCGTCACGTGCAAACATATAAACACAAATTCTTTTTAATGTAATAAACATTTTTTTACAGTAACACTTTTTTTCTGTACTAAAATTTTCTCTTCTATATTTAAATAATGTAATTAAATTTTTTAATTGGTATTTGCAAAGTGTTAATAATGAAAGACTATCTTTAATTAAATAAAATATTGTTGCGAGAATCGGATGATTGGGCGAATACACAAAGAGAGAGAGCCACGTGAGGGGAGGAACAAAGACTAGTGGAACGAGCGAATCTAATTAGGGACCTTCCAGGAAGAACTGGAACCTTCTATGTCTAGAAACTTCTACAAGAATTTAAAGTCTCACAGTACCCCACAGTCAGTTTACGGTCAGATGACTTGATGGTCACATCAGTGCTACAGTGCGACTTAGTGCAGTGCGGTAAAGTGCTTTGGTAAGAAAACAGTGTTGTGCCGTGGCTGTAAGTAACAGTTATTGCGTGTTTAAGACAGTGCAGTGCCGCAAAGTAAAGGACAGTGCAGTGCCGTCGTTTTATGTGAATCATTGACCGTGAGTGAATTATTGGATTGTGAAATCTGAAGAACAGTAACACTATCAGTGTAATACTGTGAGTAGTAATAACCAAGAGTATTGTGCATTGTGAAATAAATTGTGCAGTGATAAACTGTGAAACTTGTGTGTGTTTAATTTTGAAATCCAAAAGAACTCTTATTAACAACGTTTTATTACTGGTTTTGTAATAAAAACGTAACAATATATTAAAAAATGTTTTACCTATGTATATTAATTAATTTATACTATTAAAAATTATTATTTTTGGTATACGCCAAATTGGCGCATTTTGGTAAGTTTGGGGTTAAAGTGAAAATTAACAATCCAGGGTTAAAATGTAGAGTTTCTAATCTCCTCGATGAACCCACTTCAGTAGCACAGTAGACACCAGTTCGGCGTTGCTTAAGATTCACCCCGTCAGCTGATCTGTTGGCATCTACTCTTATGACTTCCCAATGAGATATTTAAAGCGGGGAAATTCTGCTGGACTTAGAAGCATCTACATCCTGCGACCATTCTGGCTTTTATATCAGCTCCTATACAATTATTCTGTGAACTACACCTTACAGGATTCTTGTACGAACCACATTTAGGAAAAGTACACTCTACAAATTTCAAAAATGAAAATACCATAGTCAGTCGAGCTCAATTTTGATACTTGATGGCAGAAATTCCGTCGAACAGCGGATACGTAATCTAAGCATATTTCCCAATCACTGGAATGATAAGCTGACTATCCCATCTCACCGTCTTTTACCTATTTTGCCCGTAGGAAAACGCATTGGTTAATGGAAATTTGAAAATTTTATATTGGCATCAGATATTTAGTAACTGTATGAAAAAATCTAATGGAAGAAGTGGGGAATTTACTGTAGGCTGAAACCAAAACGCCCATCACACAAGGGCTGCGTAAACTAAGAGAATTTCTCGCGTGCTGAAAAGACAAGCTGTTTGAATCATTTCACCTGGTATTTTCTGCGTTTGGAAAGAACAATGCAAACAGGAATTAAAATTTTAGCTGGACATGAGATGTTTAGTGACTCAGCTACTAAAATATTATTTTTATTTATTTATTTATGGACATCACATCAAAGATCAGAAATGTTACAAAGTTAAATAACAAGAAGTATCAATAACAAATACCTTAACAACAAGTAACAAATACCAAAAAGAAATGACAAATAACAAAATTGAAATAGATAAACATATTATAAGGGAACATAAAAAAAAGGAAAAATTTATTGGTAATGAGCATAGTTGGTGGATGATGAATTGGAAATGAATGGCTTAAAATGGTACTTTTGCTAATGATTGTCGTAATTTCCTCCTTCAGGGTAAACATATACATGTGTACAAACGCATATAATACAATTAATGCATATAATTTGAAATCTTGATGCAGACCACAGACTCAATTTGTATGTTGAATTTTGTCGTTTATTTGAATGATGTGTAGGTATGAGAATATGCTGTTAATGTATGGGCTTGCCTTCCGTCAAAAGTTCCTGTAAGTTACTACTGTTACTAAAACTGACAAAAAAAGTCCGTCACGCAGGGGCTGCGTAAACTAAGCAGATGTCCCACCTGAAGTTTTACAATAGAGAAATCTGCCTAATAACAGCTGTAGTAAGAAACCTCTAAACCTATTCACGAGGGACGAAAAGTAACGGCCGCCAGAGCTCACGGCGAAAGTACGAACATAGCCACTGCTGCCGAGCACATGCAGAATACAAATGCAAATATCTCAGTTAATATTCAAGATACAAAATAAATGTATAGAACAATATTTATAGTAAATTTAATGTGCAATAAGATTGATTCTGTAATATTTTTCGATCCGACGTATAGTAACGGAGATATTTCGAATTTTCGAAAATCCTCCCCTCTAAACCCCCCCCCTCTCCCACTGGTCCGATTTCAGCCATTAACGAACATGATCTGAAAACAGATAAATATCGAGTGTAGTATGGAGTAGATAAAGATTTTTGCGGCTAGAAAGTAAAATGTTAATTGGCTAAGACACATTTTTGCATGTATCGCCCATAGTAATGGTTGAAAACAACATTTTGCATTTAGGGTTCGAATACAACATTTCATGAGGTATGGATACACACACACACACACACACACACACACACGTATCGTTTTCGTCATCTCTACTATACTATTTTCTGTTTGTAAAACGTGGCCTTGCACAGCACCCGACGTTTTTATTGAAATAATGTGATTGGCGTAGTTTAGCAATTAATTAGTGAAAACACGTTTTCCATCTGATGATGTTAACATATTGACATAAATAATTTAGTCTGTTTGAAGTAAAATTTTCCTTTCGTCATTAGCTTTTTCGGTTCTATTATTTGAAAGCTATTATTAACCAAAAAAAAAGTTGTATTCTATGAATGACAAAGTTACTAAGATCAAGATTTAAATAGTATTAGTAAACTTTAAGGGAATGAGTCTTACCAGCTATTTATTCTATATCGTAGTATCATCAAGGTTAATACAGAAATACTATTTTCTAAATCCATTATTCATGTTAATAATATTTCTTAAAATTGTTTTAATAAATCAAATGGGCCACCACACCATAGACACCGCTGAAGATATGCCGCAAAAGACAACTGAAATCAAATTAAGGAAATATTCATTTAAAAAGTTCCTTCTTGTTGTTTTTCAGTTGCCATTGTAGACCTTAACGATCTTCAGCCGACCTTAAATATCTTTAGAGTTTTATGTATTGAGTGATCAACTCGACGTACACCTCCGTTAACCAAGGAGGGCGTGTAATGAGTGGTCTCCAGCAGGCTAGAGCCTCTAAAAATATCCGACGAGTGGGCAGTGCCCATAACATCATTGGTCAGTTTGTTAGTCAAACGGATTTTTAGCACATTTCCAGGGGAATCTGCTATTGAGGTCGTACTCATACGCGATTTTCGAAAAATTTCTTCAAATGTACATCGATCCTACCTAGGAGATAATATCTCCGTTATTATGCATCGGATCGAAAAATTGTATAAAACCAATCTTACTGCACATTAAAGTTACTATAAATAATGTTATATACATTTATTCTCTATCTTGAATATTAACCGAGATATTTGCATTTTTATGAAGTCTGTGGTCGGGTACAGTTCGGATTAGGTCGGCCATTTCCGTCACTACACGGCTCAGGTGGAAGCTTCTTCTAACCTTACCTGTCGTTTCTAACCTTATCTTACCTTCGTTACTTTGTAAGATTGATGCAAATACGTTTGGACTACTAATATTTGAGTTAATAAAACATAAATTATTCTTACAATTCAGAAGCCGTTTCAGTTGGGAATTTATTTTAATTAACTGAAAGATTTCTCATTACTGTTTGTATTTAATCACGGTGGTGTTGTGTTACCAGTATGCAGATTTCTCTATTGTATAACTTCACATGGGAAATCTGCTTAATTTACGCAGCCCCGGCGTGACGGACTTTTTTTTAGACTCATTGCCCTCCGTCATACCTAAGGGTTGCCAGAGTAATTTACTCGCGTGGCTCCCTACATTCCTCTACCACCGGGGTAACCTGCGCTCTCTGCTAAAGTACCGATGTACTAACTCCGCTCCCACAGGTATTGACCATGCTCGATTGTGCCTGACTGAGAGGATCTAACGTCAGACACTAAAAATATGTTTAACTCTCCATATTATACTGTAATAGGCAAAACGTAATATAATATATTATATTTTTCATCAATATTAATAAAACTCTAAGGATTTTCTTTTTTTTTTCTTTTTTTTAGCAGATTTCCCTTGAGGGAAATCAGCTATTGAGGTCGTACTCGTGACGCGAGTTTTGAAAATTTTTCTCGAATGTCCATCGATCCTACCCAGGAGATGGCGAAAATGAGGTCCGTTCAAAATTATATATATATATATATATATATATATATATATATATATATATATATATATATATATATATATATATATATATGTCACTGAAAAACCCCGGAGTGTGGTAAATCCTAAGATTTTCCGGTAAATCTTAGGATTTACCAGATCGTTGGTAAATGTCCGATTTTGTCTTTCATATCGGACTTTAGCCAGTAAATCTTAGGATTTCCCAAGGGGCTCGGTAAAAGCTAGAATTATCTCAATCAGGATGCGTCTTTCGGACTTTTACCAACAGATTTTGGTAAACCCTAACATTTACCAGCGTCTGCTGGTAAAAGTTGGAATAAAGTTTATTTGAAATAAAAATTTTAGAATAAAATTTATTATTATTTGTAATAGCATGGGGGAGAATTGTGGCACTTTGAATTGCACTTCATATTAGCTAACTTGCACAAACTTTTCTTATTTGAAGATTTTTAAGCAGTTGTATTTTTTAAAACCCTGGCCACCAACCAATGACTGTTGACGAACTGCGGTGCGAAGGCTTATCTCTTCGTAGGGCACTTCATCAGGAGACATGAAAATGAGGTGGGGGGGGGGGGGAGTATCCCTGTCCCCACTCCTCTTCTGGTCATTTACCAATGAGCCTTGGGAAATCCGCACATTTACCAAACAGCATTGGTAAAAGTATGAAATCTTATATGTATTTAATGTTTTTTGGGCATTTACCAAGCTAGACGTAAATCCGGGGATTGACCAACTGCCAAGCGGCAAAAGCTAGAATTTCATCTAGATTTCGGACTTTAACCAATGCTCTTGGTAAATCGTAGGATTAGGACAGTAACACACACACATACATATATATATATATATATATATATATATATATATATATATATATATATATATATGTCTGTTAACGCTCTAGCGGTCGCAATTTTAGCAGATTTCCCTTAAGGGAAATCAGCTATTGAGGTCGTACTCATGACGCGAGTTTTGAAAAATTTCCTCAAATGTCCATCGATCCTACCCAGGAGATGACGAAAATGAGGTCCATTCAAAATTATATATATATATATATATATATATATATATATATATATATATATATATATATATATATATATATATATTTGTCTGTTAACGCTCTAGCGGTCGCAATTTTTGTTTAATCGTTACCAAACTCGATATTTAAACGTTTTATGAAGCCCCTCCTGTGATGAACTTTTATGAGTAGACGCTAGTCCAAGTAACGAATTAAACGCGCAAATACAATAATCCTTTAACATTTAATCCCAACCACCCTAATAACAATAGATCACAGGAAAGCATCAAAAATGGTAATCATTTATATTTAGAATTCGCAATAAAAAAAAGTCATCCTCTCCGCAACCTTTATAGGCTGAATAGGCATGTTTTTACCGATATGACATCATGTTTCATGTACAATAATCTTGCCTCACATTATTGAGAATTTAGATATGAGGGAATGTAAAATATTTGGCGCCAAAATCCATATTAACGAATTTAATATAAAACTAAAAATGTATTCCTCTCTACCTAATTGTTTACTAACCCTGTTATGACAGTTCTAAGGTTGTAGACTTAACTGTAAAACCTTAACTATGGTTCTTATTTAATATATATGTATATATATATATATATATATATATATATATATATATATATATATATATATATATATATACTAGCTCAGATACCCGGCTTCGCTCGGGAATTCATTTGAGGCTGAATGGTGATGGTATTTTTTTGGCAAGGCTTTACTTTGCACAATATTTTGACATTTACCCGTCCCAGTGTTTAGTTTTAATACCCGTCGTTTCTGTGGATTTGTTAATAATAAAATTATTTTTTTATCTAAGACTTCACTGTTCTCCATATTGTCATATTTCCCGTTTCCTGTGCATTATGCATAGATTTGAATTATTAAGCATAAAATATTAACATACATTTGAATTAGTTTTTCCCGGTGAGGTACCTTGTAGTTCCAAAGAATTGTTGAGCAAATTTCATTAAATAGGAGACGAAATATCACTATTTTTAATTTCAGGCCTCCCTTATAACTCCCACTCCTACCCGTCCCTAGAA
This sequence comes from Riptortus pedestris, assembly GCA_019009955.1. NCBI lineage: Eukaryota > Metazoa > Arthropoda > Insecta > Hemiptera > Alydidae > Riptortus > Riptortus pedestris. Next base: position 127,404,327 of record CM032231.1, on the reverse strand, counting down.
ATGTTAGTATAACTTATTATAAGGAAGGCGTTAGTACTAATTCACATACCGAGTTTGGTTTAGTTCGGTTGAGTCTTTTGTGCCAAATAAAATTGTTGACTCCTGCTATAATTTTTAGCGTATAACACCTTTATACTTCGGTATACGAGGATACTGTATATAAAAAAAGTTTCTCTAAATAACAAAATAAACAACTTTTGTTATGTGCATATTTGCTGAAAAAGCAATAGGAAACGAAATATCACTATTTTTAATTTCAGGCCTCCCTTATAACCCCCACTCGTATTTGTGTACAAAGACAAAAATGAATATCACAAAAGCTAAGGTACTCGGCGATGCCCGGGAAATCATTCTCGACTGGTATTTTGATAGTAAGACTTCAATGTGTACAATTACACTTCCCTCCACGACGTAATGATTTTCCGAAATCGCCAACACTGAAGGGTAACTTTTGGGGATTAATAGAATAGAAATTTCATTTTTGAAGGATAAATTAAAATGTGTTCCTAATCTATCCCTCTACACTTTTTGACTCACCGTTTTTCAATAGTTCTAACCATAATCATGGGTAGCATTTATTACAATTAAATATCATCTATAGTGAACATATATCCTTTCAAAAGCCAATCCGAGCTCACATAGTATAGGCAAAGTTTTGCACGTAAGATTATATTTGTAATAATGAATCTCTCTGGAAATTGCTTCCAGTAATGCCAGACGGGAAATAAATAAACTCAATTAACTGGTAAGGCTCCCGTCATCTTCGCTCTCGCATGAGACTTCTCAACATTCTTCTACTTATATTATTGATGCAAAACATTATTTTATAATTTATCTACCGGATGGAATTAAACCCCCCCCCCCTGAAAATATCATATCGAGTTTAAACGCATATTGTTTTTTGTCATGATGACATTACCATTAACGTTTAATTGTTATTATATTACATATTTGTTTCAATAACATCGAGGTACATTATACAAATTAGATAATGGAAATGCTCTTATAGTTTATATTTCTATTGGAAATATAACAAATAGAATATTTGCCGAAAAACAAATAGAAAATATAAAAAGCGAGTTTTTCATTTCAGCCTCTCTTATAATCCCCACTCCCCTTTGAACCTAAAATTTTTAATATAGCTTATAATCATGGAAGAATTAATGCTAATTCACACACCGAGTTTTGCTAAGTTCGGTTCAATCGTTAGTGCCCAACAAAATTGTTGGCTCCCGCTTTAGATTTTAGTGTATATCTCGTTTATACTTTTCTATACGACAAAAGTGAATATAACAAAAGTTACTTAAAATAACAAAATAAACAACTTTTGTCATGTGCATGTTTGTCGAAAAACCAATAGGAAACGAAATATCACTACTGTTAATTTCAGGCCTCCCTTACAATCCCTACTCCTGCTCGTCCCTAGGAATGTTGGTATGGCTTATGAAAATCAAGGCGTCAACACTAATAAACATACCGAGTTTTATTTAGTTCGGTTGAGTCTTTTGAGCCCAATAAAATTAATGACTCCCGCTATAGTTTTTAGTTTATAACTCATTTATACTTTGGTAAACGACAAAAGTGTATATAACAAAAGTTACTCTAAATATCAAAATAAACAACTTTTATTATGTTCATATCTGCCGAAAAACCAATAGGAAACAAAATATCGCTATTTTTAATTTCAGGCCTCCCTTATAACCCCCACTCCTGTTCGTCTCAGAGAAAATTAATATAGCCTAAAGTCTAAGTTGGGTTAGTAGTAATATACATACCAAGTTTCATAAAATTCGGTTCAGCCGTTTATGCGTGAAAAGGTAACAAACAAACAAACAAACAAACAAACAAACAAACAAACAAACAAACATACACGAAAGAAACAAAATGCAGATATGGTGTCTATGACATGTGAAACGAAAAGTTTATCGTGAAAATTTCGCGAAAAAAATCAATGTACAGACAGAGGTTACAATTTTATATATATATAGATATATATATATATATATATATATATATATATATATATATATATACATATATATATAAAATTGTAACCTCTGTCTGTACATTGATTTTTTTCGCGAAATTTCACGATAACTTTTCGTTTCACGTGTCATAAACACCATAACTGCATTTTGTTTCTTTCGTGTCTGTTTGTTTATTTATTTGTTTGTTTGTTACCTTTTCACGCATAAACGGCTGAACTGAATTTTATGAAACTTGGTATGTACATTACTACTAACCCAACTTAGACGTTAGGCTATATTGATTTTCTCTGAGACGAACAGGAGTGGGGGTTATAAGGAAGGCCTGAAAGTAAAAACAGTGATATTTCGTTTCGTATTGGTTTTTCGGTACATATGCAAATAACAAAAGTTGTTTATTTTGTTATTTAGAGTAACTTTTGATATACACTTTCGCCGTATACTGAACTATAAAGGCGTTTTACGCTAAAAATTATAGCGGGAGTCAACAATTTTATTTGACACAAAAGACTCAACCGAACGAATTAAAACTCGGTATGTGTATTAGCACTAACGCTTTCATTATAATAAGCCATACTAACATTTCTAGGGACGGGCAGGAGTGGGGGTTATAAGGAAGGCCTGAAATTAAAAACAGCGATATTTCGTTTCGTATTGGTTTTTCGGTAAATATGCACATAACAAAAGTTGTTTATTTTGTTATTTAGCGGAACTTTTGTTATATACACTATCGTCGAATACTGAACTATAAAGGCGTTTTACGCTAAAAATTATAGCGGGAGTCAACAATTTTATTTGACACAAAAGACTCAACCGAAGTAAATAAAACACTCAGTATGTGTATTAGCACTAACGCCATCCTTATAATAAGCCATACCAACATTTCTAGGGACGGGCAGGAGTGGGGGTTATAAGGGAGGCCTGAAATTAAAAATAGATATATTTCGTCTCTTATTGGGGTTTCGGCAAATATGTACATAACAATAGTTGTTTATTTTGTTATTTAGAGAAATTTGCTCAATAATTCTTTTCAATATGAACAACCAGGTACCTCACCGGGAAAAATTAATTCAAATGTATGTTAATATTTTGTCCTTAATAATTCAAATCTATGCATAATGCACATGAGACGGGAAATATGACAATATGGAGGACAGTGAAGTCTTACATAAAAAAAATAATTTTATTATTAACAAATCCACAGCAACGACGAGTATTAACCCTAAAAACTGGGACGGGTAAATGTCAAAATATTGTGCAAAGTAAAGCCTTGCAAAAAAAATACCATCACCATTCAACCTCAAACGAATTCCCCGAGCGAAGCCGGGTATCTCAGCTAGTATATACATATATATATATATATATATATATATATATATATGTACATTGAAGTATTCTTGAACAACGTTAACCGAATCAATTATTCTAGGGAGCAACGTCTTTATTTTTTTTTTTTAGCTCTAAATTTTTTGTGAAAGGAATCAGTATTGTAGATATACACCTTAGGACACTTTAGGATGAAATACACACAATAAAAATCATTTATCAAAGAAAGATTTTTTTTTTTAAAGAATTTTGAAAAAATACCCCTTCATTTAAAGTAAAAAATCTCAAGATTGATCTGGGGCTCATTGATAATTAAGCTTCTTTTTATTTAAAAGAAAATATTTAAGTTTTTGTGCGACTCCTTTGTGTTTTCCCTGTGGTTGGTAAACCTTAACTCTCCTCTTGGTTATGAAGGCAATCAGAAGTAACCTCACAACAGTCTTGGACCAGCCGTTGAAGATGAATAAAATATAAGGATTACAGCTTTGAAAGAATTCAGATAAAAGTTTGAAGAGGGAGTGTTTGATTGTTGATATTGTGTTTGTTTTAATAACAAAATGTCCCGTTTGTTATTAACTGTTTGAAATACAATTAGAAGATACTAATTTGCCCAGAGTGCGAAATATTTCTAATTTTAACCCTCCGTCGAGCGCACCTCTGGACGAAACAAAATCGGGAACACCCGGCCTGAGAGGCCGCTCACATATTTTAAACCCCCACTACCCAACTAATTAATTTTAATTTAAAACGCTGGTAGGACGGACTTCGCTAGGATCTTTGAAAACCAAATATAATATTTATAACGTAAAATATTGTTTTTATTAGAATAGAATGAAGCTTATACTAAAACAAGTAAAATTGATCAGACGCATTCGGCCTGAGAGGCCAGAGTTAGACTAGCACTTATTTCTCAAGATATCGACGAACTTCCATATAGAATAGCATTAATCTTAGTAAAAGGGACGATTGCAATAGATATATCTTGAAAAAAAATCATTTTCGAAATTAAGGAGCAATTGGGCGCAGTCGGCCTCACAAGCCACCTAGGGACCAGTCGGTCTGGATGAAGGATGGCAATAGACTAAAGTAGGGGATTCTAAGCATGAACACAAATCAGGAAATTACTGGGAATGGCCCCTCACAGGGGAAACAGAATGAGGCGTGGTATCAAAAAGTATGTTTTCTTGGCCTCTCAGGCTAGCTGCGCCCGACGGAGGGTTAAGGTACAAATATTCGAATAATACAAATATTAAAATAACATTTACAATACTAAACTTCCTTGATGATTTTAAATCCACCAAAGTTCTAAAGTATCCAACAGCATTTTTGATAGCTCAGGAAAATGATTGCAGTCAAGAATTTAAGTGTTAAGTGTTTATTTTATACATTTTTTATACAAATCTCCGGGTGGTAATATGTGGTCGGCGATATATCGAGCTTAGGTCTTGATGATTTGTGGGTGGACTTGTGGGACGAATCCAGAAGCTGCGTTGAAACCTGCGCAGAACTTGGCTCCGAGTGAGTAGCTCTTGAAGTTGATGGTGAAGCAAACGTCGCCGTTTGGTCCGTTCTGTCCGACGGAAACCCAGACGTCTTGGATGCAGACTTCCTTGATTGGTTTTGGGAGGTTGACACAGGATGGGACTGGCCTTCCGGCTGGAAAAAACAGAAAAGAAAGATCAGGAAAAATCGTATAACTTAGATTAGACGTAATCATTCCCTCCACCATTTCGTTGATAACCTCCTTTTCCGGTCAAACTGCACAAAGTGGTCTAATATAAATAAAGTTGGCTCCATGAATATTTTTAAATTTTTCTTTAATGTTCTTCCAAATTAACTTCAGTCGTTAGAGTATACAAAATTGTTTTAATTTTCTTTATAATAAAAATTATTTTTGGCAGATATTTTCATTGTAGCAAATCATTCATTTTCACTGGATGCATGGCCTCACTCTTAAGCCAATGTTTTTATTTTGGTTTGTCCTACGACATTGAATCAAAAACCAGACTTTTCAGAAACAAATGCTCTATAAGAATTGTCCGGTGTATTATTTCATAACAAACTACCCTTATGGCTAAACGTTTTAGCATTTTGTAACAACATAACACAAGCATATAATGATTCGTAATTTTTTTTATGTAAAAGGTTATATATACATAATTTTAGTAAAAAATGTTTGAGTTTCGTAACATAAGTAGATTTTTCATAAGAAAATCTCGAAAATGTAATTTTTAAGAACATTCAAAGTTTGACCTCTAAAATTTTTGTTGGGTAAGCAAGTAATTTTAATTTGGTTAAATGATAGTTCTTAACGACTGGAAGTGATGGTAAAAATTTGGAGTCGTAGTTTTAAGACATGTAGGAGTTAAGGCCTGAGAACATTATCGAAAATCTGTAATTTTTAGCGTTGTGGGCACAGTTATTAAAATTCAATTAAACTGTCAAATAAAACAATAAAATATATTTAATATTAAGTATACACGTAAAAAGTATAAACAATAATGATAAAAAAACTACTTTGATGGATCATTTTATCTCTAAGAACCTTCAATTTTGAAAAAGTTCAAATAATTGATAAAGAAAGAAATAATACTAAACGAAAAATAAAAGAAAACATTCACATAATAAAAAATAGAAAAAGGGCAGTAAACAAAAAAAAAAAGATATTAAATACCTCAATAATATATTCTATAACATTTTACTTTAAATTAATCGATTTTAAATTGACATGAAATAATCGATTTGTAGTCAGCTGACTTAACCTACCTCGGGAACCTCTCAGTATCAACTACCTCCTCTGTGAGGACAGTAGCAACGATTGTAAAAGGGAAACGAGCACTTCAGAAATGTAAGTAGCAATCTACAATTAAATTTAATAAATATATCATAGATGTAGGCATCTACTAATACAATATATAGCAAAAGAATTATTAAGGGATTTGTTAAATTAATGTTATTCATTTTTTATATATATTTATTTTTTTTTGAAAAGATATAGCCCCTGATGAGGTGGTATATAATCCACGAAACATGTTGGGCAGTAATAAAGTTTGCACCGAAAAAAATGTTTTTTTATCGGTGACCCTTGCCATAAAATATGAAGAATATATAAGGAGTATTGGTTCCAGAATAAGAAGAATAAATGTATTATATACTAAATAGACTGTAGTTAATTTGGTAGAAAAATATTAAAATAGTCCAGCAACTACTTCAGGACCAGTTTATTTGAATTGACTGTTAATTATTGTGATTATTATTGTGTGACTATTGTACTGTTCTTCATTTCCTCAAATTAGCTTTCCAGCGTCATGTAAATGTGTGAGTCTGGTTGATATATACTGGCTATGATCTCTCATCAGTACTGTAACTCCATTATTGTTACGATTTTTGCAGTCAGTCAGTAGGTGTTTCATGATAAGTTCTAACTTACATGTGTCGCTCACTGGTTTTTCGTATTTAGCAATCAAGTGTCTATGAAAGTATTGTTCAAAAATTGTTACAGCAAATGACCACTAATGACAATTAGTCTTTTATTTTTTTTAAAAAAAAAACAATATATTTATAAAAGAGATGTCAATAATGTTTCAGCGGCATTTCTTCAATTTAGTGCTTTTAAGAATATTTAAAATTTTCTTGTTTTACCCCATTATTATTTTAAACACAATGGTATTTCTAAAGGCTTTTGGTAATAATTATGTTCTATTAAGTTATTTTTATCAATATCAGTTAAATTGTTAACTTACCGTTGATTGATCCATTCCAGATATTTCTTCCACTGTTTGATTGAACATTAACTTGGATTGCGGCATTAGCTCCAGCCTGTTTGTTGTAATTCACAGTAACACAACCTAGAAAATGATAAATAACATATTATTTATTTCATGTAAGTGTGTATAAATATATAAAACCGTTATGTATAACAGTGAAAACTGTTTTGTTATTATACAACTCCTAAAGTTAAATGAAAATGTTTAATTTTATATACTATTTTTTTCTTTACCTCCTTTGCCGAAAGCGGAGAGACATGTCTTGCAGTTAGCTCCGTTACAGGTGAGGGGACTGACATGAAGGACTTTCTTTAGCAAGTTGAATGCTTTGTCCCAGAATGCTCTTGATTCATCTGCAATCAAAGAAATACAACATGAATGAATATTATGTTTGCAATAGATTTTGGTGGAATATTAAATCTACTTTAATTACTAAAAATTACGTATCCCTAATCAATTAGAGAATATAGACTACAAACTTTGCTCAATGTACAAACATAATACATATTAAATGTTTAATCAATGACGCTTAACAATAAATATGATAAATATTTAGAACTCATAACATACTTCTGACTCATTAACCCGGCAGTGTTGGCACCGGGTCTGTGGGACCTATAGCTAACTTCGAATGCCCCTTTCTGGATTGGGTAAGGTACAAATCTGGAATCCATAGTACCTCTCGAGAAGGTGTCTTAGATAGCATAGAAAGAAACAAGCACTTTTGATCCTCATTGATAGGGGAGTTATTGGTTCAAGAATAAGCCCATGGGTCTCTCAGACCCGGTGCCACCATTCTTGAATGTTTTTTTTTTCAAGAATTTGGTGGCACCGGGTCTCTGGGACCCACTGATAGTTTAAGTCACTGTAGCTCTGGGATTCACAGAGAGAGAGGGGCAAGAAGATGGCCGATGGTGATATTTTATAGCCTGATGAATGTGGCGGGTATCAATTCATTCATCATTTATAAAAGTCATGAAAAGTATGACGATAAATTTGAAAGGAGGGTTTTTTTGAAAGAGTTGGGAAAGCAGCTGTGTGAAGATCATCTTGGCCGACAGACGCACAGCATCCACGTGCCGCGCGAAATCCGAAAGGCTATCTGTAAAATATTGAACATCAGCACAACAGCTGATCGACCGGCCCCAGGGAAAAGAGGAATTTGCAAGGATTGTACTGGTCCTGATCGAACATCCCGATACTACTGTCGCGTGTGTTCAGGGTTTGTGTTTCTTGAACACTCACTTTTTGTATGCTCAGACTGTTTCCAAAATAATGAGTGACATTTAGTATATTTTAGTTAATTTTTATAGCCAAAATTATGATTATGTTCCTATAAGGCTTATTTACTTTGTTTTTCTTTTTAAATTTAATTGTATATGTATTACTTGTAAATTAAATATTTTCTTACAGATATTGCAGTAATTACTTTGCTCTATCATGGTAGATTAATACTTATTCAGTGAAAATTTTTGTAAGAAAAATCTAGGCCCAATAATAGAAGTTTAGGGTTCCGGGTCTCATAGACACGGTGCCACTGATGAACAACCAAATTTCACATTTGGGTTTTCGTGACTATTAATACTGAAATATTCATACACAAGTGCTTAATCATTAATCTTGACGAATTGTTTTAGGTTCAACATCAAATAGATATAAAAAGAAAGTCCATCAGGCTGCGTAAACTAAGCAGATTTCCCTCGTGAAGTTTAACAATAGATAAATATACCTACTGGTAACGAAACACGAACGTCAATATTAATTGAATAAATAAATACGATTATAAGAACCCCCCGCCCTGACGGGAAGCGTCTGAAATTTAAACAAACAGGTCTGCCAACCTCTTACCGGAAAGAAAAACAATTACTGAAATATATGTGAATATAACATATTAATTTTATTCAAAAACTCTTTACTATATATAGTACTGTAATTTATAATGAATCAGAATATTTTTTTATCTCAATCAATAAAATTTTTGTTGTCCAAGAACATAAGATGGGTGGGGGGAGGGATAAAAAAAATCTCTTGAAAACAATATTTGGTAATCCAAAAAAAAATTCTACCCTCTAAACCACCCCCTCCCACTACTCCATTTTCAGCCATTAACGAACTTGATCATTCTATTTACATAAAACGAATTAATATCGAGTTTGATAGCGATCAAGCAAAAATTACGACCGCTTGAGACTTAACAGACAAATATATATATATAATTTATTTCCTTCCTGAAGTAACCCTACAGGAAGGGAGTTTATTATCCACACGTCCCGTACAATAATTAGTACATAACGTGTGCTTGATACATAACATATTTTTTTTTTAACTATAATTACATAAAATATTTGCACAATAAAATTATTTACAACAGAAAAAAGAAAAGAAAAACTAAAACAAATTTTGGATTCAATAAATGAATAATTAATTAATTTAACTGTATTTCAGTTTCAAATATATATATATATATATATATATATATATATAATTGTAACCTCTGTCTGTACATTGATTTTTTTCGCGAAATTTCACGATAACTTTTCGTTTCACATGTCATAGACACCATATCTACATTTTGTTTCTTTCGTGTATGTTTGTTTGTTTGTTACCTTTTCACGCATAAACGGCTGAACCGAATTTTATGAAACTTGGTATGTGTATTACTACTAACCCAACTTAGACTTTAGGCTATATTAATTTTCTCTGAGGAGAACAGGAGTGGGGGTTATAAGGGAAGCCTGAAATTAAAAATAGCGATATTTCGTTTTCTATTGGTTTTTCGGCAAATATGCACATAAAACAAGTTGTTTATTTTGATATTTAGAGTAACTTTTGCTATATACACTTTTGTCGTATACCGAAGTTTAAATGCGTTATACGCTAAAAATGATAGCGGGAGTCAACAATATTATTTGCCAAAAACGACTCAACCGAACTAAATAAAACTCGGTATGTGAATTAGCACTAACGCCTTCATTGTAATAAGCCATACTAACATTTCTAGGGACGGGCAGGAGTGGGGGTTATAAGGGAGGCCTGAAATTAATAATAGTGATATTTCGTTGCATATTGGTTTTTCCGCAAATATAAACGTAACAAAAGTTGTTTATTTTGTTATTTGAAGTAACTATTGTTATATACACTTTTGTCGTATACCTAAGTATAAATGAGTTTTACGTTAAAACTTTAGCGGGAGCCAACAATTTTATTGGGCACTAACGACCTTAACAAAGCTCGGTATGTCAATTAGCATTAATTCTTCCATGATTATAAGTTATTTTAAGATTTTTAGGTTCGAACGAGAGGGGGGTTATAAGGAAGGCCTGAAATAAAAATTCACCTTATTTACATGTATAAGAGACGGGAAATATAAAAATATCGAAGACAGTGACGTCTTATCGAACAAATATTCTATTATTAGCAAATCCAAGGCAACGACGGGTGTCAATCCTAAACACTGGGACGGTTAAATGTCAAAAAATTGTGCAATGTAAGGCCTGCTAAAAAGTACCATCACCATTCAGCCTCAAATGAATTCCCGGGCGAAGCCGGGTATCTGAGCTAGTGTATATATATATATATATATATATATATATATATATATATATATATTACTATTATATTTTATTGGAATAATCTCATTTAAGTTCTTTATTAATTATTACAAAATGTGATAATATATATAAATGTACAAAAGAACAGCATTAATCATATCTGAATAAAACAGGATACTTTACAAGGTCTTACCTTGACCATCGTCTTCATCCCAGGACGATTCTCCGTAAGCCACCTGGCAGATGGCAACACAGAGGAAAGCTAGCAAAAACTTGTTCATCTTTGACGGAAAATTGGCCTGTAAGGGGGAAAAACAAATGTCAATAGATAGGTTTATTTTCAGGAAAATACATATTTTTTTTTATGTGCATGTAGGTATTTATATTTGTATTTATTTAAACTATACATAGCATTTTCCATGATTTCCCCCTTTTTTTAAGTTACTCATGTTTTAACGTGGGAAATACACAAAGAAAATACTTACGATGTCCTATGACAAATTTTAAATATTAAATTTAAATCTTCTGATATGTTTAAACAACTGAGATTTTGAAGTTTCATGAATTTAAATTGATAACGAGTTATGACTCATAATTATAAAATGAAAACTCAAAATTGAAGGTACTTAATTATCAATTGAATTTAATATGTTAGAAATATATTTTTGCTAATAAGGGTTTTCTGAAGTAGTTTGTTTCCTTAATCCAGAAGCACTAAAATTAAATAATGAAACTTATCAAAATTTAACTTGAAAAAGAAAATAAACAATGTCAGAGACTGTGTAATGTTTGTAATTTGTAGAGGTATATAATAAGCATTTACGAATGTTGAAAAGCGAAAAAATTGTAAAAACCTGAAGTGTGAAATTTTAGGAGGTTTTAGCCATTAATTTATTGTACTTTATGGCTAGAATTAATAAAGGGAAACCTCGAAATTTTTTATTATTCATTTTGACTACTTCCTCTACTCTTTTGAGCCATTGAAACAACTATAAAAGCAGGAAATTGCGATAAATAATAAACATCTGCTTTTATGTTTTTTTTTTTTTCTTTTTCTAAAAAGGTAAGAAGATAAAACTGCATTAATGATTTCTTCATTGTCTTCTAGTGCACAATTAGTTATTTAATTCAATATAAAAATTACAGGATTTTATTTATGAAATCCTTTTGTAGATTTAGATTGGACAATTAAAGCAATACGATTGGAGATATTACACGTATCATTTTAATAAAAAAAAAGTTACTTATAAGAAACTTAAAGAAAAACTAAAAAAGTCAAAAATTCGTGAAGGAAAATACATTGGCAACTCATAAACGTGTTACAGTTGTTAACAGTATTAACAAGTGTCGTTTTAAAGTCACAATCATACGTGGAGTTAGACAAGGAAAAACATAAATTTAAAAAAAATCTTTAAAATCAATAAGACATTTTTAATAATTTGGATTTAACTAATCTAGTATAAAAAGTCTGGCACGAAGGGGCTGCATAAAATAAGCAGATTTCCAGAAATCTCCATGCGAGAGCCGAAGAGTTGCTGCAAAGGGCCGAACTAGCTTTTGGCGGGAAACAGTCATCCGTTATCGGCCCAAATTTAATAAAAATGCAAATATCTCGGTAAATATTCAAGATAGACAATAAATGTATAGAACAATATTTATAGTATATTTAATTTGCAATAAGATAAGTTCTATACAATGTTTTGATCCGATGTATGGTACGGAGATATTTCGAATTTTCGAAAATCCCCCCTCCCACTGGTCCGATTTCAGCCATTAACGAACTTGATCTGTCTTTTTGCATACAACGTTTAAATATCGAGTTTGGTAACGATAAAAAAAATTGCGACCGCTAGAGCGTTATTAGACAAATATATAAATTTGAACGGACCTAATTTTCGTCATCTCCTGTGTGGGATCGATGGCCAATTGAAGGAAATTTTCAAAAATCGCGTCATGAGTACGACCTCAATAGCTGATTTCCCTTAAGGGAAATCTGCTAAAATGAATCATTGTTTACTAATTATTGAACAAGACCTGCAAAAGTTCAAGAATTCGTTTATAACTCGACTGTGATTATTATTTTAAGACATTACAACAATTTCCGTCTTGCCAGAGGAAAACTATTAAACCAAAAATTAGGTGATTATATACATGATGAAGTTATACGTAGTGAACATTTTATTTTAAGATATTATACGTAAATGTTTATATTGTAACGTTATCGAGACATTTTTCTTCTATAAGAGGAATTGTATTATTATTTTTGTTATTATTATTACGTTCTTTATGAATTACTAAAAAATATGTCTCAGTTTCTAGTAGAACACACAAAGTATGAGCATGCAGAAGTTTGTTGTGTGTTTGTTATTTGGTATACTAAATTTCACATCTAGGCAACCCAAAATTAATAGGAAAATTATCATTTTAATGGAGCTTAAGCCTATTTTTATTATTTCAAAAGATATCTTACCTGAGATGTCAGACGAATGAGAATGATTTTCTGTGCTCTGCCCATAACTTTTATACTAGTGTGTTATTTACATAGCGAGACAATAACATTTGTACTTCAGCTGCTGTTTCGTGTTGACACAATGCGACTTCTAAGGATTCGGCAATTAATTATGGGAAATGTGTGTTTGCAGGAGGAGGAATTAACATATTGTTAATTAACATTGTTTTACATTTGAGTTATTTGACAGTGAGAATTCATAGCCTTGAAGAATAGTTGATATTCTCGGTCAATCTCTCCGTGTGTGAAACTATTATATCCTTATAAATTGCATGTAGGAAAATAAAAAAAAAGTCCGTCACGCAGTGGTAGCGAAAACTAAGCAGATTTCCCACGTGAAGTAATACAATAAAGAAATCTCCACACGAGAGCCGAACAGATACGGCAAAGGGCCGAACTAGCTTTTAGCGGGAAATTCAAACGATCGTTATCGGCCCAAATTTAATAAAAATGCAAATATCTCGGTTAATATTCATGATAGAGAACAAATGTATAGAACAATATTTATAGTACATTTAATTTACAAAAAGATTGGTTCTATACACGATTTTCATCCGACGTATGGTAACGGAGATATTTCGAATTTTCGAAAATCCTGCCTCAAACCCCCCTCCCACTGGTCCGATTTCACCCATTAACGAACTTGATCTTTCTTTTTACATAAAACGACTAAATATGGAGTTTGGTAACGATCAAACAAAAATTGCGACCGCTAGAGCGGTAACAGACAAATATATATCTATATATATATATATATATATATATATATATATATATATATATATATAATTTTGAACGGACCTCATTTTCGTCAGCTCCTGGGTAGGATCGGAAAATCGCGTCATGAGTACGACCTCAATAGCTGATTTCCTGAATTTTGAATCAAAGCAAATGAATATTTCCAAACTGTTCACAAAGTTTTTTTTTAAGAAAGAGAAATCTTTATGAATAAAATTCTAAAGTCTGTCTGATTTTCGATTTAAATTCGGCGGCGATACCATTTTTCTTCACGCTCCAGGTCATTCTAAGAACAATGTTATCAAAATTGAAAATCTTCTCTGCCCGGTTGTAACTCAATCACTCAAAAAAAGCTCAGAGGTTTTCTATATACTTTTGTATTTGTGTGTCTTCTATCCCAAGTTAAAACATAGGCCTTTTACGTCAAATCACATTTTCATCAATATAAACGCTGGTTTTATGCAGAAAAGGTAAAGAATACATTTTTTTCTTTTTTTTATAGATAATTATTTCTACCCTTAAACGTTATTTACTTTATCCATTTCTTTAAGTTTTGACTTCGGGGAGCAAGTATTTTCTTTCTATGAAAATACCTCACTAGAATAGAGATCTTTTAGCAGATTACCCTTAGGGGAAATCAACTATTGTGGATGTACTCATGAAGCGATTTTCGTAAAATTTCTTCAAATGTCCATCTATCCTACCAAGTAGATGACGAATATGAGATCCGTGCAAAATTGTAGTTTTATATATATATATATATATATATATATATATATATATATATATATATATATATTTTATTTATTGCTTAACAGGATTTTCCTTATAGCAAAGAGTTTGCCTTATATAATGAGGTTAGTTTTTCTATGTTAGTAGCTTATATATAATCATATTTTTACAAACTAGAATTGAGTATAACTGACAAGAATTTACTAATAGATAGGTATAACAGTACTAAATAAACAAAAAAAAAAAAAAAAAAGGAGAAGAAGGGAAATTTAATAATGTTAACTCAGACAAGATTCGCGAAGTTTGAAACTATTTTTTAAATATTAAAAATGTTAATATATACTTCTCTTGTTGCATTATTTAGAATATTATGAAGTTGTGAATTATCAGCTAGCTGTTTGATGAATGGTAAATACTGTTCTCTGAAAGGGGAGTAAATAGGGCAATGAAGCATTATATGATAAATGTCCTCATTCATATTTAAGTTACACAATGTGCAAATTTCTTTTGAATTAATATTATAGAATACATTTTTCATTGAAAACTTTATACAATAGTTGCTGGATGTTCTTAGCTGTGCAATGGTTTTTACAATTTGGAATGGCAAATCAATTGTTAGAAATTCCTGAGGTGAACCGGTAGTTGTGGAAATTGCCTTTTGTAACGGACTATAATTTGAAATTTGGAGTTTTTCAAAGTCTATAGAAAGTAATTTACTTTGGTATGATTCTACTATTGAGTTCTCTAATGAGTAATTTAATTAAGTTTTTGCCTTGAGTAAGCCCGATGTCAATGAAATTTAAAGAGTTTAGTAGGTTTTTAATTTGAGATACCCAATTGAGGTATCTAAGACTCCAAACTTGTGCTCCATATACCAATACTGACCTAGCTATAGAATTTAATAGTTTTTTGGTTGCATCCCAACAGTGGTATATATATATATATATATATATATATATATATATATATATATATATATATTTGCCTGTTAGCGGTCGCAATTTTGGTTTAATCGTTACCAAACTAGATATTTAGTCGTTTTACGTGAAAAGAAAGATTGAGTTCGTTGATGGCTGAAATTCGACCAGTGGGAGGGGGCTTTTAGACGGGAGGATTTTCGAAAATTCTTAATATCTCCGTTATTATGCGATGTATCGAAACATCGTATAGAACCAATCTTATTTCAAATGTAATCTTCTATAAATGTTGTTACGTACAAGTTATCACTAACGTAAGTATTAACCGAGATATTTACTTTTTATAGTTTCCGGCCTTCAGTAAGCCCCACTCCTACTCAAGCCATATAACCAATAGTTGAATTCCATATATTATATTTGAAGCCTAAATCACAATTTCTGTTCTTATTGAACATTTACGTCATGAGATAAATGGAAATACGGGACGCACATGGGAATCTGCTTAGTTAACGCAGCCCTTGCGCAACGGAATTTTTATATGTGTATTTAAGGAAAAACTTATGTTACATATATTCAATTTTGTACTTTATCCTTACTTTAGGAGGGGGGTTTACTCCGCCGTCAAAACATATATACATCTATATATTCTTGTAAATTTTCATTGTATCGGAAAAAAACGTATGTAAAAAATTTTTTTTTAGAATCCATTTTTCATCCAGGTTAAGAACTTATTAGGGTTCCATTAGAGTGGTGTAATAGTGAATGTTTGAGTATATACATCAAGACTAGTGGCATTTTGAATAGGAACTATTTTCTATTTCAGTACCACTGGACTAGAGTGGATTTATTTGGAAGTCAGTCCACTTTGTTCTATTCTGCTAATTGGGACGGGTTATCTACAGGTTACCACACTTTTCTAGCAGGGATCGGATTTTATTAGCAGATTTCCCTGAAGGGAAATCAACTATTGAGGTCGCACTCATGACGCGATTTTAGAAAAATTTCTTCAGATGTCCATCGATCCCACCCAGGAGATGACGAAAATGATGATATATAAGTATATATATTTGTCTGTTAACACTCTAGCGGTCGTGATTTTTGTTTAATCGTCACCAAACTCGGTATTTAATCGTTTAAAGTAAAAAGAAAGATCAAGTTCGTTACCAGGGAGCGGACCAGTAGGAGGGAGGGTTTAGATTTCGGAGGGGGGAATTTCGGAAATTCAAAATATCTCCGTTACTATACTTCGGATCAAAAAAATGTATGAAACAATCTTATTGCAAATTACATTTACTATAAATATTGTTATATTGATTTATTCTCTATCTTGAATATTAACCGAGATATTTGCATTTTAATAAAGTGTAACGGACGAGCTATGGTCGTTAATTCGTTCCCGCCGAAAGCTAGTTAGGCCGTTTCCGACACTGTTCGGCACTCGTATGGAGATTCCTCTATTGTATAACCTTACGTGGGGAATCTGCTTAGTTTACGCAGCCCCTGCATGGGGGACTTTTTAATTAGTTCGTCAATATATAGATTCTTATTGTCCCATAGTTGGGAGAATCGAACTAGCCACTCTAGGTTATGAGATTAAGACCTACGCCTTAACTCACATGGCTAACCTGAGCCATTGTTAATATTGGTTTTATCATGGAAATTTAATTGCCAAATTGTGTTTGATTATTTTTTATTATTTAACGTCCACTTTTTGCAACTCAGGCTAATTGGGAAATTGTGTTTGATTTCTACGCCTGAATAATATTCTGCCACTCATCTTCCGCTGATTTACCTTGTCTGGATATTTATTTACCTTAACCCATTAGTGGCCAGCTGGTGGGGGGGGGAGTTGGAGGGGGGATTTCAGAAAATTTGAAATATCTCCATTACTATACATCGGATCGAAAAATCGTATAGAGCCAATTTTATTACACTTAGCATTTACTATATATATTGTCATATACATTTATTGTCTATTTTCAATGTTAACGGAGATATTTGCATTTTTCAGTTTTCAGCCTTCAGAAAACCTCCTCTTCTACTCATATGGCATTTATTAAATACCAAATATTGTATTCAAGAGAACTTTATTATACGAGATACCTGCAAATATATTCTGGTGACCCCGCCCCCCATCTTTAGTTCTTGGACTACTAAAATTTGAGATAAAAGTTATTCTGATTCTTTATAAATTTCAGCACTAGATAAAAAAAATAGTTTTCAATATAATAAATATTGTGATATTCCGGTGAGAAGCTGACCGACCTGTTTGTATGCATTTCAGACGCTTCCCGTCTGGAGGGGAAAGATTTCTTATTTCTGTTTGTATTTATTTACTTAATATTCATGGTGGTGTTGTGTTACCGGTATGTAGATTCATATATTATTAAACTTATGGAATATCTTTAGTGTACACAGCTCCTGCGTGACGGACTTTATAAATGTTATAGTCGTCTATTTCATAAGCCTGTTAGAAGCAACTTCATCTTGTCCACACTGTAATTTCGGAATGAATAAGAGTTGCAGATTAACAACATAATTATGCCCGTTCTTAAGGATTTGTATAATACGTAAGTGCCCATGAGCTGTCAATGGTCAATGGTGGTCTCCCATCATTATAAGCCTCTAACCGAAAATTATAGCTGTATAGCACATCTCTGAAATACAACTGTTTCCATTTTTTGAGAAGTCTGTTTGAATCACTTAAAAAAAATAAGATACGAAACACTTTGCCCAATCTAGGCTTGGAAAATCTATATATTTCACGTATTTTCGTTTATGTAGTTTCTTACTTTACATATACTGTGTAAGAATTACTTACTTTAATAGATGCTTCTGGTTGTTTATTTAATAAAAAAAGTTGTTATTTCACTTTTTAAATACCTTTATAGGTGTAAGAATGACAGGTTTCCAGCTCAGGAGATAAAAAATAATCTTTAACAGTTTTATACATTAGAGCTATATATTCATAATGCTTGACCTCGGATAACTAACGTACATTTCTATCATGAAGTTATAAATTTTATTCGTTTATGGTTATTTGGTAATTATTTGTAAGAAAAAAGTCAGAATTAAAAAAAAAAACTGTCTCCTTCCATTATTTTATTACAGCTCTTCATGTTTCTAAAGAAAGGATATATCTCTATGCCATGGGTTTACTCGGTTTTAGCTGATTTCAGATGTGGTCCATTCAAAACAGTATATATATATATATATATATATATATATATATATATATATATTTGTCTGTTAACGCTCTAACGGTCACAATTTTTTTTTATTGTTGCCAAACTCGATATTTAATCGTTTTATATACAATCAAAGATCGTTGGCCAATCAAAGGCGTTCAAGTAAAGACCGCGAAACATGTACAGTTGTAATAATGTTTTTGATGCAGAAATGGTGTTTCTGTAAACTCTGGCCATAGGCCGTATGTATCAGCAACTATTTTTTTTTTTTTTTTTTTTTTTTTTTTTTAAGCAGCTAATAGAAAAAATTGATGTCACACACTACTGAAGTTAATATGAATAAACATATACTGGTGCAACAAATGGTTGATAACAGTTATAAGGCGCTTGTTAGGGAAGTCATTCGTTGCGGTGATACTGACTGTTCCATGTTCAATGAAACATCAAAATATAAAAAGCCCAATTTCTCCAATCACATCTCTACCCAGCCAAGAGGTCCCCTATGGTGCTACCATCCCTGGGCCACCCCTAGGAACCAGCACCAGCTAAGCCTGGATGTACTTTGACCAGCAGACTCCTGTTGTAGCTTAGAACAAGTTGTGAAAGAGTCTAAGCAGTCAGGCTATAGGTTTATAAGGGCGCTTATGGACAATTTAAGTAATTTTTTTTGGTGTTAACATGACTCACCAACATGGCTGAGTTACTATCCTTGAGGCGAAGGGAGGTGGTAGGGGAGAAGGCAAGGATGGAGAGAAAACAACCAGAGGGAAGAAATAAACTAGCAACTCTTCAATGCGGTAAACAACATTAAAATTTTAATGCATCAAAAGCCAGGCTCAGCAATCCAACATTTTCAGCATCAGAAGTCATCATACAAGATTGTCATTTCAATATATATATTCAGTGTTTAGTATCATTTCCATACAATTATTTATTTTCCCACTCCGTCCCCATTATACAGTCCATTTGCATAAACCCAGCAAACAGTGCCATGTTCACAGCCATAAAGCGAACAGGTAATATTCATTTCCAAATGAATTACCCCATCACAATACAGATACATTCAGATTAGTTTTGTTGATTCATTGGTAGATCGAGGAATTATTGATGTTTACAATACAAAGTTAATGATGCAATAATTTATTTATAAAATAAAAAATTACATTCAATAAATTTTTTGTGGTGATGTTGGATACCCATCCATTACGCCATCTTAAGTCTTGATGATTTGTGGGTGGACTTGTGGGACGAATCCTGAAGCTGCGTTGAAACCGGCGCAGAACTTGACGCCGAGCTTGTAGCTCTTGAAGTTGATGGTGAAGCAAACGTCGCCGTTTGGTCCGTTCTGTCCGACGGAAACCCAGACGTCTTGGAGACAGACTTCCTTGACTGGTTTTGGGAGGTTGACGCAGGATGGGACTGGCCTTCCGGCTGGAAAAAAAAAAATTTATAAATGAATCTCCTGGGTGATGGGGGGGGGGGATGTTAACATCTATGGTTGATAAAAGGTAAACAACTCTATTTGGCTTTAAGCATTTATTTCAGGGCCAGCTTTCGAGGTCCTGCCTCGTGATCATTGAGTGTTCACAAAATAAAGTTCGTTACGCAGGGGCTGCGAAAAAATAGCAGATTTTTCACGTGTTTTTACAAGTTTTACAATAGAGAAATCTGCATTCTAGTAACAGTAGTAGTTAAGAGTCTCTAAACAAATTTCACGTGCCATGTCACAGAAATGGCCGAACTAGCTTTCGGCGGAAAGTCCCGACTTGAACTGAAGTTAGCCAATCTCGTCCGTTATATACTTAATAAAAATGCAAGTATCTCGGTTAATATTCAAGATAGAGAATAAAAGTACATAACAATATTTATAGTAAAATTAATTTGCAATATGATTAGTTCTATACAAGTTTGTGATCCGACGTATAGTAACGAAAATATTTCGAATTTTCGAAATTCCCTCCTCTAAACCCCCCCTCCCACTGCTCCGAGTTCAGTCATTAACGAACATTATCGTTTTTCTTACATAAAACGATTAAAAACTGAGTTTGGTAACGATCAAACAAAAATTGCGACCACTAGAGCGTCAACAGACATATATATATAATTTTGAACGGACCACG
The DNA here is from genome assembly GCA_019009955.1 of Riptortus pedestris. Taxonomy (NCBI): domain Eukaryota; kingdom Metazoa; phylum Arthropoda; class Insecta; order Hemiptera; family Alydidae; genus Riptortus; species Riptortus pedestris. The sequence goes on along the minus strand of CM032231.1, from coordinate 127,383,494 downwards.
TTTTCGACATCTCCTAGGTAGGATCGATGGACATTTGAAAAAATGTTTTGAAAATCCAATCACGAGTACAACCCCCATAGCTGATTTCCCCTAAGTGAAACCTACTAAAAACACTTAGTCAACACAACATACAATTTGTCTAAAAAGTATTCTAAAAAACAACAATTGATTTATATAATTCTGTTGTAATTATATAAATCTACATTTGTTTTTTAGAAAACATTTTAGAAAAAATATTATATTGTGGAATTTATAATCATTACAAAGTGTAATAAAGTAAGTGATTACAAAGTTAAAAAACTCTTAGTCAACACAACATAACATTTGTCTGAAAACATTTCTAATAAAACACCAATAGCCTTATATAATTCTGTTGTTATTACATAAGTCTATTTCTTTTTTTTAGAACAAAATTTAGACAAAAAATTCTTTTGGTTTCTGTAACCATTAAAACAACTGATTACAAAGTTTAAAAAACACTTAGTCAACACAACATAACATTTGTCTAAAAACATTTCTAAAAAACAACAATAGCCTTATGTAATTCTGTTGTTATTACATAAGTCTATTTCTGTTTTTTAGAATAAAATTTAGACAAATATTATGTTTTGGTTTGTGTAACCATTAAAACAACTGATTACAAAGTTTAAAAAACACTTAGTCAACACAACATAACATTTGTCTAAAAACATTTCTACTAAAACAAAAATAGCCTTATATAATTCTGTTGTTATTCCATAAGTTTATTTCTGTTTTTTAGAATACAATTTAGACAAATATTATGTATTGGTTTGTGCAACCATTAAAACAACTGATTACAAAGTTTAAAAAACCCTTTCAACTCAACGTAACATTTGTCTAAAATATTTCTACAAAACAAAAATAGATTTATATATTTCTGTTGTTATTATATAAATCTATTGTAATTTTTTAGAGAAACAGTTAGACAAATGTCATGTTTTGGTTTGTATAATAATTAAAACAAGTTAAAAAAATAAAAAAGTTAATACAACATAACATTCCTGTAAAACGTATTCTAAACCACAACAACAGATTTATATATTTCTGTTGTTATTATATAAATCTATTGTAATTTTTTAGAGAAACAGTTAGACAAATGTCATGTTTTGGTTTGTATAATAATTAAAACAAGTTAAAAAAATAAAAAAGTTAATACAACATAACATTCGTCTAAAACGTATACTAAACCACAACAACAGATTTATATAATTCTGTTGTTATTATATAAATCTATTGTTATTTTTTAGAGAAAAAATAAGGCAAATGTTACCTTTTGGTATGTATAACAATTAAAACAAGTTAACAAAATTAAAAAAAAAATACACTTAGTCAAAAAAACATAACATTCGTCTAAAACATATTCTAAAACACAACAACAGATTTATATAATTCTGTTGTTATTATATACATATATTTTTATTTTTTAGAGAAAAAATTAGACAAATGTTCTGTTTGGGTATGTATAACAATTAAAACAAGTTAAAGAAATTAAAAGAAAAAATTCTTAGTCAATACAGCATAACATTCGTCTAAAACGTATTCTAAAACACAACAACAGATTTATATAATTCTGTTGTTATTATGTAAATCTATTGAGGTCTTTTAGAGAAAAAAATTAGACAAATGTTATGTTTTGGTAAGTATAACAATTAAACCAAGTTAACAAAAGTAAAAAAAAAATACACTTAGTAAAAACAACATAACATTCGTCTAAAACGTATACTAAACCACAACAACGGATTTATATAATTCTATTGTTATTATATAAGACAATTGTAGTTCGTTTAAGAAAACAATTTAGACAAATGATATGTTATAGTATGTGTAGCCATTAAAAGAAGGGCTTGCAATATTTTAATAACACTTAGACAACACATCATAACATTTGTGTAAAAGGATTTCTTTCAAAAAATGAACTATAGATTTATATAGTTCTGTGTTTATAATATAAGCCTTCTGTTGTTTTTTAGAATTTTTTTAGACAAATGTTATGTTGTGACAACTAAGTGTTTTTCAATTTTGTAAGAGGATGTTTTAATGATTATGACTTATGTTATAGTTGTTTTCTTAATAATCATAGGTTTTATTTTCTGTCTTGATTTAACAGGACACTGATGATGAGGGAGGACCTCGAAAGGTGGCGCTGAAATAAATGCTTAAAACCTAGTAGAGGAATAGATCATTTTTTCAACCATGGAAAAAAAAATGTATTGCTTTTCTTTAATTGTTCGGATTCAGTGTTGGCAATTATTTTGGTATGTTAAAATGTAACAAATGGTATTAATCCAGTGTTTTTATTGAGCTTACCGTTTATGGATCCATTCCAAACGTTTCTGCCACTGTTGGACTTGACGTTGAATTGAATTGCAGCGTTAGCTCCAGCTTGTCTGTTGTAAGCAACGGATATGCAGCCTGAAAAAAAAATATTTTAAATTAAATTCATATGCAAAACCTGCGTCACGCAGGTACTGCGTAAACTAAGTTTATTTTCCACGTGCTTGTATAACTTATATGTGATCTCATCATATGGGGGGGGGGGGTTACTAAAGGCAGAAAACATGGAAGTACAAATAACTAGCTTAATACTTTAGTTACGAAAAAATGCATAGAAAAACAATTGAAGAACGTAAATAGTTTAACAAGATTGGTTCTATTACATTTTCATACCCGACTAATAATATTTCATAACAGATATTTTGAATTTTTGGATCCCACCCCCTCTAAACCGTCATTACCTCATTTCCGATTTCAAAAGTAACAGATTCGATCTTTATAGCTGCATGAAACGGTTAAATATCGAGTGAGCTAAAAATCAACTAGGCATTTTTTTAAGTTAAGAACGAAACATCTTAAATGATGTGGTCATCACATAATATATTTGCACGTATCTCCCAAACTAATAGTTCAATGAAAACCATATTTAGTATTTAACCTTCGAATGAAGTGGTTCATGATATTACAGCTTATTGTTAATATGACATGAGTACGTATGGGGGTTTACAGAAAGCGGAAAACTATAACTCACAAATATCTTGGTTAACATTCGTTAACCAAAAATGTGTACAGAATAACATTTGTAGAACATTCAATGTGCAATAATATTGGTTTTATACAATATTTCGATCCGACGTATAATAAAGGAGATTTTTTTTAATTTTCAATATTCAATGGTCCGAATTCAGCAATTAACGAAACAGATCTTCATTTTTACATAAAACGTTTAAATATAGAGTTTGGTAGTGATCAAATCAAAATTGTGACAGCTATAGCGTTAACAGGCACACACACACACTTCTCTCTCTCTCTCTCTCTCTCTCTCTCTCTATATATATATATATATATATATATATATATATATATATATATATATATAGGCTCATTTTCGCCATCTCCTGAGTAGGATCGATGGACATTTTAGTGTATTTTTCATTAGTCAAGAGTACAACCTCAATAGCTACTAAAATTATGGGCATGTTTCATTAGCGAATTACCAGCAACACAGAAATGCATACCTCCTTTGCCGAAGACGCTGAGGCAAGTATTGCAGTTAGCTCCTTGGCAGGTGAGAGGTTTCACGCCGAGGGACTTCTTGATCAAATTGAAGGCACCATCCCAAAATGACCTTGATCCATCTAAAATAAATATGTAAAAAAAATTACATTAAAAATTAAAAGCATTAAGTCAATAATAGATTTTAATTCTGAAATGAAATATACGTGTATATGGATATCGAGATAATATTAGACAGGTTTACAAATAAACGAATGTGAAGTCTAAAAAAGGTAAAACATCAGTAAAACAATGCAGATTTCTCCTGTTCTCAACTGACATCAGCTGCAGTTTCTCTTCCTTCTTTCGCCATAAGTAAGCACTTGTAATTAGTGTCAAACGTAGAACTTTATTAATACCAAAAGCTACAAATCTCTTGAGTTAGGTTCGCTGATAGAAAAAAAGTTCGTCACGCAGGGGCTGCGTAAACTAAGCAGATTTCCCACGTGAAGCTTAACAAGTTTCTGATAGTACTCGTTCAATGTATAAAAGTCCGTCACGCAGGAGCTTCGTAAACTAAGCAGATTTTCCACGTGAAGTTATACAATAGAGAAATCTCCATGCGAGAACTGAACAGTCACGGCAAAAGGCCGAACTAGCTTTTGGCGGGAAATTCAAAAATGCAAATATCTCGGTTAATATTCAAGATAGGGTAACTATAAATGTATATAACAATATTTATAGTAAATTTAATTTGCAATAAGATTGATTCTGTACAATTTTGCGATCCGACGTATAGAAACGGAGATATTTCGAATTTTCAAAAATCCTCCCCTCTAAACCCCCCTTAACACTGGTCCGATTTCAGCCGTTAACAATCATGATCTTTCTTTTTACATATAACAACTAAATATCGAGTTTGGTAACGATCAAACAAAAATTGCGACCGCTAGAGAGGTAACTGACATATATATATATATATATATATATATGTATATATATATATATATATATATATATATATATATATATATATATATATATATATACAGTTTTGAACGGACCTCATTTTCGTCATCTAATAGGTAGGATCGATGGACATTTGAAGAAAAATGTCGAAAATTCCGTCATGAGTACAACCTCAATAGCTGATTTCCCTTAAGGGAAATCTGCTGACAACATTCTTCTGATCATACTAAAGATCACTCGAAAACAATATTTATTATTTAAGCTTAGAATAAAGTGGTTCACGACATAAATACTTATTGCTAACATGAATAAGGGGTTTACTGAAGCCTGAACACTAAAAAGTCCGATATGCATGGGCTGCGTAAACTAAGCAGATTTCCCCATGAGAAGTTTAATAATAGATAAATCTAAATACTGGTAACAGATCACCACCGTCAAGTTTAAGTGAATAAATACAAACGGTAATAAGAAATCATTCAGTAAATTTACTAGTTAATAATATCTACAACGGATAGCGTCTAAATTGTAAACAAACAAGGCAGCCAACTTCGCAAAGCTGAATAGATAGAATTATTCTAGACCTGACAGATGAACGATTATTGAAAAATATTTGAATATAACATATTAATTTCATTGAAAACATTTACTGTAGCTAGTGGAGTAATTTGAAATGAATCAGAATAATTTCTATCTCAATCACTCAGATTTTAGGAATCCAAGAACAAAAAAAGGGGGGGGGGGTCAACCGAACGTATTTGTTTGTATCTTGTATAATAAAGCTTTGTTGAAAACAATATTTGGTATTTAAGCTTGTAATGACTTTATTCAAGATATAACAGCTTATTATAAAACAAGACACCAGTAGAAGTGTGGGTTTACTAAAACCCTAAAACTATAAAATTGAAATATCTCTGTTAATACTCATTATACGCAAAATATGTATAATACAATATTTATAGTAAATTTAATTTCCAATAAGATTGGTTCAATACAATATTCCGATCCGACGTATAGTAACGGAGATATTTCGAATTTTCAAAATTCCCGTCCTCTAACCTCCCCCTTCCCCTATTCTGATTTTAGCCGTTAACGCACCTCGTCTTTAGTTTTACATATAAAATTTTGAGACAATCAAACAAAACTAGCAACCGCTAGAGCGGTAGGAAACAATTGTATATGTTTGTGTGTGAGTATATATATATATATATATATATATATATATATATATATATATATATATATATATCCATAACATAATGCTATGAAAATAATTTCGTAATCACCATCATCATCATCATCGCCGCCCATTGGTGGTTCAGCTGTTGGGTCAGTCCCTCTGGCTGATACCAAGGAGCAAGTCAGCTGGAAAACTGCCAAGCAGCACAGAGTCAACACCAGCTTGTTCATAATGGCGGATTTCCTTCTGGAAAAGACACCATATCAACATTTTGTATTATATACATAACTAATTTATGTATAACTCTTAATGTGAAGTAATTAATCTATATTATATACCGAGTACGGGTATACTGGATATCTTTTCCAGTACTGCTCCACTTAAGCTAAAGGCGACACTGTTTACAATCAATAAAATTCAGTCACTCAGGGGCTGCGTATAATAAGCAGATTTCCCACGAGAAGTTTATAATAGATAAGTTTACATACTTGTAACGCCAGTTTACACACTGGTACAAGATAAGTGAATAAATACAAACGGTAATACGAATTCTTTCAGCTACAAGTTAAGAACTCAACAACGAAAAGCGTCTGAATTGTAAACAAAGAGGCCACCTGAATTGTACACCCGAAAGAAAACCCGTTAATGAAATATATCTGAATTTATCTATCATATTAGTTTTATAGAAAACTTTCACTATAGCGAATGGTGTAATTTGTAATGAATCAGAATAATTTTCATCTCAATTACTCTCATTTTAATAATCCAAGAACAAAATAAGAGGGGGGGATCTACAGTACGTATTTGCAAATATCTCACAAGTAAAAGTTCAATGAAAACAATATTCCTTATTTAATCTTATAATAAAGTAGTTCATGATATTACAGCTTATTGTTTTTATAACATGAGTAGGAGTGAGAGTTTACTGAAAGCGGAAAACTATAAAATCCAAATATCTCGGTTAATATTCATGATACCGAAAATATCTATAGAACAATATTTATAGACTAATTAATTTGAAATAAGATTGTTTTTATACAATTTTTCGATCCGACTTATAGTAATTAAGATATTTCGAAATCCCCCCCCCCTCCCTCTGTACCGATTTCACCTGTTAACGAACTTGATCTTCCTTTTTACATTAAACGATTAAATATGGAGTTTAGTAACGATAAACCAAAACTTGCGACTTCTTGTGCGTCAACAGATATATATATATATATTCTAAAATCATCAATAAGAATCATGCAATATTCAATTTATTCCAACTTTTCGTATAAAATTTAAACAAAATTAAAAAAAAAAAAAAATTATTACCAGAAATTGGCAGATTAGGAGACTGACCATACAGGTACCCTCAGAAAGAGGGCAGCTTATTTTGTTTGTTTATATATATATATATATATATATATATATATATATATAATGTCGAACGGACCTCATTTTCCTCATCTCCTGGACCGATGGACATTTCAGGAAAAAATTTTCAGAACTCGTGTCATGAGTGCAAACTCAATAGCTGATTTCCCTCAAGGGAAATCTGTTAAAACGAACCCATTATCCGAATTCATTATACTATAGATTGAAAATGTACTGTAATGGTGAGTTAAAAAATAAAGTACGATACAGTTACTAAATTTAAATACAGTATTATATTAATAATAGTTAATTTCACGTTGCACATTAAGAATAAGTGCTTTTGCTGGTAAATAGGCGTACAATAATGTTTTTTTTTTTTTACTTGCTTTTACAAAGTATTGAAAATATTGTGATCGAAAAATTTTTTGGTTTTCAGTTTTCATCGGAATAATTCGTTTTGGCCATCCTTGAACCAACTTATAAACAAAAAAAAAGTCTGTCACGAAGGGGCAGCATTAACTAAGCTGCTTCCCACGTGCGTCAAGTATTTGCTTTTATCTTCAAATGTAAATGATCAATGAGAACCAATTTGGTATTTAGGCTTCGAATAAAGAGCTTCATAATGCAACAGGTCTTTGTTAATATGACATGAGTAGGACTGGGGGTTTACGGAAGGCCGAGAACTGAAAAAATGCTAATATCTCCGTTAGTAATCGACATAGTGAAAAAACGCACATAATAACATGTATAAAAAATTGCATTTAAAATAAGTTTGGATCAATACAAGATTTCGGATGTTAACTAAATTTTTCCAAGTCCCCTTCCCACTAGTCCGATTAAACCCGTTAAAGAACTTGATCTTTAGTTTCACATAAAAAAATTAAATATTGAGTTTGGTAACGGTGAAATAAAATTTGCGGCCGCTAGACCGTTAACATATATACACACACAGTTTTGAACGGACCTCATTTAGTCATTTCTGGTTTTGATCGAAAAACCATTTGAAGAAAATTATTCAAAACTCTTGTCAGGAGTACGACCTCAATAGCTGATTTCCCTTAAAAAAAATTGCTAAAAAGGAATAGTTTGAATAACAAAGATTAAAGGAGTAAACTTCAGTTTTAGCAGATTTCCCTTAAGGGAAATCAGCTATTGAGGTCGTACTCATCACGCGAGTTTCGAAATATTCTTCAAATGTCCATCGATTCTACCCAGGAGATGACGAAAATGAGGTCCGTTCAAAATTGAATATATATATATATATAGATATAATTGTGCTGATGTCGGACCAAAGCTCCGAAAAGAACAACACACCACATATCTATATATATATATATATATATATATATATATATATATATTTATATATATATTTGTCTGTTAACACTCTATTGGTCGCAATTTTTGTTTGATCGTTACCAAACTCGGAATTTAATAGTTTTATGTAAAAAGGAATATCATGTTCGTTAATGGCTGAAATCGGACCAGTGGGAGGGGGGGTTTAGAGGGAGGGATTTTCGAAAATTCAAAATATCTCGGTTACCATACATCGGATCAAAAAATTGTATAGAACCAATCTTATTGCAAATTAAATTTACTTTAAATATTGTTTACAATATTGTTACATTTATTCTGTACCTTTAATATTAACCGAGATATTTGCATTTGTATTGTGAGTGTGGTCGGCTATGTTCGGGAGTTTCTGCCGAGCGCTAGTGTGGCCGTTTTACTAACTATTCGTCCTCGTGAGAATAGGTTACTACTACTGTTATTATTAGGCAGATTTCTCTATTGTAAAACTTCACGTGGGAAATCTGCTTAGTTTACGCAGCCCCTGCGTGACGGACTTTTTGATAATAGTGATAGTGTAATATATCATGAAACTGAGGTTATCAACGTTAGTAAAATGCCTTCATAAAATTGAAATACAATTAAACGACTTACCTATTAAATCTGATGGAAGAAAGTGATTTTCTCTAGTCGCCAATCGGCTTTTATATGCCATGAACCACATCTGTGTATGCCCTGCAAATAATATGCCTACAAAAGTAAACGATGATCGAACGTTTTTATTTACATATTTTACACTTATTATTGACAATTTTACTGCCGAACACACGAAAAGCAGAGTAACGCACATTTAATGAATCTTTCTTCATTCCATTATTTCAAGAACAATATTTAGCAAAAAAAAAAAAAAAAAAGAGTACTCCTAAAATTTATAATTTGACTATTTTCAATATTTAATTTGTAATACCCTTCATGTCGTTACGATTTTTTTTGTCAAAATAGTAACCATTTGAAGTGAAATAAAATGAACGGACCTCATTTTCATCTCCTAGGTAGGATCGATAGATATTTTAGTAAAACTCAATATCTCATTTCCCTTAAGTGTAACCTGCAGAAATGATATAAAACTAATCATTTAATTTTTTGCAATTTTTCTTTATTTTTTTTTATTTATTTATACAGGAGCACCCGCATCTTGGCGATTAGGCTCAAAGTTTCACAATGTAAAATGAAAACAAAATTATAGAAAAATAACAAAAACTGAGGCACCAAATAAAAAATTAAATACAATCAATAAACATTAAATACTAGTAATAAAGGCAATTAATAAACATAAGACATAAACAAACATAAATAAACATTAGACTAGTAATAAAGGCAACAATATAAAATGGTTTTAAAAAAAAAAATTATGTTATTCACACACACACACACACACACACACACACACACACACACACACACACACACACACACACACACACACATATATATATATAATTTTTTTTTTTATTTATTTAGTTTTGTACCCCACAGCGATGGTGATTTGCATTATTAGGATGATATATTTACTCCTTCATGTGCTTACCTTTTTTTGTACTTTTATTGTATGAAACATTTTTTCTTTAATACTCGTATCTGATTCTTTCTCATATCCGTGCTTTGTTTTTTGTTAATTTTTATTTAATACACTTTTTATATATTTCTGATGTTTATCATAACTATATATTTGCATTTTTTTTTTTAATTTTAGACTTTTAATAAAACCCTCATTGTATAATCGTCTAGTTTTTACTTTAAGTAACTGAAATGTAATGTCTTTATTTTTTTAGGTCCACTTCAGCTTCTGTTTACATACTTCGGGAGAATTTCAGAATACATTTTTACTTCTGTATTCGGGTTTTAAATGCAAATACAAAACAGACAAATAAAAATATGCAAAACAAAATAACAAAACTTCTGAACTATAACATTACAAAACACAACAATAATAAGGGGATCACTAACCCTTTGAAAGTCCCTCATGGGCATTATAAAAAAAAAGGTGCTAGCACCCATAAAAGAGATGTTACCCTTAAAATAAAAATATATAAATAAATACAACTCAGAGAACAAATCAAATAATTACATTTATAAACTAAATAAAAATAAAATAAAACAAAAACAATTCTAAGCACACATAAATCAGTGCAAATAATACAATTTGAAAATAAATCTAACGTTAAAAAAAAATAAAAAAACCAAAAAAAAAAAAAAAAATACAATCCTCCTAGAAATACAAGTTATGTATTCAAAAGATAATGTATATTTTTAAGCGTTCATTTGAGCTTCTGTTTACATATGCTTCTTACTACGTGAGAGTTCCAGAATATATTTTGTGGTGACCAGCGTTTAATTCCGGCACGCTGGAAATATTTAACGCAGCCTTGCTCGGAATATATAAATTTCAGTAGTGAACAGTTTTTGTGATTACATTAATTTAAAGTTAATTATAACGCTTAGTTGACTGTAGCAGTGACACATAATGCTCAAGACGGTAATGAAATGATTACTTTGGTTCCTGCTAATCAATACATTCCCTGACGATGAAACTGAGATGGGCGAATAGAGCATCTGGAAGGTTTAAGAATTAATTACAAAGTGAGTTAAGACATGAAACGAATTCCTTCTCATCCTTTGACGTGAACCTTAATCTTATCGAATAAACAACCCGATCGTATAATCAATACTGACAAGTTTGCAACACACACAATCTGCGGTTTGATATCTCTCAGAGGGGAGTTGATTGAAAGCGGCTTTGGATTGCCGAGATTAGACATTACCGGGAAATCTTAATGAGTACTGGAAACGGCGATGGGGTATCAAGCCTCATTCCCGGAGTACAGAATTCCAGTGAACGGCTGTAATCATTAACACTTGGAAACTCTCTTGTCATTTGCCGTTCACCTTATGGATAATGATGTAAACCGCAAGGAAACTGACGGATTTAGAGCTCATTTGTAACTTTAGACCTACAAAAATAATGATGATACAATACTCGTCGTGGAAATTAAAATAGTCTTATAATCCGTTCGTTGTAAGGGTTTAAAATGAAATGTATTTATTTCCATTAAATGTAAAAAAAAATACATTATATATATATATATATATATATATATATATATATATATATATATAAAATTATAACCTCTGTCTGTAGATTGATTTTTTTCGCGAAATTTCACGAAAACTTTTCGTTTCACATGTCATAGACACCATAACTGCATTTTGTTTCTTTCGTGTCTGTTTGCTTGTTTATTTGTTTGTTTGTTTGTTACTTTTTCACGCATAAACGGCTTAGCCAAATTTTATGAAACTTGGTATGTATATTACTACTAACCCAACTTAGACTTTAGGCTATATTAAAATTCTCTGAGACGAACAGGAGTGGGGGTTGTAAGGGAAGCCAGAAATTAAATATAGCGATATTTCGGTTCCTATTGCATTTTTAGCAAATATGCCCATAACAAAAGTTGTTTATTTTGTAATTTAGAATAACTTTAGTTATATAGACTTTTGCCGTATACAGAAGTATAAATGAGTTATACGCTAAAAATTATAGCGGGAGTCCACAATTTTATTTGGCACAAAAGACTTAACCGAAATAAATAAAACTTGGTATATGTATTAGTACTAACGCTTTCATTATAACAAGCCAACATTTCTAGGGACGGGCAGGAGTGGAGGTTGTAAGGGAGGTCTGAAATAAAAAAGTCAGTCACGCAGGGGCTGCGTAAACTAAGCAGATTTCCCTCGTGAAGTTTAGTAATAGATAAATATACATACTGGTAACACAACAACACCGTGAATAAATACAAACGGAAATAAATGTTTCATCCAATTTCAATAACCTGCCGACAGGAAGCGTTAGGTTAGAAATGTAAACAAACGGGTCGGCCTGCGTCACACCGGAAAGAAAAACAATTACTGAAATATATCAGAATATAACACATTAATTTTATTGAGAACTATTTACTATATCTATTAGTGTAATTTATAATGAGTCAGAATAATTGTTATCTCAATCAGTAAAATTTTAGTAGTCCAAAACTTTAAGATGGGGGGGGGAGTCACCAGGGCATATTTGCATGTTTCTCGTATAACAAAAGTCTCTTGAATACAATTTTTGGTATTTAAACTTCCAATAATGTGATTTATTATGTAGCAGAGTATTGTTTACGTAACATGAGTAGAAGTGGCGGTTTGCTGAAAACTGAAAAATGCAAATATCTCGGTTAATATTCAAGATAGAGAATAAATGTATATAACAATATTTATAGTAAATTTAATTTGTAATAAGATTGATTCTGTATAATGTTTCGATCCGACGAATAGTAACAGAGATATTTCGAATTTTCGAAATTCCTCCCCTCTAAACCCCCCCTCCCTGTGGTCCGATTTCAGCCGTTAACGAACTTGATCTTTCTTTTTACATAAAACGAATAAATATTGAGTTTGGTAACGATCAAACAAAAATTGCGACCGCTAGAGCGGTAACAGACAAATATATAGATATATATATATATATATATATATATATATATATATATATATATATATATATATATATAGATATATATATACAGTTTTGAACGGACCTCATTTTCGTCATCTACTAGGTAGGATCGATGGACATTTGAAGAAAAATTTCGAAAATTCCGTCATGAGTACAACCTCAATAGCTGATTTCCCTTAAGGGAAATCTGCTAAAATAGCGGTATTTCGTTTTCTATTGGGTTTTCTGCAAATATGCACATGGCAAAAGATGTTTATTTTGTTATTTAGAGAAATTTTCTCAACAATTCTTTTCAATATGAACTACCAGGTACAACACCGGGAAAAATTAATTCAAATGTATGTTAATATTTTGTCCTAAATAATTCAAATCTATGCATAATGCACAGGAAACGGGAAATATGACAATATGGAGGACAGTGAAGTCTTACATAAAAAAATAATTTTATTATTAACAAATCCACAGAAATGACGGGTAATATCCCTAAACACTGGGACGGGTAAATGTCAAATTATTGTGTAAAGTAAAGCCTCCTAAAAAAATACCATCACCATTCAGCCTCAAATGAATTCCCGAGCGAAGCCGTGTATCTGAGCTAGTATATTTATATATGTAACCTCTGTGTGTACATTAATTTTTAATTAATTATTAATTTTTTTTTTTTTCAAAATGTCACAATACTTTTTATTTCACATGCCATAGGCACTATACCTGCTATTTGAAGCGTTGGCGTCTGTTTGCTTGTTGCCTTTTCACGCATAAACGGCTGAACCGAATTTTATGAAACTTGGTACGTATATTACTACTAACCCAACTTAGACTTTAGGCTGTATTATATTGTCTGATACGAACAGGAGTGGGGGTTATAAGGAAGGCAAGAAATTAAAAATAGTGATATTTCGTTTCGTATTACGTTTTCGGCAAAGGTTGTTTATTTTATTAATTAGGGTAACTTTTGTTACATGCACTTTGGTCGTACAAAAGGGTATTTTTAATAGCGATTATGACGTGCATAAAACAGCTGTCACTGTTGGGCTTTGTGCCGTATCAAGGGAAAGGAACTTTTACTCATACATGGTTTGGAAGACAGAATAATTTCTATGATTATAAATTATATGGTTTAAAAAAAAAGTACATGCACATGAGATGGGAAACATAAAAATATTGAGGACAGTGAAGCCTACATAACTAACACTTTTATTATTAACAAATCCACAGCAACGACGGGTATAAACCCTGTACACTTGGACGGGGAATTGTCAAAATATTGTGCAAAGTAAAGGCACAAACATACCATCATCATTCAGCCTCAAATGAATTCTGCGCAAAGCGGGGTAACTTAGCTAGTATATGTATATTACCGCACTTATGGTTAATTATTACTTTTATTATTGTTAATGTTTAAATAATATTCCCGGCAAGCATAAGTTCTTCAGGGCCATTTGTGCAATGAAAGTACTAAGAATAGCAGACCGTCTCCATGTGGCAATCAATCTTGGGATTTATAAGGAATATGGGACCTGATTCGCTGTTCTTTTGAGCTGTCTGTATATTTATAAATAATGTTCTGTTAACGTACAGATCACCTCTTACATATATAATACTCTATGCCTCTTACCATATATACCTCTTACCATATGCACATGCACAAAATATAATTAGACGGACACTCACTCCTTCGTGTCTGGGCACCGACTCCTTTCCTGTCCTGTCCTGTCGTGTCCTGTTCCGAAGATCTTTCCTGTCCATCTCTTGTTGAACTTCGAACTCTAAGGGCTGCATTCTCTCGGACAATTTTGAAACTAGTTGGTTCAGTCATTAGGAGGTGCTACCCTCTCTTATCAGCCCTATCACTAGTTCATCCCTTGCACAAGTCCTAAGACTTCTCTGTAAGGACATGATACTAGCACGTTACAATATACATATATTTGTAAGCCATTTTTTACAGGTGTGTTTCAACCTGCAGGCCTCCCCTACACGAATGGATAATGGTGTAATTTTCCGCGGGCACCTGCCGTACTGTTATATATAGTATAAGGAAAGAAATTATTATGATAACATAATTGTATATTTAACATGTAAATTATTTCAATTTCAAATTAAACATACTTTATTATTATTATGGGGCAGTTTAGAGGGGGAGATTTTCAAAAATTCGAAATATCTCCCTTATTATGCATCGGATCGAAAAATTGAATAGAACCAATCTTATTGAAAATTAAATTTACTTTAAATATTGTTATATACATTTATTCTCTATTTTTATGAAGTCTGTGGTCGGGTATTAGATCGGCCATTTTCGTCAGTACTCGGCTCAGGTGGAAGCTTCTTCTAACCTTACCTTCATTGCTTCGTATGATTTATGCAAATACGGTCTGTTCATCCGCCGCCCCCTCCCTTCTTTAGTTCTTGTACTACTAAAATTTGAGTTATTAAAATATAAATTATTTTTACAATTCAGAAGCGTTTCAGTTGGGAATTTATTAAAATTATCTGAAAGTTTTCTTATTGCCGTTTGTATTTATTCATGGTGGGCTTGTATTATCAGTATGCAGATTTCTCTATTGTATAACTACACGTGGGAAATCTGCTTAGTTTACGCAGCCCCTGCGGGACGGACTTTTTTTGTCACCTATTAGGTAGGATCAATGAGCATTTGAGGAAGTTTTTCGAAAATCACGCCATGAGTACGAACTCAATAGCTGATTTCCCTTAAGGGGAAATCTACTAATATGTTTAAGGAAGTCTGCATAGATGTGAGGTTTGCTCCGACATCAGTATTTCTCACTGGCAATCTCCACCGAAAGGGGTTTAAGACACGTGCCAAAAACATTCGGGAAAGTAATTTAGCCAGCTTTAAATTTCCTTGTCGTCCATGAGAGGCGTTATATTTGTCAATTACTCTCTGCCCTACCTCTTTGGAATGTTTCTTTGAACTTTAATGAGATGATCTCATGTACTATTCAAAGGATTTCTGTCTCCACAAATGGGTCCCAAGGTAGATCAGGAACCTTTTCACAAGTCCTCAGCCGTTACCGGCCATATTTCACCCTCCCCGTCCAGCAAAACTAGCTAGGGAAATTTAGATAGATACTTTATTTGTTAACCAGGATTTCTCCTTAGAAAATGTCATCTACCTATATAGTATTTCAAATAAAGGGTTAGACCGCCAGTATAAATGATACTGTTGTCATAGCTGTCGGTGGAGACCGTCGTCATTGGCTGATGGTCGAGTACAGCTGGCATTGTGCTATAGATGCGAAGGCACCATCTTCAAGCCCGTTAAAAAGTTTGTACTCCTTTTGGAGTATTATATATATATATATATATATATATATATATATATATATATATGATATATATGAGTATATGATAGCCACGTCTTCAAAGAAATAGTTAAACTTGATGACGGGTTTACGGCCTTGAACTTGAAATGTAGTAACAATCCTGAAGTTAAAAATGAATCCCACTTTCTTTCAGAATGGCAAAGCAAGGAACTTCATGGTCGTTACTACAATCGCCTTTATGACTCGGAGGTAGACTTGGCTTATTCTGTCGTGTGGCTGACGTCTGGAAAGCTGTTTTCAGAAACAGAAGGTTTCATTACAGCTATCCAAGACCAAGTGATTGCCACCAGATCATACAGACGTCATATCCTCAAAGACAGTAGTGTCTCAGACAAATGTAGATTATGCAACAAAGCTTATGAATCCATTCAACATATTACGGCAGGATGTGAAATACTTGCTGGATCCGAGTACTTACAAAGGCACAATAACGTGGCAAAAGTATACCATCAAGCTCTAGCAGAGAAATTCGGCATGGTAGGCATTAAGGTCTCTTATTATCGCTATAATCCTCAAAAATTATTGGAGAAAGATAATATAAAGATGTATTGGGACGAAGCGATGATAACTGACCATACTGTGCATTATAACAAACCGGATATTCTCATTATTGACAAGATCAATAAGACTGCTGATATTGTTGACATTGCAGTGCCCAATGATGAGAATATTCGAAAATCCCATGCCGAAAAGTTAAGAAAATATCAAGAATTGGCTATCGAGCTCAAAGAGGTATACAAACTGAAATCTGCCATAGTTACGCCTATAATAGTAAGTTCAAATGGACTCGTGCCAAAAACAACGATAGCAGGCACCAAGAACTTGGATCTGCCAACAGCAATTATAAAAGAAGCACAGCAAGGGGTACTTCTTGATACTGCTAGAATCGTGCGAAAATTTTTAAATTCCCCTTAATATGTCACACTCACAAACTCCATATCGGTTGGATTTTCCCCCGATATGGATTTTACTCCAGTTTTCACTGAGTATAAACCTCCCCCATAATAATAATAATAAAGTATGTTTAATTTGAAATTTGAAATAATTTACATGTTACATATACAATTATGTTATCATAATAATTTCTTTCCTTATACTATATATAACATACATAAACATGAACTCAGAAGTCCGTCTGTTGAGTTCGTCATTTCAATATCGTCAACATATCGGAAGAAATAAGACAATATGTACCACAGTTCAAGAGTTTGATTCCGCACAACTTCCGCTTTCTGACGTTGTGCAAATTCAGCATGGTATAGTTTAAATAGTACATTATACAAATTAAATAATCGAAATTGACTTATAGTTTAAATTTCTTTGTGAAATAAACAACGAAGTTATTTTCTAATTTAAAAAAATAACAAATGAGGAGGGTAGGGGCGGAGATTTGTAATTTTAGCAGATTTCCCCTGAGGGAAATCAGCTATTGAGGTTGTACTCATGACGGAATTTTCGAAAAATTTCTTCAAATGTCCATCGATCCTACCCAGGAGATGACTAAAATGAGATCCGTTCAAAACTGTATTTATATTTGTCTGTTAACGCTCTAGCGGTCGCAATTTTTGTTTGATCGTTACCAAACTTCATATTTAAGCGTTTTACGTAAAAAGAGAGATCAAGTTCGTTAATGGCTGAAATAGGACCAGTGGGAGGGGGGGTTTAGAGGAGGGGATTCTTGAAAATTCAAAATATCTCCGTTATTATGCGTCGGATCGAAAAATTGTATAAAATCAATCTAATTGTAAATTAAATTTACTATAAATATTATTTTATACATTTATTCTGTATCTTGAATATTAACCGAGATATTTGCATTTGTATTGTGTGTGTGGTCGACGGAACCCCGCCTTGTTCCGGACTCTCCGCCGAGAGCTCTGGTGGCCGTTTCCAGAACTATTCGTCCCTCGTGAATAGGTTTAGAGATCTCTTCCTACTACAGCTGTTATTAGGCGGATTTCTCTATTGTAAAACATCACGTGGGAACTCTGCTTAGTTTACGCAGCCCCTGCGTGACGGACTTTTATTATATATCTCGTTTATACTTCGTTATACGACAAAAGTTACTTTAAATAACGAAATAAACACGTTTTGTTATTTGCATGTTGGCCAAAAAAAACAAAACGACATAAAATAACGCTATTTTTCAATTCAGGTTTCCCTTATAACACCCACTCCTGCTTGCTCCTAGAAAAGTTAATATAGGTTATTTTGATGGAGAAACTGATGATAATTGACATACTGAGTTTTGTTTGGTTCGGTACAGTATTTTGTGCCCTAAAAAATTGTAGACTCCCACTATAGTTTTTAGCGTATATCTCATTTATACATAGGAAATTTCCAACATTGTATACAACAAAAATTATTTCAAATAACAAAATAAACAACTTTTGCAACAACTACGTGCATCAAAATTGAAAAACTAAGAGGAAACGAAAAAGTATATTGAAATTTCCAGTAACAGCTATTATATATATTGTAACGGCCGAGCCGTAGATGTTCTCTGCTGTCTCTCTATATCTATGAGATCAGAGTGATTAGTACGGGGCTTTAAAAGAGGTAGCAGCACCTGTCAAGGGACGGACTGCGGAGCACTGTGAATCCAAAGGTCAATTGAGCAGGACAGGTCGTCACTCGACTCCCAAGATGCAAAGAGAGTAAGTGTTTCTTTAATTATCTAGCCTAATTGTGCTATATCTCTGATTAAATAGATAAATTTGTTCTTATAGCAGAGATGGTGGAAACGGGAATGCTTGCCGTGCAATATATGACCCTGAGAAGTAGCCGGTAAATAGATTAAATTTAAATAATAATAATTTAATTAACCTATCATTATAATATATATATATATATATATATATATGTGTGTGTGTGTGTGTGTGTGTGTGTGTGTGTGTGTGTGTGTGTGTTTAACGAAACTCATTTTAGTCATCACATAGGTGGGATCGATGGACATTTGAGGATCGTTTTCCTAAATCGTTTCATTAGCACAAACTCAATAGCTCAATTTCCTTAAGGGAATTTTTCTTATAAAATCTTGAATGTCCAAAGCCCAGTTGTAAACTTTACACCACCACGATACAGTGCTTTAATGGTTTTCACCTGCTGGAAGTAGTCTGTTACTATCTGGAAGCAAAAAAATGAACTTTTTTTTTTAAATCTGAAGCCTGCAACCGTGATTTCACAATTGTTGAAGCTAGAATCAAACATTACGGTCGTCATTAGAATATTCAATGCCATTCAAACAATTGTTACTTGTTAAATAATAAAATTAGAATGTATAATGAACCAATTGCAGTTTTCCTCCTAGTAATATATTAGGGAACATTTATTCGGAATAATACAACAAAAGTATTGTAGCAATATAATTTTTTTTAAATTAATTTATAAGTATTTTTTTTTGTACGAAGTCCAGAACTTTTCAATCGTATAAGGGTCTGCAGCTCAAGTGCATCCGTCTACATCAGTGCTTCTTAAACTTTGGTAATTTACGACCCCATTTATGATTGCGAGTTTCTTGACGACCCCATTTATGATTGCGAGTTTCTTGACGACCCCATACAAATATAAAAGAAAAATAAATTAATATTTTTTGACGATTTATTAATTAGGTAACAATATACATATACATATGTACATATACATACAATAGATGGCACTGCTATGGTAAACCGACAAATGTGTCATATAAGCTACAATTCAATAGCATGATTACCACGTGTTATTGAGGCTAAAGTATAAATTAAATTTATTTTGTAGTAAACGAAATACCGTCAAATTCAATTATTTATACTTTTTTAATCTTTGGTGTTAGCATAGCCAACCACGTGTTACTTAGACCGAAGTGTTAATCAAATTCAAATTATAGTGACGATAATACAGTGAAATTATTCCTGCTTTTTACTTATTTGTGCTTCATTATTCAAAATTCTATAATTATCGAATCTATTTGTGTTAGCTAAAGACAGGTTAACCAAAAATATTGTGCACCGATTAGTGCTAAATTAAATTGAAATTGAAAGTATTTATAATTTAAATTAATAAATATTACTGTTAAAGATTTAAGACTATCTGCCTTACCTACCACATTCATAAGTTTAAATGTCATATGTTACTCACTAACAACTTTGTAATATGCTCATTCGTTACAAAATTAAATGGAAATAATAAATTTAAAAATTAATTCTTTTGTATTGATTTCTGCTTAATATAAACTGTAAGAAAATTTTAATCAATCGTGTTCAACGTCCTTCCCCTTCAAATCCTAATCCCTTGAATTTGTGTACCAACTTCAACATTTCCGTCTTGGTTTGTAAATAATTTCGTTGTACTAAAGGGTTGTAGTCGTAGAAAATCTGTCATGGAGGTCACCATATTTTTTTACAAATACCATCTATGTAAAAATCATAATGGACCCCGTGACTGATGTTCTCCTACCGTTCCTCTTAAATTGTATACTACAATGTAATAATACAATAACTTTAGCCACAGCAACGCGTGACCGGGTCTGCTAGTATACATATGAAAATATGTATAAGTTTAGAATTCGTTTGAAACATACAAAAATCTAAAATTAAAAATTGCACAAAAAATTATAAAAATGTATTTATTATAGTTTCTAAAATAAAAGTGGATTCTGAACGTCTTAATTCTTTCGAATATATTCAAGTAGTTGCATGGTAAGTATTAAATTAAAGTTTAAGTTTTAAATTTAATGATAAGTTGTAACTGAAGATAAAACAAATTGTTTTTTTTATCTCTCGCGACCCCATAATTTTGCTACGTGACCCCAAATGAGGTCGGGTCGCGACCCATAGTTTAAGAAGCCCTGGTCTACATGGTTTAGCAAATATCCCTTAAAGAAAATCAGATATTTAGGTTGTTTTATTTCATATCGTGATTTTTGAAAAACATGATTCCAATGATCCTTTCCAGGAGAATACAAAACTGAGGTTACTTCAAAAGTATATATATATATATATATATATATATATATATATATATATATATATATATATATTTGTCTGTTAACGTTCTAGGGGCCATATTTTTTTATTATTATTATGGGGGAGGTTTATACTCAGTGAAAACTGGGGTAAAATCCATATCGGGGGAAAATCCAACCGATATGGAGTTTGTGAGTGTGACAAGGGGAATTTAAAAATTTTCGCACGATTCTAGCAGTATCAAGAAGTACCCCTTGCTGTGCTTCTTTTATAATTCCTGTTGGCAGATTCAAGTTCTTGGTGCCTGCTATCGTTGTTTTTGGCACGAGTCCATTTGAACTTACTATAATAGGCGTAACTATGGCAGATTTCAGTTTGTATACCTCTTTGAGCTCGATAGCCAATTCTTGATATTTTCTTAACTTTTCGGCATAGGATTTTCGAATGTTCTCATCATTGGGCACTGCAATGTCAATAATATCAGCAGTCTTATTGATCTTGTCAATAATGAGAATATCCGGTTTGTTATGGTGCACAGTATGGCCAGTTATCATCGCTTCGTCCCAATACATCTTTATAATATCGTTTTCCAATAATTTTTGAGGATTATAGCGATAATAAGCGACCTTATTGCCTACCATGCCGAATTTCTCTGCTAGAGCTTGATGGTATACTTTTGCCACGTTATTGTGCCTTTGTAAGTACTCGGATCCAGCAAGTATTTCACATCCTACGCTAATATGTTGAATGGACTCATAAGCTTTGTTGCATAATCTACATTTGTCTGAGACACTACTGTCCTAGAGGATATGAAGTCATTATGATCTGGTGGCAATCACTTAGTCTTGGATAGCTGTAATGAAACCTTCTGTTTCTGAAAACAGCTTTCTAGACCTAAGCAACAGAAAAGCCAAGTCTACCTCCGAGTCATAAAGGCGACAGTAGTAACGACCATGAAGTTCCTTACTTTGCCATTCTGAAAGAAAGTGGGATTCATTTTTATTTATTATTATTATTATTAATATTATTTTATATAGCTTTAATGACTGGAATCGGAAAATGGGAGAGGGGTTAAGGGGATGGAATTTAAAAAGTCCTAAGCATCTCCGTTATTATACATCGGATCGAAAGATTGTATAGAACAAATCTCATTGATAATTTAATGTTCTGTAAATGTTGTGACAAAGGTGTTTTCACTATATTCATTTTTAACAGTGGTATTTGCATTTTGTATACTTTCCAGCCTTCAGCAAACCCCCACTCCCATTCATGCCTTGTTAACAATGAGCTATCATTTCATGAACCAGTTTATTTGATGCTTAAATACCAAATATTGTTATGATTGAGCTTTCATAATGTGAGATACGAGCTGAAAAGTAAACCTGATGTCGCTATGAACTAAGATATTACGTTCTGAACTCAAAAAAGTGTATTTCGTACCAAGGGCCGAAAGTGGGCGTTTGCCGGCCCGAGATATTTTTTGACCGAGACGTGGTCGAGGTCATGAAAAGTTCGAGGGGCGGCAAAAGCACTTTGGCCCGAGGCACGAACGCTATTTTTCACCGTACTACAATAAATATTAATACGATATAACATTAATCAAAAACAAGATTTTCTTTTGGTTAAGTGTACCTCTTTGTTAGAAGGTTATCTTGTGGTTATGGGGACATGATGAATGTTTAATGTATGGATTGTTTTACGTTATGTTATTATGTAAGTTAATAAAGAGAGATGAACATATGTGTGTTTTATTTAATACAACTGATATATTTCAAAATGCCAAAAAAAGTTAGTTCGTTTATTTTTGATTTATAGAAATGTTAAAAGTACAATTTTGGTTGTTTGAAAACATAATACCCTTTGAAGATTCTATTACTTGTTTTTTGTTTGACACATTCACACTTTTACTCGTAGTTGGATTGTTTCTGATTAAAATATCCTCTTGACAATCATCAAATAAATCATCAATTGTAAAGAGAGACTGATTTTCATATTCAATAATAAACAGGTGATTTTGCGGTCCTAGGGCGAAATATTCATTTTCGGCCCTAGGGCGGCGAAGTGTAGCTTTCGGACCGCAAATTGGGTGTGTAAAACAGGTGATTACATCGTAGTATGGTGAAAATGTTTATTCTCTATATTTAACAGTTTAACTCATTTACAACGTTCATGTTAAATAAAGGCAGGAATTGGACAAGGAATAGGGGGATTCAGAGGGGGAAATATTTAGAGGTAAAATATTTTTCCTGGCCTCTTCGGAGATACCTAAAGGGAATATATGGAGACCACAAAATAGGAAAATTCGACATCCAGGAAAGCGGTGAAAATAATACATTGTTCAATATGCCGTCTGTGTAATAAGAGAGGCTAATTCCAGAAACAAATTATTAAATTTAACCATGACAATAAAATGATATAAATGAGCATGTTGTATTATTTTCGATTTAATGGAAAATGAGTTCGGTATTAATAAAACCGGTTTTAACCCAGTCAAAAGGAGGCACAGAGCAGGAAGGAAACGCAAACTGAATGCTAAAATTAAATGAACATGTGGGTGTAACTGGAAGTGTATTAATTAGACCCGAATGAATATCATTTTCATACTTAATCAATACACACACACACACACACACACACACATATATATATATATATATATATATATATATATATATATATATATATAATAGTGTAATAAACAGTGCGTGTGTGTGTGTGTGTGTGTATATCGTTATATACACTCAACCGCAAAAAAAAACCGGACACTTAGATTTAGTCTTATAATTTTGTTAAATACTTAATATATATGTATATTAATCTTTTTAATTAAAATAATTGGTTAATCTATAGGTTATTTAAACAAAATCTGCCAAAAGTAAATAATTTTTATTGATTATTTACACAAAAATACGAAAAAAAAGATAAATTAACACATTTAAAAAAAAAAAAATTATTCTTCATTTTTATTACAGTGAATGGTAGACTTCGCTACCCCAAGCGTGTCGGCAATGTAACGTAAGCTCCGGCCTTCCATCTAAGTTTGAAAGACCCATTATTCTGGACCGAAATAAAAATAAAACATTACTTAATTAAAGAAAATGCTTGGTTAATAATTAAAGATGTTTAAATGTGCGAAAAACTACTTACAGTTTATAATAGATCAACTTCACGACAAATAAATCTAAAATGAGTTTTATATAATTGTTTGCTAATCCTGAAGGAATTAGTTCAATGGACTTAGACTCTAAATTCTCTGTAATAACTAGAATACCCACATAAAGAAAATTGCTGAAAATTAGCTTTTAATACGACTAAAATGAAGTGTCCGGTTTTTTTTTTTTTTTTTTTTTTTTTTTTTTTTTTGCGGTTGAGTGTATATAATTCTACTGTACGTGTGTATGTCACTGAACTCCTCCTAAACGGCTGGACCGATTTGAATGAATTTTTTTGTATGCGTTTGGGTGACGCCCTGGATGGTTTAGATTCACAAATCAGCCCGGCAGATGGAGCAGGAGTGGGGGTTGTAAGGGAGGCCTAAAATTAAAAATAGCGATATTTCGTTTCCTATTGGTTTTTCGGCAAATATGCAAGAGATAAAAGTTGTTTATTTTGAGTAACTTTTGTTATATTCACTTTTGTCGTATAACAAAGTATAAGCGAGATACACACTAAAAAATTGAAGTGGGAGCCAACAATTTCATTGGGCACTAACGATTGAACCGAACTAAACAAAACTCTATATGTGAATTAGCATTAATTCTTTCATGATTATAAGCTATATTAATTTTTTTTAGGTTCAAACGGGAGTGGGGGTTATAAGGGAGATCTGAATAAAAAAATCGCGACATTTCATTTTCTATTTGTTGCCTAAAACGTGCACATATCAAAAGTTGTTTTTTGTGTTATTAAAAGTAGCTTTTGTTTTGGACATAACATTTTTAAATTTAATATCCTAATCGCTTGAAATATCATGCAGCAACGTCTGTCGGGCCTGCTTGTATGTATGTATAAAGGGAAATCTGCTAAAATGTATTACGTAAGTAGAGCGAAGGTTCGATGATAGAATGCCCCCTGAGTTTCCGGGCCCAGGGGAAATCTGAAGGGTCAGCTTGAAAAGTTTTTCTCTTTTGCCCCACCTAAAAAATACAGGATGCTCACACGTCCGAAACGTATATCTCTTGGAGAAAATATTTATTTAGAAAAATAGTAGTGATTATATAAACAAAACATTTAGAAATTTCTGCAAAAAGTACGATAGAAGACAATTTGAGGAAGTTCGCCTGTAGAATAAAAAAGTCCGTCACGCAGGGGCAGCGTAAACTAAGCAGATTTCTCACGTGAAATTTTACAATAGAGAAATTTCACGAGAGCCGAGCCAGTCAAGAAAACGGCCGACCTAGTTTTTGGCGGAAAGTAACTCTCGTATCGCCCGATAAAATAAAAATGCAAATATCTCGGTTAATATTCAAGATAGAGAAAACATGCATATAACTATATTTATAGTAAATTTAATTTGCAATAAGATTGATTCTGTATAAATTTTCGATCCGACGTATACTAACGGAGATATTTTGAGTTTTCGAAAATCCTCGCCTCTAAACCCCCCAACAGACAAATATATATATACATATATATATATATATATATATATATATATACAGTTTTGAACGGACCTCATTTTCGTCATCTACTAGGTAGGATCGATGGACATTTGAAGAAAAATTTCGAAAATTCCGTCATGATTACAACCTCAATAGCTGATTTCCCTTAAGTGAAATCTGCTAAAATGCTAAGGCGGCAAAGGGAGGCCATTATTATTATTTTAAATAGTTTCACTCGGACGAATAACTTTTCTCACAGAAAATTTTACAGAAGAATACTACCGCTGATCATAACATGGTAAGTACGACCTAAGTGTAAGAAATGTAGAACTTTTAATTTTGATGTTTCAGAAGTCAAAACCACCCTAGTCTAAATTAATAATAAGTTAAGCATATCAAATTATCACAAGATTGAATTTAATTTTGTTTTTTTAGTGAGAAAGAACCTTAACATGTTTAATAAATTCTTTATTATGTAAATACAAAAAAATAATTCGATAACTATAATTAAAACAATAATTATTAAATTAATCGCTTTCAAAAGGAAGTAATTTTTTAACAGTTGGGATACAATTTTAACGACACATTTTTAATAGTTCGAAAATCAATTTTTGTTCATACCAATTGCTATGATTTTTGGAGAGTTAATGTCTGAAATGGGGAGTGGAGGGAGGGGGTTTAGAGGGTGGAATTTTGAAAACTCAAAATATCACCGTTATTATGAGTCGTGTCACAATAGTATATTTCGTACCAAGGGCCGAAAGTGGGCGTTTGCCGGCCCGAGATATTTTTTGACCGAGACGTAGTCGAGGTCATGAAAAGTTCGAGGGCCGGCAAAAGCACTTTGGCCCGAGGCACGAACGCTATTTTTCACCGTACTACAATAAATATTAATACGATATAACATTAATCAAAAACAAGATTTTCTTTTGGTTAAGTGTACCTCTTTGTTAGAAGGTTATCTTGTGGTTATGGGGACATGATGAATGTTTAATGTATGGATTGTTTTACGTTATGTTATTATGTAAGTTAATAAAGAGAGATGAACATATGTATGATTCATTTAATACAACTGATATATTTCAAAATGCTAAAAAAAAATAGTTCGTTTATTTTTGATTTAAAGAAATGTTAAAAGTACAATTTTGGTTGCTTGAAAATATAAAACCCTTTGAAGATTCTATTACTTTTTTTTTGTTTGACACATTCACACTTTTACTCGTAGTTGGATTGTTTCAGATTAAAATATCCTCTTGACAATCTTCAAATAAATCATCAATTGTAAAGAGAGACTGATTTTCATATTCAATAGTTCCAAAATCGATATTTGATGTCGAAGTCGATGACTCATTCACTTTACTAAACAGTCTGTTAGAAACTTCTAATTTCTTTGTCACAGAATCTTCAATGTAACCTTATGTATGAAATGAAGGAATTAAAATAATAAACAGCTGATTTTGCGGCCCTAGGGCGAAATATTCATTTTCGGCCCTAGGGCGGCCAAGTGTAGCTTTCGGACTGCAAATTAGGCGTGTAAAAAAGGTAGTTACATCGTAGTATGGTGAAAAATATTATAGAGTCGATCTTTTTAAGCTATTGATGCTCTACAATTGTTCTTCTATACATTGTTTCGTAACTCAAATATTAAGCGAGTTATTGTCAGATTCTTGTTTTTAGCCTTCATTAACCCCCCTCAAAACACTTTTATTCATCGGTGTTTTTCTTTAACTTAGAAAAGGAGAATGATATCACAAGTGTGTTATATCATCACGTTGGAAATCTGCTTAGTTTACGAAGCCCCTGCGTGATGGACTTTTATTACCTTAATAATGTTATACACAAACACCTTCCCAAATGCTAAGGTATTGACAACCGTCAATATTTATTGTCAAAAGTTTTGTTTATCGACTGAATTTAACTTAAAAACGCATAAAGCGCTCACCTGTCAATACCTTTCTTTCTAGTTAGAACTACTAAAGTTGGAGTGAGTTTTAACAGAGGGATGTTTCCAACCAAACTAATCTGTGACGTGTTTACATCAAATAAAGAATACGCTCATTAATATTTACGTATTTATCAAATCAGTGTCACACGTATGCTACTATTATCTTTTACATTATTTATTTGACAGGGCGTTTTCCATTTCCGAAGATGGATGGGATACCAGGATTTAATTAGGAATTACTCGTTGAGTGCCGCTAGAAAAGGGTTATGCAGAAGGGACTTTAGCTCTGGAACATTTTGCAAGAACAGTGCAAGATTTAATGCTAGGAATAAATGTGGAAAAGAATAAGAGTAGAAAAACTCTGTGGTCCTGTGAAATTGGGGGAGATCCCATTCACTAGTTGGTGAACGTTGAAGTACTTGGGTAGAGAATTACAGATGCTAATTTAATACCAACCGATGTATGATTAAAAGTACTATTAACCCTAGAATGGTAATGATATTATTTCCCGCTTAATGGTATTGATACGTAAATTTTACGAGTGCAACTGGTAATAATGTGCACGGCATACCTTTCAGGCGCTTTGTTCGAAAGACGTTCCGGAGGTTGTGTGCTCCATTCATATCCATTCTTACCAAGCACAACCCCACCTACATTTATTGTGACTGATCTGTCAATATTGTGTGGTTGAGAGGTTTTAGGTTTTTTTGCCTCTGTGTTCGTTCTCTTTCTTCGATTGCCTTGATGTCTTCTAAAATTTTCTCACTCTCATCGCTATCTAGCCCACTCTGTGTTGCAATTATTTCCGAAGGCTCAGCCTCCTCATCACTTGGAGAATACTCCGGATCATCATCGCTCTCCCATCCATAACCATCTATTTCATAATTGGCATTTTCCCCATCTGAGTCCTCGGAGAGTTCTTTCAACAAATTTCTGATTTCTTCATCCAATGAATATTTTTTCTCCATTTTTCCGAAACTATAAACAGATTATTTATATTCTTTTTATACATCATTGTCTTTTTTATATTCAAAAATAAAAGTTAAAAACATTAAAAGAAAATAAATTATAATATAAAAAATAAATTGGAAGAAAATAAATTGAGAATAACATTAACTAAGTTATGGCATAAAAACCGGTTATTAGTAGCGATACGTAAATTTTACGTGCCAAAAAGTTGCGGTTAATGGTATTGATACGTAAATATTACGTGTCGTTTTTATTTTAACAAATAGTATTGGATGAGTGGGAAGGTTCACTTAGTTGCATTTGGCGGAGGTCAAGTCCGAACTGTCTGGAGGGCTCATAGCTGAGGGCTGGGGGTGGTGAGGTCGTTAACGGCCCTTTGATAACAGTTCAAACCAGATCATACGTAATTTTTACGTTCACTACCATTCTAGGGTTAAATGAAATAAAATAGTTTTTCATCAACTAAAAACGAAATAAGTTCATAAATAATCATATATATAATATGAACTAATACAACTTTACAACAAATTATCATACCAAGGCTTCGTGGATATATTATAAGAATCAGCTACATTTGAATTAACTTGAGGCTAAAACAAACTGTTGCGCAAGCAGAAATTTTAAGACAGAATTCAGGATGGTTGGAGGCAGGTTTCGGTTTTTTTCCGTTGTATTCCCACTAAATCATCCAATAATAAACCAAATGTCTTCTATTTCAAAAGAAGACTATGAATCAGTGACTGCAGTCATTATCTGGTGTTAATTCTACACAAATCATGAATTCGTATCTATTTATAGCAGATAAATAATACTGTAATACATAGGCGGAAGATTACACTGATTAACCCCTTGATGTAATTATAAACATTTAATAATACAAAAGGTCATATATCTGGGAGTGTTTCAAAATGATTACATTTTTCGTGGTTGTGAACATTATTGACATTTTAATTGAGCATTATGCTACGTTTATATATATATATATATATATATATATATATAATATATAATATATGTATATATATATATATATATATATATATATATATATATATATATATATATTAACTGTATAAATTAATGGTTTTTAGATGTGTAAAGATTTTGTCTTTTATTATTGTAACCGGTCAAAAGCTTCTGTAAATCATGTAGAATGTCTATACTGTTGTCAGTATTTCAATATTTAAAAAGTCCGTCACGCGTTGGCTGCGTAAGCTAAGCAGATTACCCACGTGAAGTTATACAATAGAGACATCTGCCTAATAACAACAGTAGTAGTAAGGTATCTCTAGACCTATTCACGAGGGACGAATAGTTACGGAAACGGCCGCACTAGCTCTCGGCTGATAGTCCCGAACATAGCCGACTCCTGCCGACCACACGCACACAATACAAATGCAAATATCTGGGTTAATATTCAAGATAGAAAATAAATGTATAAAACAATATTTATAGTAAATTTAATTTCCAATAAGATTGATTCTGTACAATTTTTCGATTCGACGTATAGTAAAGGAGATATTTCGAATTTTCGAAAATCCTCCCCTCTAAACCCCCCCCCCCCCTCCCACTGGTCCGATTTCAGCCGTTAACGAACTTGATCTTTCTTTTTACATAAAACGACTAAATAATCTGAGTTTGGTAACAATCAAACTAAAAATTACGACTGCTAGAGCGGTATAACAGACATATATATATATATATATATATATATATATATATATATATAATATATATATATCTATATATATATAAAATTGTAACCTCTGTCTGTACATTGATTTTTTTTCGGCTCGAAATTTCACTCGATAACTTTTCGTTTCACATGTCATAGACACCATAACTGCATTTTGTTTGTCTTTCGTGTCTGTTTGTTTGTTTGTTTTGTTTATTTGTTTGTTTGTTTGT
The DNA here is from genome assembly GCA_019009955.1 of Riptortus pedestris. Lineage (NCBI taxonomy): Eukaryota > Metazoa > Arthropoda > Insecta > Hemiptera > Alydidae > Riptortus > Riptortus pedestris. The sequence continues at coordinate 127,352,918 of CM032231.1, read as the reverse complement.
TACCTTTCACGCATAAACGGTCTTAAACCGAATTTTTATGAAACTGGTATGTATATTACTAACTAGCCCAACTAGACTTTAGGGCCTTAATATTGAACATTCTCTAAGACGAAAAGAACAGGAGTGGGGGTTATAAGGGAAGCCAGAAATTAAAATAGCGATATTTCGTTTACTATTGGTTTTTCGGGGGGGGGGGGCAAATATGAACATAACAAAGAGTTGTTATATTTTGTTATGTAGAGTAACTTTTGTTTATATACACTTTTTTCTTATACCGAATTTATAAACGAGATATACGCTGAAACCTATAGCGGAAGTGAACCATTTTATTTGGACAAAAGACCCAAACCGAAATAATTAAACTCGGTATACAGTATTAGCACTAACGCTTTAATTATAACAAGCCATGCCATACATTTCTAGGGACGGGCAGGAGTGGGGGTTATAAGGGAAGCCTGAAATTAAAAATTAGTGATATTTCGTTTCCTATTGGCGTTTTTTTCCGCAAATAATAAACATAACAAAAGTTGTTTATTTTGTTATTTGAGTAAGACTTTTGTTATATACACTTTTGTCGTTATACCTAAAGTATAAATGAGTTATACGTTTAACTACTTTAGCGGGCACTAACGGCTGAACCGAACTTACAAAACTCGGTATGTCAATTAGCATTAATTTCTTCCATGATTATAAGTTATATTAAAATTTTTTTAGGTTCGAACGGGAGGGGGGGTTTATAAGGGGGGCCTGAAAATAAAAAATTCACCATATTACATGTATGATAAGAGACCGGGAAATATAAAAATATCGAAAACTGTGATGCCTTATCGAACAAATAAATTCTATTATTAGCAAATCCACGCAAAGAAGGGTATCAATCCTAAACACTGGGGACTGGGTAATGTCAAAATATTGTGCAATGTAAAGCCTGCTAAAAAATATACCATCACCATTCGATCCTTCAAATGAATTCCGGGCGAAGCCGGGTATCTGAGCTAGTATATATATATATATATATATATATATATATATATATATATATATACAGTTTTGAACAGACCTCATTTCGTCATCTACTAGGTAGGATCGACGGACATTTGAAGAAAAATTTCGAAAATTCCGTGATGAGTACAACCTCAATAGCTGATTTCCCACAAGGGAAATCTGCTAAAAAGTATTATATATTTGGAGAGGTATTAAGATTGTTAAAGAAACTAATTTATAGTATTCAGCTATTTGAATGATGAATTTTAATCTAGAATTTGACCTAATTTTTTAACGAATGTATTATACAAGTATAAATGATGTTCACTAGTTTGTAAAGAATTTAAATGACATAATATTAGAAAATTGTTTATACAAAACAAAACTATATGATGGGTCCTATTATGTTATGATAATATTTAATGGAAATGAACACTTATTTCATTTCTTTTTTTCCCAATTTCACTTTTTTCTTTATGAATTGTGAAATAACTCTTCCCTGTTATTTCACAGTTAATTTCGTGGCATTTCGGTAGAAATATTTGATTGTTATTGGTTGAAATTTGCCGAAAGGGGAGCGATTAGCGAGGACTTAATATAATTTCGGGGGGTGAAACGGTTGGTAGAATTGGGAAATCAACATTTGATACAACTGGCAGCTAATAGCGCACATCAATCACGAGAATTACTTCCCGTCAGAGAGGAAATTCAGACAATTTATGACGTGGTAGGCTTTTGTGATAAAGGCTTTGATAATTAAAGCATGGCCGTTCAATATATTTATTGTTTATCCAAGTCACAATGACAAGGAAGGGAGGGCTCATTGAGATAAATTAACAGTATTTGAGGAGAGTTTTATCGAAAATTTGATAAATCAATTTTAAAAATAATTAGATTTAATGACAGGATTAAATTGTTTTAATTCAGAACTCGCAAAGGTGAAATGAAATGTATTTATTTTACCAATATTATTTCTTTATTTTATTTTATTGATTTGAGCTTCGCAGCTTTGGCGATGTTGCTCTAAAATAAAGCTTAAAAAACAAACCAACTGTTTTGATCATAGCTGTAGCGCTGAACATTGATAAGGCTTATGGTACTGTTTGGCGGCGAAAAATTCTCATGTGAACTTTGTCCTAATTTAGCTAATAAAACGTCCGTCAACCAGGGGCTGCGTAAACTAAGCAGATTTCCCACGTGAAGTTATACAATAGACAAATCTCCATACGAGAGCCGAACAGTTGCGGCAAAGGGCCGAATTTAGCTTTTAGCGGGAAACAATCATCCGTTATCGGCCCAAATTTAATAAAAATCAAATATCTTGGTTAATATTCAAGGTAGAGAATAAATGTAGAGATCAATATTTATAGTAAATTTAATTTGCAATAAGATTGGTTCTATACAATATTTTGATCCGACGTATGGTAACGGAGATATTTCGAATTTTCGAAAATCGCCCTCCCAATGGTCTGTTTTCAGCCAATAACGAACGTGATCTGTCTTTTTGCATAAAACGTTTAAATATCGAGTTTGGTAACGATCAAACAAAAATTGCGACCGCTAGAGTGTTAACATATATATATATATATTTATGTATATATAATTTTGAACGGACCTCATTTTCGTCATCTCCTGGGTAGGATCGATGGACATTTGAAGAAAATTTTCAAAAATCGCGTCATGAGTACGACCTCAATAGCTGATTTCCCCCTAAGGGAAATCTGCTAAAAGTATGTATGTGTGTATATATATATATATATATATATATATATATATATATATATATATATATATATGAAGTTAGGCAATAAAATTTTATTGATTTTTTTTTGGGGTTTTTTTTTTTATGAAAAATGAAATAATGAAAACCTCATTGAGGCTCGTTGGAAAATTTCTCTGAGCTACAAATAAGTAGCTCGGGGCGTAATGCCACTCTTGGATGGGTTTTCGTCAATTAACGCTTGGATCGATGCGAGACAGGGCCTTTGTAAAGAAGAGCACAAAGGCACTTCAAACAAAATCCCCAGATCCAGTCAGACATAAAGAGATCGGTTCTATGTATTACCTGACGCGTGAGTCTCACACGAGCCGAGTTACGTATCTCCAAGTTAAGTTTGGGTCGGAGTAAGCCGCCCAAGTTGGGGGACTTGAATGCTCGAGACAGAACTCAAGTATTGTTGAGTCGGTTTGGGACTCCTCTCTGTGTCTAGGAGTTCCGCAGAATTCCTGATCAATTATGTTGAATTCCCCACTAAATCGTGCCATTGTATCGACAGGACTTTCACCAAATAGTAGCTTCATTGGAATTATGCTATTGAAGTATATACGATATTTCCGGAAACATCTTCAAATTTCCATCGATTCTACTACCTAAGAGATGACAATTTCTCCGTCATGCAGGAGCTTCGCCAAATAAGAAAATTTTCAACCGGTTTGTACAAGACATCTGTGATCTCATCTCAACACAAATTCTCTAAGTAAAAAACCGTTTTCGCAGTTTTTAATAAAATTAATATCTTATATTCTGATATATTCCAGTAATTGTTTTAGCAGATTTCCCTTCAGGGAAATCAGCTATTGAAGTCGTACTCACGACGCGAGTTTCGAGAAATTTCTTCAAATGTCCATCGATCCTACCCAGGAGATGACGAAAATGAGGTCCGCTCAAAATTATATATATATATATATATATATATATATATATATATATATATATATATATATATATATATATATTATCGATGATTTAATCGTTTTATGTAAAAAGGAAGATCAAGTTCGTTAATGGCTGAAATCGAACCAGTGGGAGGGGAGGGGGTTCAGAGGGGGGATTTTAGAAAATTCGAAGTATCTCTGTTATTATGCGTCGGATCGAAAAATTGTATAGGATCAATCATATTGCAAATTAAAGCTACTATAAATATTGTTCTATACTTTTATTCTGTATCTTGTATATTAACAGAGATATTTGCATTTGTATTGTGTGAGTGGTCGGCAGAAGTCGGCCATATTCGGGATTTTCCGCCGAAAGCTAGTTCAGCCGTTTCCGTAACTGTTCGTCCCTCGTGAATTGGTTTAGAGATTTGTTACTATCACTACCGTTATTAGTATTTAGATTTCTCTATTGTAAAACTTCACGTGGGAAATCTGCTTAGTTTACGCAGCCCCTGCGTGACGGACTTTTTCTTTCCGGAGAGGTTAGGGGACTTGTTTGTTTACATTTCAGACAATTCCCATCGGGAGGGGAATGATTTCCTTTAGCATTTTGTATTTATTCACTTAATATTCACGGTATTGTGTTACCACTATGTAGATTTATCTATTATTGAAAATCACGAGGGAAATCTGCTTAGTTTACGCGGTTTCTTTTAATAATTGCTCCAATTCCACGATATAAGCTTCATTGCAGTCATTATATTTAACTTAAAATGTACCATGTTTTATATTCGTCCCATCTATTTTGTATTTTATCTAGGTCAAATAAAAACAAAAAAAATCTACAGCAAAATGCCACGTCGGGGATGAAATAAATGATCAGGTATAATTATTTTTCCTACCTTAAAAATTCGATTTCAAAGGAACTTTACGACCGCCTGACCGTTAACACACGCTCACACAAAATAAACACATTGTTGTGAGACCTAATAACGAATATAACAGTATTGAATGGAACTCATTTTCATCATCACCTGTACAGTATCGACGGACATTACAAAATGTTTTTCCGAAATCAAGTTAGGTTTGCGGCATCAATTGAGAATTTCATTAAGGGCAAGAAAGCTAAAGAATTAGTAAGCGACCGTACAATTGCTCAATCTTCCTTTGTAACCGATTTACTATCTTCCTTTTGAGTGAACTCATTTTCATCATCACATGGACTGGAACGATGGACTTTAGAAAATGTTTTTCCGTAATCCCGTTAGGGTTGCGGCCTCAATAGTGAATTTCCATTAAGGGCAAGAAAGGTAAAGAATTTGTCAGCGAACGTACAATTTCGCAATCTTCTTTTGTAACCGATTTACTATCTTCCTTTTTAGTGAACAAATTTTCATCATCACATGGACTGGATCGATGGACTTTAGAAAATGTGTTTTTCCGAAATCGCGTTAGGGTTTCGTCCTCAATAGCGAATTTCCATTAAGGACAAGAAAGCTCAAGAATTTGTAAGCAAACGTACAATTTCTCAATTTTCTTTTGTAACCCATTTACTATCTACCTTTTGAGTGAACTCATTTTCATCATCACATGGACTGGAACGATGGACTTTAGAAAATGTTTTTCCGAAATCGCGTTAGGGTTGCTGGATCAATAGTGAATTTCCATTAAGGACAAAAAGCTATATAATTTGTTAGCGAACGCAAAATTTCGCTGTCTTCTTTTGTAACCCATTTACTATCTTCCTTTTGAGTGAACTCATTTTCATCATCACATGGACTGGAACGATGGACTTTAGAAAATGTGTTTTTTTCTGAAATCTCGTTAGAATTGCGGTCTCAATAGTGAATTTCCGTTAAGGGCAAGAAAGCTCAAGAATTTGTAAGCGAACGTACAATTTCTCAATCTTCTTTTGTAACCGGTTTACTATCTTCCTTTTCAGTGTAGGATGTACTTGCTCCCTCGATTTTTTTATTTTCAATTTCAAATCTTGCGGCACCTGCAGACACGTATGTGTGTGTGTGTGTGTGTGTGTGTCTGTGTGTGTGAGAGTGTGTGTATACATATAAAGATATTTATTTATTTATTTTTATGTATACCAAATCAAATAAAGGTTTTTATATATATATATATTAGAGAATACTAAGGGTTTGTGCTAGAATGCAGGATGTAACGAGAAGAAACGAGAATTGCTATATTGGACTGCGGCATCATGCAAAAGGAAAAGCAAACCAGTCCAAATAATCAGAAATTATGTTCCCACCGGCTTGCCTCGGATTCCCTAAGAATGTCCAAACAAATAAAAAAACACCTCCCTCTGTGGTTTTCATTAAATTCTGACCAAGGCATAAGCTAGTTCTTACACATAAAAGTTAACTTTCTGACCTCTGCTTTCGCTCTAGTTCTCTTATAAAGAAAAGAAAATTTTTGACCACATTGAAATATAGTTTTTATGTAAATAAAGGGATATTGCTTGCTTTTTAGAAAATTTCTCTTAAGGGAAATCAGCTATTGAGCTCGTACTCATGACGCAATTTTTGAAATTTTTCTTAAAGTGTCCATCGATCCTACCTACTAAATGACGAATATGAGGTCCCTTCATAACTGTATATATATATATATATATATATATATATATATATATATATATATATATATATATATATCTGTTACCACTCTAGCGGTCGCAATTTTTGTTTGATCATTACCTAACTTGATATTTAGTCGTTTTATGTAATAAGAAAGATCTAGTTCGTCATACAATGGCTGAAATCGAATTAAGGGGAGAGGGGGTTTAGAGGGGGAGGATTTTGAAAATTCCAAATATCTCCGTACTATAAGGCGGATTGAAAAAGTGTATGGAATGAATCTTATTGTAAATTAATTGCACTGCATATACTGTTATACATACATACACACACACACACACACACACACACACACACACATATATATATATATATATATATATATATATATATATATATATATATATATATATATATATATATATATACATATACATATACGAGTTTCGTATATATATTCTCTATCTTGAATATTAACCAAGATATTTGTATTTTTCAGTTTACAGCCTTTAGTAAACTCTCACTTTTACTTGTGTTACATAAACAATACTCTGTTATATAATAAACCTCAATATTCGAAGCTTAAATACCACATCAAGTTTTCCAGAGACCTTTATTATACGAGATAGATATAAATATGTTCTTGTGACCCTCCACCCCCCCGTCTTTAATTTTTGCACTACTAAATTTTGATTGATTGAGATAAAAATTATTCTGATTCAGGTACCTCCTACATCTCCTCTCTATTATTAGTATGGGGTGTTTCTTTTTTTATTTTTTAGATGTCTTTTACAGTTCCTTTGGTGTGCTTTCCAGAGTTTCCCACCCACTGTGATATGTTTTCCTATCTGTAATTTGTGTTGTTGTTTAATATATTAATTTTATTTATAGTTTTAAGTTTTTGACATACGCTTATCGATGTTTACTTCTTTAATTTTTGTTAGTTGACTAGATATTTAATTTTCTTTTGTTTTTACTCTTTATTTTTGTGACAGTTTTTGGCCATGCTATGTTTGATAAATTGACTCAAGGTATTGTTTTTCAGCAGACGCTGAAGACTGAGCGTTGACTCCGAAAGTGCACTCTGCATAATAAAAACAGTAGAGGACAAGACCTTATTATTGATCCTTATTCTCATTCATTACAATTACGGTACTAGATATAGTAAATAGTTTCAATAAAATTAATATGATATATTCTGATATGATTCAGTAATTGTTTTCTTTCCGGTGAGCCGTTGGCAAACCTGTTTGTTTACATTTGATACGCTTCCCGTTGGGAGGGGAAAGAATTCTTATTAGTTTGTATTTATTCAGTTAATATTCAAGGTGGTGTTGTGTAAGCAGTATGTAGGTTTATCTATTATTAAACTACATGAGGGATATCTGCTTATTTTACGCAGCCCCTGCGTGACGGACTTTTTTTATTTATTTACAAGTGGATTTTTGTGTGTATTTTAATATATATATTGATATTAGTGGATGTGATTTATTTTTTGACCATATGTCTCCTCATATAAATAAGTTAAAAATGATACAAGTTCTAATTGGGAGTGGGCACTAATGTCGTTTGTGGTCATGTAGCAAGCAGCCAAGACTTTTATGAATATTCATAAACCACTAATCCACACCAGCCTCTCTCCTAAAAACAACAGCAATTAATATAACTGCCTATGGTCATTGAAAAGTCGGATCATGGAACCATTGAGCATAGTGTATTAAATAAAAAAAAAATGTTTGCCTTTTTTAATTGGCAGCAAACATTCATATTAGCGACTTCATTATTTCAATTGACGAATGGCTTTGTTTGTTTTTGGCAACAACAACATTTAGCAGCTGTATCTCATTATAATAATTAGAAATTCAATTCTCGTTAGACTTATTTGCTCATGAGTAATTCAACAATGTACGCTGGTGTCAATGTAAGCATATGCTATTTACCCAAATAACTTAGTTAGGAATGCATTCATTTTTACAGTTTCAAAAAATTCCACACCCACTTGATTTATTACTAAAGAAAATCAATTTATTTTTAAATTAAATATTTTATACTTAAATATAAATATATACGGGAACACCCAAGTTTACGTGCCACCCCCGCCTTAAAATCTGCAGCATTTTTAATGCAAGACAGACTTCTTTTCAGCCCATACTCAACTTCATAACCTTCCCCGGCGACAACAACTTAGGAATCCTAAACTTTTAGCAGATTTCCATTAGAGAAAATAAGCAATTAATGTTGTACTTATCATGAGATTTGCAAAACAATTTTTCAATGTCCATGGATCCTACCCATAAGAGATAACGAAAATGAGGTCCATTCAATATTTTGTAGTTATCGCATGGATAGGATCCATGGACATTGAAGAATTCTTTTGAAAATCACATGATGAGTACAACTTCCCGTGCCACGCCCCGTAAAGTCTCCAATTATTTTAATAGAAAGTTGAGACTTGATTTACCATAATTGGAACACCTGAAGAATCTTTTCAGGCCACATTCAACCTCATAACCTTCTCCAGCGACCATAACTTAGTCGTTTCCAATGGAATTCCCTCCTTTATATACGTAGATTATTGAAGATAATGGAATTCTAAAACAAGTTTATATTGGTAAAAAGTTCGATTTGATGCATCCTTTAGCCGTAAAATGTATAAATCTTTATTTTTATAGAAAAATTCTATACACACACACACACACACACACACACACATACACACACACACACATATATATATATATATATATATATATATATATATATATATATATATATATATATATATATATTTTATTCGAAAATTCGAAATATCTATGTTACTATACGTTGAATCGAAAAATTGTATAGAACCAATCTTATTAAAAATTAAATTTTACTATATATATTGTTATATGCATTTATTCTTTATCTTGAAGATTAACAAAGATATTTGCATTTTTCAGTTTTCATCCCTTAGCAAACCTCTACTTCTACTCATGTAACATAAAAAAATCCTTTATTGTACAATAAACCACTTTACTCGAAACTTAAATACCAAATGTTCTATTCAAATACTAAAATATGACTTGTTTTATGGCGGATTCTTGTAAAAAAATGAATTCTAAAACGAGCTTATTTTTGGTGAGTTATTCTATTTAACGCATGCTTTAGCCGTAAAATGCCCAAAACACGTTTTTTTAACGCGAATCATTATTTATCCAGGAACGGTACATAACATATTATTGATCTAATGTTGTCATGTAAGTCTAAGTCAAAACCGATGATTAGAAGTGGGGTTTACTGAACGCTGGAAACAAAGTACAAATTACTCGCTTAATATCTGAGCTATAAAAATAAAAAGTATACACCAACAATTGTAGGGCGTCAACAGTAAAGGAGACATTATTAATTTTCGTTAGTGAAATAGAATAGGTCTCTAATCCCTTCAAATCCTGGTCCGATTTCAGTCATTAACGTTGCTGAACTTTAGTAATAAATGAAACGATTAAATATCAAGCATATTATAGATGAAATAACCATTTTCGATCTCAGAATGTAAAATTTTAAGTTATGACGCAATCGCACAATATTTATATGTAGCCCACACAGTTCAAAGAAAAAAATACTTCGTATTTATGCTTCCAACATCGTGGTTCACTATATAACAGCTTATTGTTAAGATGGTATAAGTAGGAGTGGGGGTTTACTGTAAATCCGAAAACTATAAAATCCAAATATTCCGGTTAATAATCATGAAACAGAAAATATAAATAGAACAATATATATAAGTGGTAAAATTTGCAGTCAGATTGGATTTACAATTTTTCAACGTCTAATAGAGATATTGCAAATTTTCAAAATTCCACTCTTCAACCTGCTCCCACTCCCAGTGGTCCAATTCCAGCTATTAACGAACTGATGATCTATATTTTTACGTAAAACGTTTAAATCTCTTAAAGGGAATGTGTTTTAAGAAGACATTTAATAGAATTTCGAGAAATCCCATCAATTGTAGAATTAGTTTTAAAATAAAACGACCGTCACGCAGGCGCTGCGTAAACTAAGCAGATTTCCCACGTGAAGTTATACAATAGAGAAATCTCCATACGAGAGCCAAACAGTTACTGCAAATGGCCGAACTAGCTTTTGGCGGGGAATTCCGTCATCCGTTATCGGTCCACAATTACTAAAAATGCAAAAATCTCGGTTAGTATTCAAGATAGAGAACAAATGTATAGAACAAAATTTATAGTAACTTTAATTTACAATAAGATTGGTTCTATACAATTTTTTGATCCGACGTATGGTAAGAGGGATATTTCAAATTTTCGAAAATCCCCCCTTTAAACCTCTCCCTCCCACTAGTCCGATTTTAACCATTAACGAACTTCATCTGTATTTTTGCTTAAAACGTTTAAATATCGAGTTTGGTAACAATCCAACAAAAATTGCGACCGCTAGAGCGTTAACAGGCACATATATATATATATATATATATATATATATATATATATATATATATATATATATATACAGATAGATAGATATAATTTTGAACGGACCTCATTTTCGTCATCTCCTGGGTAGGATCAATGGACATTTGAAGAAATTTTTCGAAAATCGCGTCATGACTACGACCTCAATAGCTGATTGTTTAGCTCAATCAATCTGTTTAAATGGGAGAAAAAAGTACGGACAGCTGCCACCTATTGTGCTGGAGTAAATGTGAGAATGTTTAATGAGATGTGACATGAGAAAATTTTTCCAAGCGACAGTCCGAAAAATGTGGTTCAGCTTCTAAGCACATTCTTACTCAGCCAGTAAGAAATTCAGTTTTATTTGGAAACTCTGTGCAACTATAATATACTCTCTTACAATTATTATTACTACTGACATAACTAAAATTTAAGTTCTAAATTTATATATATCTGTTAACGGTCTATCGGCTGCAATTTTTGTTTGAGCTATACCAAACTCGATGTTTAGTGGTTTTATGTAAAACGAATGATCAAGTTCATTATTGGCTGAAATCGGACCAGAGAGAGAGAGAGAGAGAGAGAGAGAGAGAGAGAGAGAGAGAGAGAGAGAGAGAGAGAGAGAGAGAGAGAGAGAGAGTGAGAGAGAGAGAGTGAGAGAGAGAGTGAGAGAGAGAGAGAGAGTGAGAGAGAGAGAGCGAGAGAGAGAGAGAGAGAGAGAGAGAGAGAGAGAGAGAGAGAGAGAGAGAGAGAGAGGTGTTTAGAGGGGGAGAATTATGAAAATTCAAAATACCTGAGGTACTATATTTTGGATCAAAAAATTGTATATAATTAATCTCATAGCAAATTAAATGAACTATGAATATTTTCATGTACATTTATTCTCTATTTTGAATATTAACCGATATATTTGCATTTTTCACTTTTCAGCCTTCAGCAAACCCCCACTTCTACTCATGTTACATAAACTCTGTTATGCAATAAAACACATTATTCGAGGCTTAAATACCAAATATTGTATTCAAGAGACCGTTATTATACGAGACACATGCAGATATGTTCTGGTTACCCCCCCCCACCCCTTCATTATAAATTACGGTACTAAATATAGTATATAGTTTCCTTCAAATTATATGGAATATTCTGATATATTTTATTTTTTTTCTATCTGGTATGAGGTTGGCAGATGTGTATGTTTAATTTCAGACACTTCCCGTCGAGAAGTTTCTTATTATGGTTAGTATTTATTCACTTAATATTCTCGGTGGTGTTTTGTTACCAGTATGTAGATTTATCTATTTTTGTGAGGCCAGCCCAGCTCCAAGAGCCGTCAGGTCAACATCCAGGACCTTCGGGCACTGACGATGATGCACTGCATCGAAAGTGCTCTGCAGTTTTAACCCTAGAACGGTAGTGATATTATTTCCCACTTATTGGTATTGATGCGTAAATTTTACATGTGCAACTGGTAATTGATGAAATTAATCAAAATTTGTTAATGTTTGTGACTATTTTTTTTATTTTATTAAAACATACACATTTCTTTAACTTATATCTAAGTTAATATCTAATAATGTGCACGGCATTCCTTTCAGGCGCTTTGTTCGAGACTTGTTCCGGAGGTTGTGTGCTCCATTCATATCCATTCTTACCAAGCACAACCCCACCTTCTACATTTATTGTGACTGATCTGTCAATATTGTGTGGTTGAGAGGTTTTAGGTTTTTTGCGTATGAGTTTCTTCTCTTTCTTCAATTACCTTGATGTTTTCTAAAATTTTCTCACTCTCATCGGTATCAATCCCACTCTGTGTTACAATCATTTCCGAAGGCTCAACCTCCTCATCACTTGTAGAATACTCCGGATCATCATCGCTGTCCTATCCATATCCATCTATTTCATAATTGTCATTTCCCCCATCTGACTCATCGGAGAGTTATTTCAACAAATTTCTGATTTCTTCATCCATTGAATATTTTTTTCCCATTTTTCCGAAACTATAAACAGATTATTATTATTATTTATATTCTTTCTATACATCTTTGCCTTTTTATATCAAAAATAAAAATTAAAAACATTAAGAGAAAATAAATCAGAATATAAAAATAAATTGGAAGAAAATAAATTGAGAGTAATATTAACCAAGTTATAGCATAAAACCCGGTTATTAGTAGCGATACGTAAATTTTACGTGCCAAAAAGTTGCGGTTAATGGTATTGATACGTAAATATTGTGTGTCATTTTTATTTCAAAAAATAGTATTGGATGAGTGGAAAGGTTCACTTAGCTGCATTTGGCGGAGATCAAGTCCGAACTGTCTGGAGGGCACATAGCTGAAGGATGAGGGTGGTGGGGTCGTTAACGGCCCTTTGATAACAGTTCAAACCAGATAATACGTAATTTTTACGTTCACTTTCATTCTAGGGTTATTGACGTCCACGTTTTACTACTATGGCTAATTGAGAAGGGTTATATACAGGTTACCACTCTTTTCTAGCCAGGGTGGGACTAAGGATTATATTTAATTTGTTCGTCAATAAATAAATTCCTATGGTCATTATTCCTGTTGGCCGTTCAACAATAATAGAGAAATTTCCAGAAACTGAAGCTTTATTTAAAAATATACGTCATCACCGTGTCCACAGTTCAAAATACATAAAACTTTTATGTTTTAACAATATTTGGGAAGACGAGTGGTACGAATGACCCGTAAGTGAACAAGGCGCAGAACCTTACACCAAGATGGTATTCTCTGAAGTTGATGGTGAAGCAGACATCACCAGTTGGAGTGGCAGAATCGCCGACTGCAGCTGAGAAGTCTTGGAGGCAGACGTGTTTGATGGGTCCGTGGAGGTTAACACAGCTTGGAATTGGTTTGCCGGCTATAAATAAATCCGAATCATTAATAACAATCCTGATATCATATTTTTTTCTAAACACAATAAGGTATTAATTGAGGCGTTTGGTTTCAAAACCAGGTACATCCGTTTTTTTCAAAAACATTTTTTTTAAATTTTTCATAAGTTTTTAATGCCGGAAATGATGTATTGGACGCGTTTGTTCCAAAACCATCTAGATCCTTCCAAAATCAATACCGGCAGATAATGAAAAAAAATGTGTTAAACTGACTTTTTTAAAAAATGAAATCTATTTTGATCAGTCCTGAAAAATTTTTGAAAATGGATGTACCTGGTTTTGAAACAAAACGCCTCAATTCTTCTATGCATGCTCCACGATAATAAGTTTATTTTCGAAAGAGTGCACTTTCACAGCGCCAGCTCTATGTTCAAATTCCAGTTGACCCTAAAATTCTTTAATATCAAGAACTCAACAGTATTTCGTTTAATAAACAAACACAAAAGCAAAACTGCCATAGATAAGAAAATAAAATCTCAATTAAATTACAACTAACATCTTATCAAAACTTAAAAGATATATATGCCACAGATAAAAAATATCCGTTACTCAGGGGCTTGTTTTTAGAGTTTCGTGTTTTAATCTTGTTTTTTATCAATTTTTGATTTTAAAATTTCCGTATTAAAATGGTTCATATTTTTTGACATTATACAGCAGTTTTATTTAGCAATTTAATGAATTTTAATTAGTAAATTGTATTTTTTATTTAGTGATTAACGCGCTTGTTTTTAAGTAGTAGTGCTTTCATCTAGTTTTTATCTGTGGAATATGTTTTTTTTAGTTTAAAATGATTTTTAAAATGGATAAACTTTAAAACTAGTTTGATATTAGATTCATAAAGTTTAGGGTCCTGACTTCTAGAACACAAAATAACACGCCCGCACACACACACACACACACACACACACACAAACAGTATTTACCATTGACTGATCCCCCGAAGATCCTTCTGCCACTCATAGATTTCAATTCAACTCCAAGTGTAGCTCTAGGACCTGCCTGTCTGTTGTAAATAACTGAGAAGCAACCTGAAAAGAGGAAAAGTGTCTTAATACTTCTTGATTTCATTTTACTTCTGACAAACTATAACTATTTCGTTTGATGCCTCACCTCCTTTGTTGAAAGCCGCCAAGCAAGAGCTGCAAGTTGTGTGTTGGCATTTGAGCGGCTCAATACGAAGAACTTTTTTCAACAGGTGGAAGGCTGGAGGAAACACTTTGTGCCAGAATGCCCTTTCCTCTGTGCAAAGAAAGAAACTTAAATTAGCCAAAGCATAATAAATACAAACTAAGAAAAAACTAGATTTAAAAATATAGATTTCATGCACAGGAACCAGATTATGGACTTAAAACAATGGGACTTGAGGAAACCCACAGCTGAGATGGGCTGGTTCTTGGAGATGACTAGAGCCAAAATCCAACGAAGATCTTATTTCGTGAAGTTCTAAAACATTGTTTTCACTCCCAAAGTTGAATTTTATCAATGAATTAAGTCCAGATTCTATTGATATTTTTCATATCAACCATACTAAACAGTGACCACACAACCAAAAAGGTCACTTGCTACTTGCTTGCATATCGCTCGATAGTAGCTTAAATGATTTCTTTAGAAAAGTTGTTTTGTTTAAATAATGCTGCATTGTGAGAGAGAAAATTATTGAAATTAATGACTTGACTTTAAAATTTTAAGAAAACAGACTTATTTTTGGTACTAAAATTATGAAATTCTAAATGTATAAAATTAAAAACAAAGAGTGATCCAAAATTGAGACATTTTTTCTTAGCTTAACTCTTTGGAAATATTCCGTTTTTCCTAAGATATTTAGTGAGTTATGCATAGTACTAACAAATTAAAACGAGCTTGATTTTCACATTAAAGTACTAATTACATTTCTATTTACATAAGTAAGTCATGCAGCTTTTTGCAAACTTTACTGTTAAGTGTTTAGTGGGTCCTTTTGCCTGAGGCTATTATTATTTCCCTAAGCTAAGCATGTCTTTATTGTTAGAATGACTCTTACAGTACATCGAAAACACTGTTTAAATAATTACTTACTATCTTTGGAATATGCAGGATCCTAGAGGAACCAATTTATAAGGATTAATAAAAAGGCCTGGTCCTCTACTGTTTTTAATTTTATTCAGAGTGCACTTTCGGAGTCAGCGCTCCATCGTCAGTGCCTGATTATAGCTGGACAACAACCGCCTGGTGAACGGGGGAGCAGCACTGCTATATTCAGGCACTGACTCCGAAAGTGCACTTTGCATACAATTAAAATCAATAGTAGAGGACAAGGCCTTTTTATTGATCCTTATTAATTTTTAGCTAGTTTAACTGATTTAGTAATTAACTGTTTACCGTCATCTTCATCCTCTGATTCGGATGCATTCCAGTCTTCGATGTTAGCCAGAGTCTTAATCGAATCTACAATTTGAACGTCTGTCTTCTCTTGTTCTGCTTCCAAAGAGTTAGCAAGCTGTAGAACAGCGAGGCAGAGGAATCCAAGAAGTAGCTTGCTCATTATGTTGAACCTTAAAAGGAAATAATAGCAAATAAGTTCTTTATTTCCTAAATTTAATTTTTCCATTCACACGAAGAAAAAAAAAACGTTGATAAATTATGATTATTATTATTTATTTGAGATGCCGCTACAATGGCGATTCATCTTTTGACATGTTTGAATATAATTTTACAAAATTAAATAAATATTAAAATTTTTAAAAAGCAAAATGTTACAAATGTACAAAATAAATAGAACCACGCCGCTACAATGGCGATTCATATTTTAACATGCTAGAATATAATTTCGCAAAATTAAATACATATTGAAATGCTTACACAGCTAACTTTTACAAATGTATAAAATAAATAGAGTGGACACAACTAAATATAAATTGTTACTATATTTACAATATGAGGGAAAAAACAAAATAAAATTAAAACAAACAAAAAAACTAAAAGAAAAACTATAAATAGTTAAACTGGATGAAGGCAAAACTTATATTCCACAGTGCTTGCTATATATAACGTAGATAATAGCTTTTATATTTCATCAAATAATCCATTATTTCTTAAATACTTAAAAACATCATCTATAAATTGGCTACTGTCGGCCAGTAGTTCGCATACATTTGTGATAAATTAAGAGATACCCGAAATGCCACATTGTCATGCTGTGGAACAAAAGCGACTGTTTGCAATATAATAAATAATATAGGTAAAATTTACGTTTGAGAAAGCAACGAGAAGTTTGGATAATGTACTAAGCATACTTACTTCAGTATCCAGCAATTTGAAGACTGACCACAAATCAGTAGCGATGGGTTTATATATCAGTCGGGAATTTGGATTGTTACGAGGTCATTATTGTTCTAAAAGTAGCTAAATTGACATCAATATTTGGCCTTATAAATAATTCAATTTTGTCTAATTGAATTCAGTATGCATCGTTTGTTTCCACAATTGCCAATTCAGAATTAAAGCTGCAATTTCTCAGCCGTTTTGTTTGCATTTTGAAAAATTATTGCCATTATGATTTGTGAAAACATGTTAACACGCAATCAATGGTTTTTTTCCCTTCGTTAATTGCGAAAACAGAGACAACTGATGTCATAATTTCCAATAGACGTGCTACATAATTTAATTTGCCGTTAGCCACCTGTGAAAACCAAAAAAAAAAAAAAATCAAAGAGAAAATGAAAATTTGGCGAAAATTAAGGAAGAAAAACAGTTTATTAACTGAATGACAGACACGCTCCTATTCATTTCCGTATCATACTACAGTAACATAGAACAGGAATGAGTCATTTATTTTGTATTTTTTGAAATTTTGTTGTTTGCCTGAACACTGTTTTTCTATTTTTCACTTTTTGTATTTTACTAGTTTTATATCAAATATAGCTTGCGGGAAATTTTCAATGGATTAATTGGTATATTTTTATTTTTGAAGGAGGGAAACTGTAAAAAATCAGTGTATGAATACTTTTTCTAATATTATTTTTATTTATTGACATTATATCAAAGGTGATTTGCCCTTTCAAAAGTCAAAAATTGTACAAAGTTAAATATCAAAAGTAAAATAAATAACAACAAGTAATAATAACAAAAAAAACAATGACAAATAGATAAACATTTTATAAGTGAACATAAAAAAAAAATTGGTGTTGAGCATAGTTGGTGGATGATCAATAGGAAATGAATGACTGAAAATGGTACATTTGCTAATAATTGTCGTAATTTCCTCCTTCAGGGTAAACATATGCATGTGTGCAAAGGCATATAATACAATTAATGCATATAATTTGAAATTCTATTGCGCACCACGGACTTAATTTGTATGTATGAATACTAAATATTCATTTATTTTGAAAAAAAATAATTAAAAAAAAAGTAAATTAATAAAATTGTATGCACATTTTAAAAACCTAAAGAAAAATCCAGACAAAAAAATTGAAACAGTAGAGATAAATATCTCACCTCTTAAGGTAAAATTAATTTGTTTAAATTAATCCATTATTTTGTTAAATATTCTAATGCAATTGTACCCTATCCTTACCAAGACCAATAAAAGTATTTCAGGCAATAAAAGCGTATTAAGTTCTCAAGTAAGCCATCTTTATTATTTTCAACTGGCAAACATTTCGCCTTACTGGGTATTTAAAATCACAAATTTAAAAAATATTCCTTTAACACTAGAATCCTAACCTTAATTCGCAGTTTTGTAATACTAACTATGAGTATATTTTACTCCTAGGCGGAATAGACTGGAAATAGATCGCTAGACATGTTTTTATAACCTCAGTTTATTCAATTGTTAACAAATATAGGTGAAAATAAATTGAAAGATTAAATAATACAATATAAAAATAATGAGTAAACAAATTTTTAAATTGATCCACATTCCGAATAGAATTTTACTAGGTGGTCACTACATATATATTTAAAACATTTTACGCAATATGTAGTTGTATACCTCCTCTTCTTGTATGGACAAAATGAACAATATTTCTTTGGACCTTTGTAATTGGGCTTCATTTTGTGAGTGAATAGTGTTTCCACGCTTTCTCCGACTTCGATTTCCGTCAATTGCCTGAAAACCTTTTCATTCTCCTCTATTACAGAAAGTACTACCTGCTCTTCAATATGCTTCCCCTGACATGTATCCTCATCTCCAGGAATATAATCAGGGTCTGCGTCACTGTCATCTGAATTAATCTCCAGTATATCTTCCTCTTCTTCATCAATGGCATCTTCATTAAAAACTCTCCAGAATTCTTCAACACTGGTAATTCTATGCTCCTCCATTCTCACAATAATGGTCAGTCTGCAAAACCAGAGTTATAAAAAAAAAATACGGAATTATTTGACAACTATTATTGTATCCATTTTAAAAAATCACTAATGTTTATTGGTAACTATGAGTAAATATTACTTACATAATATTCTATTATTAATAACTATGCATAAATTTTACTCACCGTCTTTACTTTGACGATGTACCGCTCCAAACTGGGCTGATAAACAAACGTGACCTTGACCAGGTCTCCAACACTACTAAATGGAGGAAGTATACCTGGCTCCAGGAGGAGCCAGCGACAATTCCAAAATGGGGGAATATGTTTCACTATGAGTAAAATTTACGTAGGTTAGAATTCTAGGGTTAAGTCAATATAACCATAAATCTCAAAGGGGTAATAAAAAAAAAACATTATAATAATGAGCCGTAAACTCAGTGAAAATTTGTCAACAACAGCTGATTAACTTGATTTGGAAAATGGTCTGGGAACAATATTTACAATGGCAAGAAATCAGTTCATGTATAATAAATTTTAATTTCATTTGAGAATATACAGGGCGTCCCGCAAGGCTGAGACTTGGCGTGCCATTATTTCCATTCCTGACGAATCATTTCAATTCATGTTCAACTTTATAACCCTCTCCAGTGGCCATAACTTTGGAATTTCAAATGTAATGCCATGCTTTTTATGACGGGTTCTAGTAGGAAATAAAATTTTAAAATGAGTTTATGCCGTAAATATTTCGATTTGACCCATCTTTCAGCCATAAAATGCCAAAACAACATTTTTTCAAACAAATTCTTTATTTCAGAAACGATACATTTATTGAAAAATGCCTTAAATGCGGGCCACAATTGAAAGTCATTTGTATCATATAAAGCGTTGCAACCGCCAGTATAAATGATACTGTTGTCATATTTGTCGGTGGAGACCGTCGTCACTGGCTGATGGTCGAGTACAGCTGGCATTGTGCTCTAGATGCGAAGGCTCCATCTTCAAGCCCGTCAAATAGTATATTTCGTACCAAGGGCCGAAAGTGGGCGTTTGCCGGCCCGAGATATTTTTTGACCGAGACGTAGTCGAGGTCATGAAAAGTTCGAGGGCCGGCAAAAAAGCACTTTGGCCCGAGGCACGAACGCTATTTTTCACCATACTACAATAAAATTATTATACGATATAACATTTAATCAAAAACAAGATTTTCTTTTGGTTAAAAGTGTACCTCTTTGTTAGAAGGTTATCTTGTGGTTATGGGGACATGATGAATGTTTAATGTATGGATTGTTTTACGTTATGTTATTATGTAAGTTAATAAAGAGTGATGAACATATGTGTGTTTCATTTAATACAACTGATCTTTTTCAAAATGTTAAAAAAACTAAATAACTAAACAATAATACGAGCAAAACAAACTAATATAATGTATGTAATGAAATGAATGAATTAAAATAATAAACAGCTGATTTTGCGGCCTAGGGCGAAATATTCATTTTCGGCCCTAGGGCGGCGAAGTGTAGCTTTCGGACCGCAAATTAGGTGTGTAAAACAGGTGATTACATCGTAGTATGGTGAACAAGTTGTACTGAGTTGGAGTAAAACTTTATGACAGGCTTGAAGATGAAGTCATCACATCGAAAGCACAATTTCAGCTGTACTCGATCATCAGCCAGTGACGACGGTCTCCACCGACAGCTATGACAACAGTATCATTTATATCGTTGGAAATATCGCAAAATTGCAAAAGGCCAAATTTGTAGCTCTCGTCGAATCCTTTCAGATCTGCCATATATCAATCCCAAAAAGATTCTTTTACCATTTAACCAATTTACCAAAAGTGGGCATCAAAATGCTGACACTTTAGCATAGGACGCAGCTCAAGATAGAAAAATAAACACAGAATTCTCTGTCGTACCACTCTCATACATTTTAAGAAGACTTACATACCGACACAATACACAAGTGAAACGTAGAAAGGACGACATGTAACAAATCTCTCATTATACATACCAAATATAACTTACAACTAAAACACAATTAAGAGTCACCATCATAAATTCTCACAATTTCTAACGTAACATGGACAAGACAGGACATAATTTAACAAGATTTAAAATTAAAGACAATGACAAATGAAGTTCCGAATCACAGGCAACACAAACTTTTTTACATATATTTCAACTTTTAATCAAAATAGATCAAATTTAATAAGGAATATAATTTTAAAAAGAGGTAACTAGCCAAAACCACCTCATATTTTATTTAATAAATATAATAAAGAACTTATAAATATTGTCAAAACTATAGATATGGATGTAGCAAAAATACATTAGAATGTAAAGTTGATTGTGAAGAACGGGAATTATAGTTCAATATATTTAATTTACATACACTCGCAAATTAAACGTCGGTTGAGTTTAACTTTAGTTGATTTGTTTTTTGATTTCATTTAATAATTTTATTTGTAATTATCTTACTTGTTTATCTCATTTTTATTATTATTTTTTTATATTACATTTGATTATATGGTTGATTAACGTGTATACATTGGAAAATAAAAATGTATTTAAACATAATCATACATGTAATATGCCATGTGGCAATGGAACATATATTCAAATAAATAACTCCTCATAGGGTTACTATGAGGAAAAAAAAAAAAAGTCGGCGTTTCCTCTGTACACCACATTTAAATACAATATTGAAAACTACTCAAATAAAAGAAATATTTGATTTTTTTTTTTCGGTTAGTATTTAGCTATTAAATGGTGGCCAAATTTGGACCTTCACGTAGTTTTTGAACATGCTATGTACAATACTTATGAAAGAAATGTAATTAACGTACTTAAAATTACCTGTTGTGTGCCTAATATGCAAAAATAATAAAGGTACTTTTTATTTATTGGTGTTTATGCTATCCTTACACTACTTCAATACACAAAATACCCCTTACTTCAAATTTCTTCAAGTCCATTGGTTATTGAACTAAATATTAATTTTTTCTTGGATTTGACTACTATTATTTTTTATTAGTTATCTATTTAAGTTGCCACTACAATAGACTACTATTAGAAATGCACATAAGTAAATTACTCAAAAAAGCCGAATATTTACATTAAAAATTCTCTATTTATTGATGAAATCTCCGAAAATCATTGCTGAAAGTAGTTTCTAGAGTTCTTTTATCGCTAAGTAATTAAAATGGTTTTAATTCAATCTGTGAATAAAACTGCAATTAGGAAAAAAAGCCTTAGTTGCAAAAAGTGGACGTTAATAAATTATTTTAAGAGGTTTTTTTAGCATATTATATGCATAAGGACGCATTTGGTATATATTGTATTTCATATACTATAATATAAGGATTATTTTTTAAAATAGAATTGATAGCAGTGAGTGAAACTAAAACTTTTTAATTAGTTAAATAGTGTTAAGGTTTAAAACTATGTAATTAACAAACTTTTTGTCTAAATTTGTATAGAAATAACCTCTTGAGAAAAAGTGATGGACACTTGAAACTCGTCGGGGATGAAATAAATGATTACACGAAGAAATTATTATTTTTCTGACCTTACGTCTCAAAAAAAAAAATCATAAATAATAAATTGTGAGTGAATAAATCTACTCTGTGTATGTATATTTATATATATATTATATATATATATATATATATATATATATATATATAAAATATAAAAATTCTAAAATGATATGCTCAGTCTAAAGACTAAAAAATTCAGACAACAAAAGTCCGTCCCGCAGGGCTGCGTAAACTAAGCAGATTTCCCACGTGAAGGTTTACAATAGAGAGATTTCACGAGAGCGGTTAAGGAAACGAGCGAACTAGCTTTTGGCAGGAAAGTCACTTTCGTTAACCGCCCAGATTTAATAAAAATGCATATATCTCGGTTAATATTCAAGATAGAGAATAAACGTACATAACAATATTTATAGTAAATTTAATTTGCAATAAGATTGGTTTTATACTTATTGCCGATCCGACGTATAGTAACGGAGATATTTTAAATTTTCGAAAATCTTCCCTTCTTAACCCTCCCTCCCACACTGGTCCGATTTCAGCCTTTAACGAAATTGATCTTTCTTTTTACATAAAACGACTAAATATCGAGTTTGGTAACGATTAAACAAAAATTGAGACTGCTAGAACGGTAACAGAAATATATATATATATATATATATATACAGTTTTGAATGGACCTCATTTTCGTCATCTACTATGTAGGATCGATGGACATTTGCAGAATAATTTCGAAAATTCCGTCATGAGTACAACCTCAATAACTGATTTCCCTTAAGGGAAATCTACTAAAAAGGAGAATATAAAAATGATCTCTTACCGCACAAATTACCATTCATTTCTTTATGCTATGAATAAAAATACAATACTGTTCAGAATCATAATGATATTTTGTTTCTAATATAAGAAATTTCCTCACACAAGCGGTTTCGTGCTCTAAGCAGATTTCCCACGTACTTGACACGCTACTGATCTATTAAAATATATTCTTCAATTTTCCAGTAAAATTAACACTTGTCAACAGTAATAAAAAATTTAAGCTGAGCTTGCGATGCTAAGTGGTTTATGTGCTCGAATTGAAAATTCCATTTGTAGAACTCGGTGTTAAGGACGATTGGGAAAATAAGTTGTATATTTCTCGGTTAACATTCAATTCACAGAAAGCTGTAGAAATAGTTTTAAAAACATTTTAGACTATTTCACTTAAGGAAAATCATCTATTGAGGTTGTACTCATGACGCGATGTCTGTGGTCGCTGTAGCTGTCGAAATTTTTGTGTAATCGTTACCAAACTCCATATATGATCGGTTTGCGTAAAAAAAAAAAAAGATTAAGTTCGTTAACGGCTGAAATCGGATCTGAGGGAAGGGGGTTTAAAGAGGGAGAATTTTGAAAGTTTGAAATATAACTGTTATTATACGTCGATTCAAAATATTTTATAAAAAAAAAAATCATATTGTACATTTAATTACCTATAAATGTAGTAATATAAATGTTTTTAGCAGATTTCCCTTAAGGGAAATCAGCTATTGAGGTCGTACTCATGATGCGAGTTTCGAAACATTTCTTCAAATGTCCATCGATCCTACCCAGGATATGACGAAAATGAGGTCCGTTCAAAATTATATATATATAACGCTCTAGCGGTCGCAATTTTTGTTTGATCGTTACGAAACTCGATATTTATTTTTATGTAAAAAGACAGATCAAGTTCGTTAATAGCTAAAATCGGACAAGTGGGAGGGGGGGGGGTTTAGAGGGGGGATTTTCGAAAATTCAAAATATCTCCGTTATTGTGCATCGGATTGAAAAACCGTATACAACCAATCTTATTGCAAATTAAATTTACTATAAATATTGTTATGTACATTTATTCTCTATCTTGGATATTAACGGAGATATTTGCAGTTTTATGAAGTCTGTGGTCGGGTACAGTTCGGATTAGATGGGCCATTTCCGTCGGGCCCGGGAGGCTTCTTCTAACCTTACCTTTCGTTCCTAACCTTACCTTCGTTACTTTGTGAGATTTATGCAAATACGTTCTGTTCATCCACCCCCCCCCCTTCTTTAGTTCTTGGACTATTAAAATTCGAGATATTAAAATATAAATTATTCTTACAATTCAGAAGCCGTTTCAGTTGGGAATTTATTTGAATTAACTGAAAGATTTCTCATTACCGTTTGTATTTACTCATTGTGGTGTTGTGTTACCAGTATGGAGATTTCTCTATTGCTAAACTTCACATGGGAAATCTGCTTAGCTTACGCAGCCCCTGCGTGACGGACTTTTTATTTCTGGAGATAAATGCAAATTCGTGACGCACATGGGAAATCTGCATAGTTAAAGCAGTCCCAGCGTGATGTTCTTATTTCCAGAATACTGTAGATAAGATCGCTGGGAAATTGAAGAAAGTATTTGAAATACACCGCCATGAATTCAAATTCCATTAATGATTTTCTTCTAAAAGGAAATTAGAAGCCATTTTTAGTACATTTACTTTACCTTATCAATAGAATAGAAAAAAATACATTGAAACTGTCAGGAACTGAAGCTTTTATTTCAAATATTTGTCAATATCTTGTACAGAATTCAAATAACATAAAAACTTTTATGTTTTAACAATATTTGGGAAGACGAGTGGTACGAATGACCCGTAAGTGAACAAGGCGCAGAACCTTACACCAAGATGGTAATCTCTGAAGTTGATGGTGAAGCAGACATCACCAGTTGGAGTGGCAGAATCGCCGACTGCAGCTGAGAAGTCTTGGAGGCAGACGTGCTTGATGGGTCCGTGGATGTTCACACAATTTGGGATGGGCCTTCCCGCTGAAAATGATGGAGTATTATTAAAAATAAATTTAGCATCATTAATTTTCATTTATTTCTAAACATAATAAGCCAGTTATTAATGACAAAATTACCGTAACCAATGTCTAAAAAGTACATCACGCAGTGGCTGCGTAAACTAAGCAGACTTCCCACTTGGATTACTTGATATTTATTATTATTTATTAACATCCACTTTTTACTACTATGGATAATTTGGACTGGGTAACTACTGGTTGCCACCCATTTCTAGCCAAGGTGGTCCTAAGGAATTTATTTATACATATTAACTTTATTGCAAACTATTAGCAGATTTCCCTTGGGGAAATCAGCTATTGAGGTTGTACTCATGACGGAATTTTTGAAATTTTTCTTCAAATGTCCATCGATCCTACCCAGGAGATGACGAAAATGAGGTCCGTTCAAAACTGTATATATATATATATAATATATATATAATATATATATATATATATAATATATATATATATTTGTCTGTTACCGCTCTAGCGGTCGCAATTTTTGTTTGATCGTTACCAAACTCGATATTTAGTCGTTTTATGTAAAAAGAAAGATCAAGTTCGTTAACGGCTGAAATCGGACCAGTGGGAGGGGTGTTTAGAGGGGAGGATTTTCGAAAATTCGAAATATCTCCGTTACTATACGTCGGACCGAAAAATTTTACAGAATCAATCTTATTGCAAATTAAATTTACTATAAATATTGTTATATAAATTTATTCTCTATCTTGAATATTAACCGAGATATTTGCATTTGTATTCTGCGTGTGGTCACCAGTAGGCCCTATGTTCGGACTTTCCACCGAGAAGCTCTGGTGGCCGTTTTCCATAACTATTCGTCCCTTCGTGAATAGGTTTAGAGGTTTAGGTTTAACTGTTTTTTGGGGCTAGAAACTACTGGGTTATTACGCCCTAAATAATGTTTTAGGTTTAGAGGTTTCTTACTACTACAGTTGTTATTAGGCAGATTTCTCTATTGTAAAACTTCACGTGGGAAATCTGCTTAGTTTACGCATCCCCTGCGTGACGGACTTTTTTGTTATTGAACTAGACATAGGTACTTCAATTTATAATGAATTAGAATAATTTATATTTTAATACTCAAATTTTAGTAGTCCAAGAAGGGGGGGAGGATGAACAGAACGTAATTGAACATATTATACAAAGTAAAACCATTCAAGAGTCTCTAAACCAATTTCACGAGAGCCAAACAGTTACTGAAACAGCCGAACTAATTTTCGGCGGGATCTTACGAATAGAACCGACAATAGCCGCTCTCATCTCGTCCGTTATCCCCTCACACTTAATACAAATCGAAATAGCTCGGTTAATATTCAACCGGATAGAGAATAAATGTATAACAGTATATATAGTAAATATAATGTGCAATTAGGTTGGTTTTTATACAAGTTCTTATGTTTCTCTCTTTAAAAATTGTTATTAAATATAAAAAAAAAAAATAAGCTGTAGGAATAGTACATTTCATAGTTGAAAAAATTCAAAATTTACCGTTTCTGAATGAATTTATAATACTTGAACTTCAAAAAATCAACTAGAAAAGAACTACGAAAATTCCTAAACGAGATTTAAACACAATTGAGCAAGTATTGTCCATTATCTATTTATTTAATTAATGAGACTGCTGGCTTGGCGATTAATAAAGAAAACTGAGAAATATTCAAATTCTGTTTTCTTAATTTAACTGATATATGCTTGTATATAGAAGGAATTCATGGGTATTGATGAAGACGAGAAGTGTGAACTGATGAATGAACTGTGATGAAGTAAGTAAAATAAATGAACTTTAAAGCCAATTTGATATTAGCATTAAAAATTTAGGTGTTTTCTTATGGACATAAAATTACCTCACACACACACACACACACACACACACACAGTATTTACCATTGATAGATCCCCCGAAGATCCTTCTGCCACTCATAGATTTTAATTCAACTCCAAGCGTAGCCCTAGGACCTGCCTGTCTGTTGTAAATAACTGAGAAGCAACCTGAAAAGAGGAAAAAAATGTTTTAATACTTCTCTGTCTTATTTTGCTTCTGACAAATTATAACTATTTCGTTTGATGCCTCACCTCCTTTGTTGAAAGCCGCCAAGCAAGAGCTGCAAGTTGTGTGCTGGCATTTCAAGGGCTCAATACGAAGAACTTTTTTCAATAGTGCGAATGCTGGAGGAAATATTTTATGCCAGAATGCCCTCTCCTCTGTTAAATAAAATAAAAGCATTTGCCATTAAGCATTTAGAAAAAAAAAAAGTAAAAGAGTTTTAGGTTTAAAAATATATGTTTTAGATACTGTAACCAGCTGAAATGGACTGACAAAAAAGAAGAGATTTTGCAAAAAGTTTAAATATTTGCTTTGACCAATTCTAATACAATTGCACCTATTTTAGGTTAATTTTCTTCCGTACATAGTGGTAGAATATTTCTACCAACAGTTTACAAATAATCAGCTACTGAATAGACCTTTACTCCTATAAAAATAAAAATTATCAACTAAATTCCTGTTAAGTTTTAGCAGATTTCCCTTAAGGGAAATCAGCTATTGAGGTTGTACTCATGACGGAATTTTCGAAATTTTTCTTCAAATGTCCATCGATTCTACCTAGTAGATGACGAAAATGAGGTCCGTTCAAAACTGTATATATATTTATATATATATATATATATATATATATATATATATATATATACATATATACATATATATACATATATTTGTCTTTTACCGCTCTAACGGTCGCAATTTTTGTTTAATCGTTACCAAACTCAGTATTTAGTCGTTTTATGTAAAAAGAAAGATCAAGTTCGTTAACGGTTGAAATCGGAAAAGTGGGAGGGGGGGTTTAGAGGGGAGGATTTCGAAAATTCGAAATATCTCCGTTATTATGCGTCGGACCGAAAAATTGTACAGAAGCAATCTTATGGCAAATTTAATTTTCTATAAATATTGTTTTATTCATTTATTCTGTATCTCGAATATTAACCGAGATATTTGCATTTGCATTCTGCGTGTGGTCGACAGGATGTTTGGACTTTCCGACGAGAGCTCTGGCGGCCGTTTCTGTAACTATTCGTCCCTCGTGAACAGGTTTAGAGGTTTCTTACTACTAGAGTTGTTATAAGGCAGATTTCTCTATTGTAAAACTTCACGTGGGAAATCTGCTTAGTTTACGCAGCCCCTGCGTGACGGACTTTTTTGTTTACAAAGCTTTTTTTTATAGGCGATGAATCATACATCTAGGGATGTGAGATTTTAATTGCAGAATGGCCAGCATTAATAAGAACGATATCCTTTTAGCAGATTTTCCTTAAGGGACATCAGCTATTGAGGTTGTACTCATGACGCGATTTTCGAAAATTTTCTTCAAATGTCCATCGATCCTACCCAGGAGATGACGAAACTGAGGTCCGTTCAAAACTGTATATTTTCAATGCCATTATCTACCACACACTGCCATATTTACAAGACTCACTCACTGTTTGAATTTGGAGGAAGGAATGCTAATGGTGTACTAGTTTGAAATTCTTAAAGCTAAATTAAACATTAATTATTTTTATTTAATTTTAATATTCCTGTGATGACAGATGTGATTATGTACTTGGTAATGTATCGTCTGTCCAAATCAATGGATAGCTCATTTTCCATCATATGAAATCTATTTTATGGACGAGCTTAAATAAATATTTGATTCCACTTAAACATGGCTAATATGGAATTGTATGTCTCATTGTTGGCTAATTCGATATATAAACGATTTTCATAAAACAAAGATCAAATTAGTTAATAGCTGAAATTGAACCAGGGAAAAAGGGGAGGGGGATTACGGAAATTCCAAATTTCTCTATTATTATGCATCTGATCAAAACAATGTATGAAAAGAAAGTGTAATTTTCAATACATGTTGTCTTATACATATTGTTTTGATACAGTTAATAGCTACCGAGATATTGCTTTAAGCCTTCAGCGAAATCCGACTCTTATTCAAACAATTTATAAAAAAAAGTTATTATATCATATACTACTTTATTCAAAGCTTAAATAACGAATTTTTTTTCTTCATTTAAATCATGAAAGATACAAACAAATGCGTTCTGTAATACACGATATTTAATCGCTTCATTCAATACTAAAGTTAATAGTTGTTAATGGCTGAAATTTAACCAGGAATAAGAGGGGATCCGAAATTCGTAATATCTCTGTTATCATGAGCCGGAATAAAATATATATAAAGTCCGTCACGCAGGGGCTGCGTAAACTAAGCAGATTTCCCACGTGAGGCTATACAATAGAGAAACTTCACGAGAGCCGAGCCAATCAAGGAAACGGCCGAACTAGCTTTTGGCGGGAAAGTAACTCTCGTCCGTTAGGCGCCCAGATTTAATAAAAATGTTAATATTCAAGATAGAGAAAAAATGTATATAACAATATTAATAGTAAATTTAATTTGCAATAAGATCAATTCTGTACAATTTTTCGATCCGACGTATAGTAACTGAGGTATCTCGAATTTTCAAAAATCCTCCCCTCCTAACCCTCCCCCTCTCACTGGTCCGATTTCAGCCGTTAACGAACTTGATCTTTCTTTTTACATAAAACGACTAAATATCGAGTTTGGTAACGATTAAACAAAAATTGCGAACGCTAGAGCGGTAACAGACAAATATATATATATATATATATATATATATATATATATATATATATATATATATATATATACACAGGTTTGAGCGGACCTCATTTTCGTCATCTACTAGGTAGGATCGATGGACATTTGAAGAAAAAATTCGAAAATTCCGTCATGAGTACAACCTCAATAGCTGATTTCCCTTAATGGAAATCTGCTAAAATGTTAAGGGGCCAATCTAGTTAACTACTGGTGTCCTACAATTGTTGGTGTATACATATTTTCGTTGCTTAATATAGCAAATTTTTATTAGTTTTTTTGTCAGGCTTCTGTTAACCCCCACTTCTTGTCATCAAATATTGTCATAAAATATATGGAGTGAAGAGAACAATTGTGTATCATAACTACACGCTAGAGATATGCTGCGCAAGAAACACCTACACGAAGGATTTTTTCATATTTCGTCAGGGGGGGGGGTACCCGGAAAGCACGAGTAACACTGGACATTTTCTATTCATGTGTTATTGACTTGACTGGTAGAACACTGAACCTTGTCCCTGAGTAGGGGGTACAAGTGCTGTCCAGGAAAGAAATCGAAAGATATTTGACCTTAAAGAGGAACAGAGATGAAAATTGACTGGGAATGCCGGCCAGATATGTTTTTAGTGTGAACGTGGTATAGGCTTCTCTAGAGTTGCTGTGTTATGAAACGGCCATAGAAGGCCCGAGAGGGGACTTGCGGAGGCCTACAGCTGAGACAGCCTGGCTCTGGTGGTGGTGACTAGAACCCAGATCCTCCGAAGACCTTGTCGAGTTTTGAAATACATATATTTTCTTCACCAGCGAAGTTCGATTCTCTCTCAAGCTGAACGATTCCCCGTTTTGGAACGATAAGGTTACCCTGGTTATTCCGGAGACAGGGAGACATCGGCGAGCGGAGGCGGTGTCATCGTGAGACTAGACACAAACTAGGTCCTAACACGCCACCCTGCCATTTGGAGCCATGAAAACTATGCACTACCGCTATCTGCCGAGATGTCATAGCACCACTAACCTATCTAGAGCAACCAAATGGAATCCACTTCTTAAATCGCTTGATATATATCCCTTTTGTCTAATGGGACCAGAAACATTTGTAGTCATAACAGATGTATCGCTGTCAAATGTTAAACGGCATGTTTATGAATAATTTGAGCAGGCTTCATGTCGATGAGGGGCTCAGGTTAGCCATGTGAGTTAAAGCGTTCATCTTAATCTCACATGGCAAACTTAGAGTTGTGAGTTCTCGCCTGGGAAATAGGAATTTAATTAGTGACGGAATTCATTAAATAAAATCCTTAGTCCCACCCTGGCTAAAAAAGCGTGGTAAACTGTAGATAACCATGTCATAATTAGACTTAATATCAAAAAGTGGACGTTAATAAATAATATAATTTAATTTAGAATAATCCTTTATCCGGAGAAAACCGTTGAACAAATAATTCCTACATTACAAGTGCACCCCCTTCACAAAAAGAATTCCTCGTAGAAATGAGTGGTAAAATACAACAAACATCAGTTTTCAAATTTCATTGTCAATAGTGTTTATATATATTGTTGCGAAAATAAAAAAATAAAGTCCGTCACGCAGGGGCTGCGTAAACTAAGCAGATTTCCCACGTGAAGTTTTACGGTAAAGAGAAATCTGCAAAATAACAACTGTAGTAGTAAGGGATCTCTAAACTTATTCACGAGGGACGAACAGTTACGGAAATGGCCGCCAGAGATCTCGGCGGAAAGTACGGAACATAGCCGACTCCTGCCGACCACACGCAGAATACAAATGCAAATATCTCGGTTAATATTCAAGATACAGAATAAATGTATAGAACACTATTTATAGTAAAATCCCACAGTTGGGATCTATTCCGCTCCAGAGCAGAGGGGCTCGTCCACTCTCCTGTATTGATTCTACCGCTATAGTGTAATAGTCTATCTTTCATCTCCCGCAACGCTACCGTCATATGCGGATCACCGCAACCAGTTTTCACCAGCTAGAAGACAGTATGTCATTGGGAACACAAAATACCACCGGAAGAAGACTCCACTTCAAGGAAAGTATATGTTTCCCGCAGGTACCTACTTCTTATTATAATGCTAGCATCTACGCAAACTATTAAATGAGTACTCATAATATAGGACCGATAGATCATTATAATGTATATATATATATATATATATATATATATATATATATATATATATATTATTGGCTTGCCGCTAAAGTTTTTTATAAAGTTAAATTTCGTTTGTTTCTTTTTTCAACCTCTATATCACTTAATGTTAATGTTTGGTTCAATTAGACATAAGGTTAGTTTCTAAATCAGCATTCTTTAGGATTTAAGTTGTATAAAATTAGCTGCCTACTATAAACTTTATTATATGTTTCTTATTCAATATATACTTGATTCTTTGGAGAACTCAAAATGTGACTTGTATTATTTACCCTCATCTTTCCATAAAATAGTAAATATTTCAGACTAATGCTCTCTTATTATTACCACAAAAGCTAACCGCACGCCCTTACAACGTGTTTTACTTGTATAATAAAAATACATGCGGGTAAATAATACCCAAAATCAAATTCCATGAACCAGAGTACTATTTGAGCATCTGCACAATTTAGCACATTATTCTAGACTTGTAGGAAAAATCAACTTGCCACTTTCGACAACACATTTAGAAATAGAATATATATTACATGTTTACACGTTTACCTCAAATTATTTTATACTTTTTAACATATCCTCTTAATTTTGAAATTATATGAGATTCTTTAAATAAATGAATACACAATTCATTTATTTAACTTTTAGTTTCAACTAATTTTATTTAAGCCTGTTAAAAACCCCAAAGGGTGTAACTTTTACTTTTAAAGTTCTCAGCCACAGTAATTAATTCAGGTTTTGAAGTAAATATTTTGATTCACTGTTTGTTAACCTACTCTGAGCATAAATTGGGAAAAGTTAATTAAAACATCTAAAAGATGTGAGCTAATTAAAGCATCAAAACCTCATTAATAACAAAAAAACTCATTCATTACAGTGTCATACTTTTAAATTTTTTTTAATGATTTAAGAATAATAATGGTTTTTATTTATTATGTAATGAATAATATAATTCTTCACATCTAATTAGTAAAACATCCTAAAATCTTCCCCTGGCTAGAAAAGGGTGAAAGGGTGGTAACTTGTAGATAACCCGTCCCAATTAGCCTGAGCTGCAAAAAATGGGCGTTAATAAATAATAATAAAAATTAGTAAATGAAATAAATTCCATATTGTAGGGACAGTTTTAAATTATTTATGAAGGTAAAAATAAAAGCGTGAACTAAAACATTCTTTTTTTGATATATTCATATCTTAGTATAGCGTGGTAGTTGCTAATTTTTCAGTCATTGTTTATCGTAATTTTCATAAATATACTGTATCCACAATCTGTTCAATAAATTAATTTCGATTCCATTGTTACTTCTTATGCCAACCAAAATAAACAGTAAGGCAGCCAAAAAGTCTTGATTTTTTACATGTTGGTCGATGGTTGCTTAAAAGAAATTGTTTTGTTTAAAGCCGAGATTCCCGATGTGGTCGATACAAAAATCGATCCAAAGGGGTCGAAATCGTCTTCCCATGAGTCCGACATAAACGAAAACTGATTTTGTGGAGGGGGGGGGGCGGCGAGGTATAAAAATCGA
Source organism: Riptortus pedestris (assembly GCA_019009955.1). Taxonomy (NCBI): domain Eukaryota; kingdom Metazoa; phylum Arthropoda; class Insecta; order Hemiptera; family Alydidae; genus Riptortus; species Riptortus pedestris. Next base: position 127,319,262 of record CM032231.1, on the reverse strand, counting down.
CTCTATTTGTTAATGCAAGTTCGTATTTGAAACTTACAAGATACAGTATATTTTGTGCTACGTGTACAAACTTGTTATAAGAATGACTAACATTCTAGTAGGAAGTATGATTGTTGTACTTTTAGCAGATTTCTCTTAAGGGAAATCAGCTATTGAGGTCGTACTCAAGACGCGATTTTCGAAAATTTTCTTCAAATGTCCATCGATCCTACCCAGAAGATGACGAAAATGGTCCGTTCGACGAAGAAAATTATATATATATATATATATATATATATATATATATATATATATATATATATTTGTCTGTTAACGCTCTAGAGGTCGCAATTTTTGTTTGATCATTACAAAACTTGACATTTAACCGTTTTCTGTAAAAAGACAGATCAAGTTCCTTAATGGCTGAAATCGGACCAGAGGGAGGGGGGGTTTAGAGGAAGGATTTTCGAAAATTCAAAATATATCCGTTATTAGGCATCGGATCGAAAAATTGTATAGAACCAATCTTATTTCAAATTAAATTTACTATAAATATTGTTATATACATTTATTCTCTATCTTGAATATTAACCGAGATATTTGCATTTTTATGAAGTCTGTGGTCGGGTATAGTTCGGATTACGTCGGCCATCATCGTCATTTCTCGGCTCAGGCGGAAGCTTCTTCTAATCTGTCGTTTTTAACCTTACCTTCTTTACTTTGTGAGATTTATCCAAATACGTTCTGTTCATCCGCCCCCCCCCCTTCTTTAGTTCTTGGACTACTAAAATTTGAGTTATTAAAATATAAATTATTCTTACAATTCAGAAGCCGTTTCAGTTGGGAATTTATTTTAATTAACTGAAAGATTTCTCACTATCTAATCACGGTGGTATTGTGTTACCAGTGTGCAGATTTCTCTATTGTAAAACTTCACGGGGGAAATCTGCTTAGTTTGCGCAGCCCCTGCGTGACGGACTTTTAAAGATAGCAACAAGTCAATAAGCGTGCAATAGTTCATACAAGATGAAAAACCTGGCAAGTCAAAAAGAGTGGAAAAGTTCATGCAAGATATTGAGTTCTTCCAAGTTTTTCACGCACGTTTTGACTTACTCTGTATTTAAAGCATATATACTTGATGTTTACTACATTTTATGTCTGTTTATTTAGTTAAATTTTAATGAGATAATGATGACAAGTTTATTCACTAGACCAACCGCTAAGTTTTTAAATTAGTATAATTATTTTGTATGAATAGGCAAAAAACCTATAGATTGGATATTGAAAGTAATTGGGCTTTGCGGATCTCAGGAATCAGTTTATTTTGGAAAAATGATATCTTGCCCAAAATAGTTTGAACGCATACTTGCATTGTTTTAACGCATACTTTATTGTGTGAGAGGCATTTATTGACAACGATGAGCATCTTACTGGAAAATTTATGAAACAGACTTCTTTTTTTGAGTCTAAAATTATAAATGCATAATAATGAATATAATTAACTGAAACGCATCAAGACGATACATTTTTTTTTCTTATTCCTTAATACCTGAAGTCTCAATATACATTGATCTGTTCTTTAGATATTTAGTGTGACATTTAATGTGCTAAAAAACTGAAACTCACCAGATATGCACATTATATACTACAAACACTAATTTTACTTCTGTTTCCATAAGGAAGTCTGCCAGCTTTCTGTCATCAATTTACTGTTAATTTTAGTTGTTCCTGTTCAGTCGTCATTTGAATTTGAATTTCCCGCGCTCGCCTAATTCACAAACCCGCCACACGCATGCAGATCACCAACGCTGTGGCCTACAGCGGAAACTACGATGCAGCTCAAGAAGGCATCGGCTAGTTACAAAGATACAGTTCAGTTTGGTTTAGACGCTCTCTGGGGTCGTTTCTACGGCCAGTGGGGCCTTGCCCCTCTCCCTCCGCTACAGATAACCGCTTCATAGATAACCGCTCAGTTGGAATTCACCCGTTACAGAGTTACAGTCAGTCTTTCATCTCCCGCAAAGCTACCATCCTATACGGATCACCGCAACCAGCTAAAAGACAGATCTTATAGGATACATAGAAAATAACAACGGAAGAAGACTCCACTTCAAGGAAAGTATATGTTTCCCGTAGGTACCTACTTCTAATAATGCTAGCATTATCTACGCAAATTATTAAATGAGTACTCACACAATATAGGACCGATCGATCATTCTATTGTATATATATTGCCTCTAAATTATTTAATATAGTTAAGTTTTGTTTCTTGTTCAACCTCTATATCTATAATGTGTATTATATGTTGCTTAATCAATTCAATATACTTGATTCTTTGGAGAACTCAAATAGTGACTTGTATTATTTCCCCTCATCTTTCCAGAAAAAACAGTAAATATTTCAGTCTAAAGCTCTCTTATTCTTGCCTTTAAAAAGCTTCTCGCCCTTACATTTTGGTGCCGAAACTCGGGTCTAAAAAGCTACCCCGCCCCGACATTTTGTATTATTATTACCGCAAAAGCTAACCGTACGCCCTAACAGTTCCTCTTACCTGCAGTTACAAGAATAATTATTTCCCAAACATAAATGTATGTTTGTATTAGCTTAACTGATACATTACCGTAGAAATTATGGTTTAAATAATTTCCAACTAGTTTAACTAATTTATTAATTAACTACATACCGTCATCTTCATCCTCTGATGTTGATACTTCCCAGTCTTCGATGTTGGCCAGAGTTTTAATTGAATCTACAATTTGAACGTCTGTTTTCTCTTCTTCTGCTTCCAAAGAGTTAGCAAGCTGTAGAACAGCGAGGCAGAGGAATCCAAGAAGTAGCTTGCTCATTATGTTGAACCTTAGAAGGAAATAATGGTGAATAATTTATTTATTTATTGTACTTATATATATATATATATATATATATATATATATATATATATATAAACACTACCAAATCATTTTAGCTTTACCACTTCAGAAACAATGTTTCTGAAAGTGGGTTCATTTCCACTTCAGAACCAATGTTTCTGAAAGTGGGTTCATTTTCACTTCAGAAACAATGTTTCTGAACGTGGGTTCATTTCCACTTCAGAAACAATGTTTCTGAACGTGGGTTCATTTCCACTTCAGAAACAATGTTTCTGAACGTGGGTTCATTCATTTCCACTTCAGAAACAATGTTTCTGAACGTGGGTTCATTTTCACTTCAGAAACAATGTTTCTGAACGTGGGTTCATTTCCACTTCAGAAACAATGTTTCTGAACGTGGGTTCATTTCCACTTCAGAAACAATGTTTCTGAACGTGGGTTCATTTCCACTTCAGAAACAATGTTTCTGAACGTGGGTTCATTTCCACTTCAGAAACAATGTCTGCAAAGTCATAAATAGGGAATGAAGTTGTCGCTAGATATCAGACAAACTCCAAAACACAGATTCTGATTTGCGTTAAACGGAAGGGACTGCTAAGTTTTATTGAATTTTAAAGAGGGTAGCAATTTCTTAAATTCTTTATATCACCGTAATTATGCATTGGATCAAAAAATTGTATAGAACCAATCTTACTATTTGAGATAAATGAAAATGCGTGGCACACGTGGGAAATCTGCTTAGTTAACGCAGCCCTTGCGTGACGGAGTTTTTGTTTATTTTGGTTGAAGTGTCATTTTATAAAGCACATTCGTTGTTTTCTATTTTATCATTTTGTTATTTTCTCTTGGTGTCTATTTGTGAGTTTTGTTGCTCTTAGTTGTTTTCTATTTTTTGTTGCATTTCTATTACATATAATACATACATATCCTCGTAAAAATTTTCATTGACTGTACACTATGTTTACTCGGCTCAGTGACGTATTTAGTAAATTTTGTTCCTGAATTAGAATAACCAGAAACACTACATTCCTATGATGGATAACACATAATGAAGGCGTTGCTTTTTTTTAAATTGGTAAAAATTATAATTTTGGGGGGAAAAGTCATTTATATTTTGATCAATCCGAAAAGTAGAGTTTCCTCGTATTTTATTGTTTTCAAATATATATATATATATATATATATATATATATATCTGTATGTTTTAAAATTCTTTTTATTTTTATTTTTACCGGGTTGAAAAATGTTGAAATTCAATTACATTCGTTTATAATGCATTATAAGTATTAATACATTTCTGATTGTAATGAAGAAAGCGTGTGATGATGTATTATGCATACTTACTTGAGTATCTAGCAATTTGCAGACTGATCACAAATCAGTAGCGATGGGTTTATATATCAGTATGGTATTTGTTTGTTATGATGTTATTATTATCCAGGCTGCAGCTAAATAGACATCAATATTCGACTAAACTAATAATTTATTTTCGGGTAATTGAAATCAGTTTATAATGGTTGTTTCCGTAATTGCAAATTCGGAATCGAAGCTGATTTTCTTCAATCATTCTGTTTGCAGTTAGGGAAATTGTTGATTTTTATGCATTATATAAACACGTTAAAACTCCGTCAATAGTTATTTTCCATTCGTTAATTGGAAAAAAACAAAGCTCCCTGATGTCATAATTTCCAATAGACGTAGCTGCATCGACTACATAATTCAATTTGCAGTTCGCCATCTGTAAAAACAAAAACACAATTAATACTAAATTAAAATTTAACTAAAATCAAGGAATTATAAAATTATACCAACCGAAAGACACACTTTCCCCCTCAAATATCTGTAACATACTACAGAAACATAGAACAAAAACAAATTATTCATTCGTTTTATATTTCTGAACAATTTTTGGTATGTCTGAACTCTTTTTCTTTTGTTCGCTTACTTATTTTAATTGAAACTATTTATATGCAAATATATATATATATATATATATATATATATATATATATATATATATATATAGATAGATAACAGATGACATTTTTTAATTCATAAATTGAACATGGGGTCGGATACTTCCAGTGACAATACCTACAATGCCATGTAATCAGTGCACCAATACTAAATTTTCATTTCGTTTGAGAATTATATATATATATGTGTGTGTGTGTCTGTGTGTATGTCTTCTAAACTGTAGATGAGCCACTTCTTAAATTGTTTGAAAATGGGCCCATACTCGGTCAATGAATAAAAAAGTCCTTTCCTTCCTTAAATTATCTGTTCTGATGAAACCCGTCGGGCATTTGTGAAAATAGAATTGGTTTAAATAGAAATTTTCTTTGATAAAGGAGTTGGTCCCAAAAGGCCCATAGTTGAAGAAATATCTTAATAAGGAAGTTCATAGGACATGAAGAAAAAAAATGTAGAAATAGGAGATATATATGCATACATATCTATACTAGCTAATGTTTCTCTCGGGAGTTTATTGGATGCTGGTTTGTTTTTGGCAAAGTATGTGCAACATTTTTACATTTATTGTTTCGGTGTTATGCCTGAATATCTTCTGTCTAAAGCGAACATGCAGAATATTTTAGTCTTGAAGAATAAAAACAAAAAAAAAATATGATTTCCTTAACAATCTCTCTGCATTATTCAAAATACCGTGGACTATATTATTCATATTATGTGTAGCATTTGTCATGATTAACTTCCATTACTGAGGTGAGCTTAGCTCGAGAAATATTTACACTGAGTAATGAGTGTGAATCACAAAGCCTTATTGGTTTTTTATAGACTCGTCATTTATTAGAATCAAAAAATTTCTGATAATTGATTTGATGTGAGTACAAGTAAGTCATATGAGAATTTTTAAACTTAATTAAGTTCTGTAGCTAATTATTGAATCTCTAACTGTTGCTGACGGATAATTACAATAGTTCAGGAAACTTAACTCATTACAATTTAAAAATATTTTTGACTACTTCCAATCATTATTAGTGTTTATTGTAAAATCTTCAAGTATGTTTCTAAGTCTATTTTGACTTTTTGTGGAAGTCTCTTATTGATTCCCAAACATTTAGGGCTTAGAGAAACGTTCTCAGCTTTCTTCAAATGACCATCTACCCAAACCAAGTAAGGAAAATATGTTCTTTATTTTATATAAATAATTATATATCAACGGAATGATATTAAGGCTAAAACACATCCACTTTTAACACTTCTTTTCTTAAAAGCAGAGTATTTTCGAGGCGTAGAGTCCCATCTTCTGTGGTCTTTGGCACAACAAATATATTTATGGAACAACATGTAATATAAATAATTAATATAAGTCAATTAAAAGGTAAAATCACCAGTAGTTACTGTTAATAAAATAAGTGGTAAGAGTTAAGGTAACGTCAAAAGACCACATGCGTTTAAACTCAATATGATTTGAGATTGTAGGTAGAGGTACAATTTCTTTCCCTCACATCACTTTTAGAATATACATTACATTTATTTAAAGGTACCACTGTTATTTATTTCACCAGGTATATAAATTACTAGAAAATTCGATTTTTTTCATGTTGCCGATAAATAATTTAAGTAAAGCAATGTTGATAACTCTCAATTAGGAGCGGATGTTGTCGGGAGGATAACTCAATTAATTGTGTTAATTTATTTCCTGTGAAATATTGTATTTGCTTTCTACCCACAATTACTATTATTTATATAACTAAGCTCCACAATATGTACACGGATTGGTTTTTGACAGGAAATATGTACATTATAGATAATATTTATTTATAACAAGTGGTATCCATAATTATGATTTGAATTATTCACTTTGGGCCAAACAGTGGAGGGAGATTGATTAGGGACTTATCATATATTCTTCAAAACTAAAATTTCTGTTCTATAATTCCTCTATCTGAACCTTAGTGGGAAACCATACGCCCAGACAGGAAGTGTAGTTGTACACATTAAAGCCTTGCTAAAAAAATACCATCATTCAGCCTCAAATGATTTCCCGAGCGAAGCTGGGTAACTTAGGTAGTTATTGTTTAAAAAAGTAAAAAAATAATTCTATTAAAGTAATCAAAATAGTATTAAATATGAAAAAATAATGCAGTTTTGTGTTTTGTAAAAATAAATTAAAAAAAAAAAAAAACGTAATAAGAGTGGTGATGTATTTGTGACTTGAGGAATCCTGGCCAATAAACCGACCAAAGGTTTAATATCTGCCGAGCAAAAGGGAACAGAGCAGCTTAATACTTGTGACCAAAACATGACGTCATAAAGCGCTGTTTCATATATTATTGAAACACGGAATGAATATACTGCCATGTCGCAGAGGGAAGGGTCGGTCTTCCTTCTTTTCTCGTATATTTAATAGAAACATGGCCTTCTCTCATAGCCCACAAATCCTATCTACATATCCCCATTTTGTATGATATATATCTGTATCAAATCCAGGTTTGTATTTCGTTTTATTAAATTTATTTTTGGCTAGAACTAGCGAAGTAATTTTTCAAAATCAAAAATAAATACATAACAAACAATATTGTTTGGAAAAAAAAAATCATGAATAGTTTTACAGAATCATTACAACACATCACCGTAAAAAAGTCCGTCACGCAGTGGCCGTGTAAACTAAGCAGATTTCCCACGTGAAGTTTTTCAACAAATAAATCTACATACTTTTACTCTTAACACCACCGTGTTAAAATGTAATGTCAATTTACGTTTTAATAACCCCCACAACGGAAAGCGTATGAGTTGTAAACAAACAGATCAGCTGAAAGATAGAAATTTTCTTGGCAACAAAGGAAAACAATTACTGAAATATATCTGAGTATAATATATTAATTTTACTAGAAAACAATTTACTATACGGGGTGTACAGAAAGTTCTAAGCCTGGTGTACTTATGATACCTCAGCTGTCAAGGTTGTTTTGGAAGGTTTTGACAACAATTTTTTTTTTTTTGACCGGGTTACAGATGTTGGAAAAAGCGGTGGAATAAGTGCGTTGCTGTTGAGGGGGACTATATTGAAAAATAAAAATATGTAAGTTGAAATCAGGCTTAGAACTTTCTGTACACCCGGTATATAGTGCTTAAATTTATAATGAACCAGAATAATTTATAACTCTATCACTCTAATTTTAGTAATTCAAGAACGAAAGACAGAAGGGAGGGTGGAGAGTATTTGTATATATTTCATGTATAAACGATTTGTTAAACACAGTATTCGGTATTTCAGCTTAAAATAAGACGGATCATGATATGTTAGCTTATTCATAACATTCGATGACAACGGGGAGAGTTTACTGAAGGCTGAAAATTAAAAAAAATGATAGAAAAAGAATGTATATAAGAACATTTATGGCTAATTTAATTTGTAATAGGATTGATTATGAAATATTTTTCGATCCAACTTATTCTAAAGGAGATATTTCAAATTTTTGGAATTCCCACCGTCCCCCGACTTGTCCGATTTCTGCCATTAACGAACTTCATCTTTCTTTTTACATAAAACGACTAAATATAAAGTTTGGTAACGATGAAACAAAAATTGCTAGGGCTAACGGGCAACACGGTTAGATAAGTATAAATACTAAAACGTAAAGAAATTAATTGATATAATATTAGTATTTTTTTTATAGAAAAAAAAAATAGTTGAAATTTTGGTTTGTTAAAGTAGAATGGAAATAAATTCATTTCATTTCATTTTTTTCTTCATTCTAAATTCTTGATGTTTTTAACTTTAAAGAAAAAAATGAATCTACAAATTTTATGCAAATGAATTCAGTTATTATCGGATAGGCCGAGTTTATACCTGAACCTTATTATACTTCTGAAGTTAGGTCTTATCAAATAATTGAGAAGGAAAATCTACTCCTGTTCGCTAATTGTGTGGAGCGCTGGTTGTCATGTGGTTTAAGGAGTAACTCTGTATGTACTAGGAAAAAAGAGTGCTGAGTTCGATCCCCGCCTCTGCAATTGGAAGTTTTATATTTAATGATATTTGTTAACCTTTACTTTGAACTATCGGCTACTTGTGTCAGATTATCTGCAGGTTACCACCCATTTCCTGCTGGGGTACGGGGACCTTATTGCACTTTATTTAATGAGTTTAGGGCTAAATAAATTCCCATTGCCCAGGCAGGAATCGAACCCTAGGTTTACCAATGCCTCAGCTCACACGACTAACCTTAACCCCATTTAAATATTAACGATTCCCTCCAATATAACCATTAGTTCCTACGTTGCTTAAAAAGAGTGGTAATATTACTCGTGTACTTCTGTTTATGAGATCAATGACTAGGTAGGCCTTGTAAATATTTCAAGAATACTGCCAACTGAGATTCAGCAATTTCAGTTAAGGCATTGGTTTTAATAAAGTAAATAAACCTAGAGTTATGATTAAGAAGAATGTCTTTCACGACGAGCTTTCTAAATAAACCATTTAGTCCCACCTAGGTTAACCCTGGAGCAGTCGCGCGGTTGACAATTGTCACCCACCTGTCAATTTTTATGAGTCATTCCCTTTCACTAACTCCCACCATTCTTTCCCTTCCAGTATCTTCCAAGAAGACCCTATTGTTCGAATCTACAGTGTCGTCGTTCAGTTTACCCTTCACGTAAGAAAAGTATTCCACCTCAAACTAGTTTGGTTGACAAGTGTCCCCCACGCGACCGTTTAAGATATTTTACCGGTAAGTAATTTTTTCTTTAGCAATTTGTTTTATGACATAGATATTTACCAATTTGTTATTCTTCATCTATTTCGATTGCTTTCTTTCAATAGAAATTCAAAAATTGTGGGACAATTCCAAGGGAAACGGCATGGAGTCATGTTACCTTTCAATGAGTAGGCAAAGATTTGCTTTTCTGCTGAGATGTTTACGATTCGATATATGCATGATAGAGTTTCACGTACAGAAATTGATAAATTTGCTCCAATCAGAGAGGTGTTTAAAATTGTAAATAATAACTTCTCCAAATTCTTCATTCCGAGTGAATATATCACCATAGATGAGCAGTTATTAGCTCTCCGGGGCAGATGCCCATTTAGGCAATACATTCCAAATAAGCCAGCTAAATACGGCATCAAAACATTCTCACTAGTAGATGCTAAAATGACATATACGTTCAACTTGGAAACATATGTAGGTGTTCAACCGGAGGGTCCATACCGGTTGAGTAATTCACCCATAGACGTTGTACTGAGATTGGTGGAACCGGTAAAAGGATCCCACAGGAATATAACTGGAGACAATTGGTTCAGCAGTATTCCTATGGCCAAAAAATTGTTAGAAACTAAAGGGCTCACATATGTTGGTACCTCCCGGAAAAACAAAACTGAAATCCCCAAGGAAACCAAACAAACACCGCTCTGCATTCTCGTCAATGTTTGATCTTCAAGTAGGCTGCACACTAGTTTCTTACTGTCCAAAAGGAATTGGGCAGTTCTCCTAATCTCAATTTTGCATCATGACTATTATATCGATGAGGAAACAGGTGAGTTGTCTAAGCCTGAAATCGTAACGTGTTATAACCACACTAAAATTGGGGTAGTACTTAAAAATGCTTTTGTTTGCTTTTACAATATATTTTTCAAGATTGTTTTTATTTATAAACCTTTTCTACCATTAAAGTAAGGCATAAAGATTAATGATTAGGTAAGTAATTAAATTATAGGATACCAAAAACAAAATCATTCTGTGGGTGACACTGGTCAACCATGCGACCATTCATGTAACTGTTAATCACGCGACTACTCCAGGGTTAATAAAAAGTCCGTCACGCAGGGGCTGCGTAAACTAAGCAGAGTTCCCACGTGACGTTTTCCAGTAGATAAATCTGCCCAATAACACTTGTAGTAGTAACGTATCTCTAAACCTATTCAAGAGGGGCGAATAGTAATGAAAACGGCCGCCAGAGCTCTCGGCAGGAATTCCCGAACATAGCCGACTCCTGCTGACGACACACAGAATACAAATGCAAATATCTCGGTTAATATTCAAGATAGAGAATATTTGTATAGAACAATATTTATAGTAAATTTAATTTGCAATAAGATTACTTCGATACAATTTTTTGATTCGACGCATAAAAACGGAGATATTGTAAATTTTCAAAAATCCCCTATCTGTAAACCCCCCTCCCACTAGTCCGATTTCAGCCATTACCGAACTTGATCTTCCTTATTACATAAAACGATTAAATTCCAGGTTTGGTAACGATCAAACAAAAATTGCGACCACTAGAGCGTTAACAGACAAATATATATAAATATATATATATATATATATATATATATATATATATATATATAATTTTGAACGGACCTCATTTTCGTCATCTCCTGGGTAGGATCGATGGACATTTGAGGAAATTTTTCGAAACTCGCGTCATGAGTACGACCTCAATAGCTGATTTCCCTTAAGGGAAATCTGCTAAAAGTAACCTGTACATAACGCATCCCAAATGGCCGCAGTAAAATAAAGTAGACGTTAATAGAAAAACACAATACTATAAATATAATTTTCGAAACAATTACTGGAGTGAGGTGTAAAGAACCGTACAGTAAAATTCTTCCTTGTTTCATCTCAAAGACTGTCACTTTAACTCCAAAAATTGTTTTAGGGGACTAAAACTCCTTCAACAGTGAACTACAAATAGTCATACAACGCAATCGTTAATAATAAAAATTTAAATCAACCATAGCAATGATCAAATCAGTGTCGCACTTAAAATATTATTACATCTCATAATATAAAGAAAAATTAGCAATCTCCTATATATTTAAATTCATTACAAGTCATCAGCAATACAAAAAACAAAAAAAACTGAAATTAATAAGACCACGTTATATAATATATTTTCATAATCGATTAAAATTTTTAAAATAATGACCTTTGGATTTCATTTTTATGTGATTATAACAAATTCTTTTACTCTATGATTCCAATGTTTTATAAAACTTTGATTTCTGTTTTAGACATCTGTGCTTAAAACCGTTTATGAACAATATAGAGCTAGAATATTTAGTATGATGTATTAATTTTTATGTATAATATTATATTTTAATTCCATGTTATTTTATTTTATTTTTGTATTATGTGATTCTGACAAATGTTGGATACTAAGAAATAATTTTTACTTTACAGGTATGATGGCGTGAGAAGATTAAACGAGGGTAGACTTTATACAATTAAAAGTGAGTATATGTAGAACCAAAATAAATCGTCCTGGGATTATACATAAACAATGTACTTTCGTAGAAATATAAGAAATATCACTTAAACATATCTGCAGCTTTTTGCTAGTAATTAGTATGATTTATTTTTCTTCCATTTTCTCTATTTCTGTTTTTTTTGTCATTATTATTTTTCTAATTTCCTTACATTATTCTGCTATCAAGTTTTTATGAAACACACACAATTCGGAATGCTAGTTTAATTGCTTGATAAAGCAATCTATCTAGATGAATAAACACGGTCTATTTGGTTTAACTCTAAATACGTTTATTATTTATACTCGCAAATTGTTGCTCTATAACTTTTTCGTATCTCAAATATTAGTCAAGTTATTCGTACTTTCTTTTTTAGCAGATTTCCCTCATGGCGCGATTTTCGAAAAATTTCTTCAAATGTCCATCGACCCTACCCAGGAGATGACGAAAATGAGGTCCGTTCAAAATTATATATATATATATATATATATATATATATATATATATATATATATATATATAAAATTGTAACCTCTGTCTGTACATTGATTTTTTTCGCGAAATTTCACCATAACTTTTCGTTTCACATGTCATAGACACCATAACTGCATTTTGTTTCTTTGGTGTCTGTTTGTTTGTTTATTTGTTTGTTTGTTTGTTACCTTTTCACGCATAAACGGCTGAACCGAATTTTATGAAACTTGGTATGTATATTACTACTAACCCAACTTAGACTTTAGGCTATGTTAATATTCTCTGAGACGAACATGAGGCGGGGTTATAAGGAAGGCCTGAAATTAAAAATAGTGATATTTCGTTTCCTATTGCATTTTCGGCAATTATGCACATAACAAAAATTGTGTAATTTGTTATTTAGAGTAACCTTTGTGATATACCTTTTTGTCGTATACCTAATTATAAAGGCGTTTTACGCTAAAAATGATAGCGGAAGTCAACAATTTTATTTGGCACAAAAGACTCAACCTAACTAAACCAAACTGGGTATGTGAATTAGCACTAACGTCTTCCTAATAATAAGCCATTCTAACATTTCTAGGGACGGGCAGTAGTGGGGGTTGTAAGGGAGGCCTGAAATTAAAAATAGTGATATTTCGTATCCTATTAGGGTTTTGGATAATATGCACATAACAAATGTGGTTTATTTTGTTATTTAGAGAAACTTTTGTCATATACACTTTTGTCGTATACCTAATTATAAAAGCGTTATACGCCAAAAAGTGATAGCAGAAGTCAACAATTTTATTTGGCACAAAAGACTCAACCGAACTAAACCAAACTGGGTATGTGAATTAGCACTAACGTCTTCCTTATAATAAGCCATACTAACATTTCTAGGGACGAGCAGGAGTGGGGGTTATAAGGGAGGCCTGAAATTAAAAATAGTGATATTTCGTCTCCTATTGGGGTTTCGGCAAATATGCACATAACAAAGTGGTTTATTTTATTATTTAGTGAAATTTGCTCAACAATTCTTTGGAACTACAAGGTACCACACCGGGAAAAACTAATTCAAATGTATGTTCATATTTTGTGCTTAAGAATTCAAATATATGAATAATGCACAGGAAACGGGAAATATGACAATATGTAGAACAGTGAAGACTTACATAAAAAAATAATTTTATTATTAACAAATCCACAGAAACGACGGGTATTTAAACTAAACACTGGGACGGGTAAATGTCAAAATATTGTGCAAAGTAAAGCCTTGCCAAAAAAAAAAATACCATCACCATTAGGCCTCATATGAATTCCCGAGCGAAGGCGGGTACCTGAGCTAGTATATATATTTATGAAGTCTGTAGTCGGGTTTATTTCGGATTAGGTCGGCCATTTCCGTCATTCCTCGGCTCAGGTGAGAGGCTTCTTCTAACCTTACCTGTCATTTCTAACCTTACCTTACCTTCGTTACTTTGTGAGATTTATGCAAATACGTTCTGTTCATCCGCCCCCCCCCTTCTTTAGTTCTTGGACTACTAAAATTTGAGTTATTAAAATATAAATTATTCTTACAATTCAGAAGCCGTTTCAGTTGGGAATTTATTTTAATTAACTGAAAGATTTCTCATTACTGTTTGTATTTAATCAGGGTGGTGTTGTGTAACCAGTATGCAGATTTCTCTATTGAAAAACTTCACATGGGAAATCTGCTTAATTTACGCAGCTCCTACGTGACGGATTTTTTGTCATCAAGTTTGTAAGTCTGGTATGGACTTAAAAGAAATTAATTGGCATTACGTTTTAACACGGTGGTGTTAAGAGTAAAAACGTGTAGCTTTATCTAATGAAAAACTTCACATGGGAAATCTGTTAAGTTTACGCAGCCCCTGCATGACGGACTTTTTTGGTCTTCATTAAACTACCATTCAAGAGATTTTTACTTAGAAATAGAATATATATATATGGTGAGGTGATATCACTAGTGTACCAGCGTGTGGGAAATCTGCTTAGTTTACGCAGCTCCTGCGTGATGGGTATTAGAGAGGTCTATCCTCGTATTATAGGTTGTGGAACCTCCTATTGAGCAAGTAGGGGTTTAGTATTCTAGTGTTAACATGGACTTAACTGGGTTCTGTATACTTTGCAAGTAGTTGAGTGAGCACCCAGACCAGGAAGTGTAACTAAATCACTAACTGTGTTTAAGCTATTGTCGCCAAGTTATTAGGTGGCAGAGTTATAGCTCCGAGTTACGAACTATAGAGAACATTTACAAATCTTTGGAAATTGTAAATAGCGAATAGCCATCCTCTATTAGGATTTGATTCAGTTTTAATTCTCATTTCTCTCATTATGATTTCTTCCTCCACAAAAGGGAAACTAAGTATTATATACTCATACATTATGATACACAGTCACATAGCTGTCAGAAGAAGGAAAGACAGTTTTTTTTTATTTTTTTATAAATTTTCCTAGGGGCCAGGTTGGCCATGTGAGTTAAAGAGTCGACTTTAACCTGGTAAACCTAGAGTGGCGAGTTCGATTCCCGTCTGGGCAATAGGAGTTTATTTAGTGACGGACTTCATTAAATAATATCCTTGGTCACAACATTGCTAGAAAAGATTTGTAACCTGTATAGACCCCGTCCCAATGAGCCTTATTAAATAATTTTAATATAATCTCTCCTATTTCACGAAAGCATTAAAATGTATCAATCATAAATATAAGAACCAGCGTAAAATGTAAAATCATATTTAACCCTTAACTGGCCAAGGTGTCTTTAAAGACACCATTCATATTTAACCCTTTCAGAGAGCAACTGCTTCTATTTTTACCCCTTTTAGGCCACAGTCCACACCCCTGTAACCTCCCAAGCATGAGCATATGCGACACAAGTCCATTTATTGTTATTGGAGCTAATTACTAGCAATATACTGAAGAAAATCATCATTGTTTACCACCCTACGTCACACTAGTTGCCAGCGAAGTTTCTAATTCATTAAAATATACGCTATTTAAATATGAACCAAAATGGGTGAATTAGTTGTAAAGGATTGTATTTAAGTTCCTATGTGTTTCATTTTCCATTCAGAAGAGAAATAGAGTTTTAGCATTGATTTTTAGGATGGTGTACTTAAGTTCATCCCGGCCAAATACCAACAAATTTGCCCAAGGGGCATGATTTTATATTATTTCTTACTTTTACCATTTTAATTAACAGACACGTATAAAAGTCGAGGTGAAACCATTTTTCTCTTTGCTACCAAAATTAAGTATCACCTCTGATGAAGAAGAAAGCAACAATGAAGGAGAAAATGCAGACGGATGCCCCAAAATGGATGAAGGAAATTTTCAAATTGAAATGAATGAAATATTGGAACATTTCAATATTGAGGGTGAAAGAGGGAAGAGGATGTTATGAAGAATACGTTGATAACAAAAAGTGTATCAGCATTATTAAATGGTGTGACAACAAAGTGTTGACCTTAGTGACATGTTCGTTGCACTTTATAGAACAGGTTACCGCTCCCACAAATATTACAAGAACATTTTCATCTAATAATTGGATTTGGTGGTTAATAACGTATTGTTATTGCACAAAAGGAACACCTAAAAAAAATGACTTTAAAACAATTTCAAATACACATTGCAGAGGATATTTTCCTGGACCGGCGAGCTAAAAGGGCTAGACACCACCAATTGCAGCCAAGAACTGCTGCAGCTCTCATAGCCGATGCAGCAAGACTTGATGGGATGCACCATTGACAAGTATTCACTATGCTTGTATGCACAAAAGGAAAGTGCAGACTCTGTCACCAAAATCAAACAGTTGTTTTATGCTGAAAATGTAAAGTGAAACTTTGTAACACCCGTAAAAGGCCCAGTTTTCTTGAATGAATGGAAGGTTTAATGATATTTTTGACGGATTTATATTTTGTTTACAATGTACTTATTTTTTATTTACAACATATTTCTTTTATTACATAATACATTATTTTATTACATTTTTAGAAACTATTTCAGTTTATTAACATAACCTACAGACACCACCATTGATTTACGGTGATTGGCCAGAGTGTACTTAAAGACACCATGTAATATTTTTGTTCAGAAAAAAAAAAGTTAAGTAAAACCTTATATGTTCTATTTATTAGGGACGCAAATAATGTGTTTTTAAAAAAAAAAATTCATTTTAAGTCATTTTTTGAGTTCCTGGCCTATTAAGGGAAAAAACAGATATATATGAAAATATACATCAAACGTATCATATAAAAAGAAATAAGAAAAACGAGAAACTAAGCAACTTCTTACAAGTAACTGCTAGAAAGATATGTCATACTTTCATCAAGGTAATATGATAGTCCTGTTTACAATGATGAAAATGTAGTTTTACGTGAAACCAAACTAAAAATCAATCACAGTCAAATTTATGATTTTACCTTCTCTGAACTCTCACTTTCTAATCCAATTTTGGGAAAAGTGATATTGAAATTTTTATATGTTTTTATATAAAATGATTTATGTGGAGCTTGGGGAGAAAAAAAAATGTATATACTAAAGCTCCAAAAACTCACTTGAATATACAATGGGGGAGGTTTACATAAAAAAATACTCTGTCATATAATGAACCACATTATTCGAAGGTTAAATAGCAAATATTGTTTTCCAGAGACCTTTATTATACGAGATAGATGCAAATATGTTCTTGTGACCTCCCCCCCCCCGTCTTAAATTCTTGGACTAAAATAGGATTGATTGAAATAAAAATTATTCTGATTCAATATAAATTACAGTACTATGTATAGTACATAGTTTCCAATAAAATGAATATGTTATATTCTGATATGTTTCAGTTGTTTTTCTTTCCACTTAGCCGATGGCAGACCTCTTTGATTACATCTGAGACATAATAGTTTTATGTAAAAACAAAGATCAAGTTCGTTAATGGCTGAAATCGGAGGAGTGAGAGGGGGGGGGTTTAATGGAGGGATTTTCGAAAATTAGACATATCTCCGTTAGTATACGTCGGATCGAAAAAGTATATAGATTCAATCTTATAGCAAATTAAATTTTCTATACATATTGTTATAAACATTTATCTTCTATCTTGAATATTAAACGAGATATTTGCATTTTTATTAAGTGTTTGTTGATAACGGAGGGGTGAAAGATAACATAGGGTATTGTCGTAAGTTTCCGCATTAATTCAGCCGTTTCCGTAACTGATCGGCTCTCGTGTGAGGTTCTTCTAACCGTTCTTATCATTTAAGTTTTTACTTTGTGTGATATAGTTGCAAATATGTTCTGTTCATCCGTCCCCAAATTGAGATATTGAAATATAAATTATTCTGTTTCATTATAAATTGATATATATCAGTAATTGTTTTTCTTTCCGGTGAATAATATGTCTATCTATCTGTTCAGCTCTGAGTGGCAGCAAACTTATGTGTTTACAATTCAGAAGCCGTTACCGTTGGGAGCTTATTGAAATTAACTGAACGATTTCTCATCACCGTTTGTATTTACTCAAGATGGTGTTAAGTGTTAGCAGTATGCAGATTTTTCTATTGTAAAACTTCACATGGGAAATCTGCTTAGTTTACGCAGCTCCTACGTGACGGACTTTTTGTCATCAAGTTTATAAGTTTGGTATGGACTTAAAAGAAATTAATTTCCCATGTGAGATTACGATCAGTGG
Organism: Riptortus pedestris; assembly: GCA_019009955.1. NCBI lineage: Eukaryota > Metazoa > Arthropoda > Insecta > Hemiptera > Alydidae > Riptortus > Riptortus pedestris. The sequence goes on along the minus strand of CM032231.1, from coordinate 127,301,036 downwards.
AAATGCGATTCTTCAAATAGCAATATTCAGCAAGGTTTTATTATTCAGTTAGCATACATTTTAGCAGAATGTTGTATTCGTCGATATTAGTAATTATAAAAACCTTCCCCTGATGAACGAATCCCTTAGTGAACTATAGATGGAACCACCTGCAATTCAATTACTAGTTCTTTTGACGTCACACCAGGAACTACTATTTCCAATCATATTCCCAGATATTTCTGGAGTCTTTGATCTGCATTTACTCCGGTGATTGGCTTCCTTTTTATTTCCTTTCAATTTTCCTTCTCTAGGACAAAGCCAGAAAACCACATTATTGCCCTCGGATAAGACTGGCTCTTCTCTGATGTTCTAGGCTGCTTTGATTTCGGGATCAATCGAAGTATCAATTTATCAATTGGCTATATCTGGGTCCTTTGCACTGAGGTACACGATTGGTCTAGTTCCAAAGAGGTATTTTTTTCCCCGACTATTTTGAATAATGACTTCTATCTCTGCCCAAGCTCTGACATTTTAATTTATCTTTATTTTTGCATGTATAGGAGAAGAGTAACCTTTATTTTTTTTTTTTTTTAGCAGATTTCCCTCAAGGGAAATCAGCTATTGAGGTCGTACTCATGATGCGATTTTCGAAAATTGTCTTCAAATGTGCATCGATCCTAACCAGAAGATGACGAAAATGAGGTTCGTTCTGATATGAGGTTATGTCTGTTAACGCTCTAGCGGTCGTAATTTTTGTTTGATCGTTACGAAACTCGATATTTAAACGTTTTATGCAAAAAGACAGATCAAGCTCGTTAATGGCTAAAATCAGACCAGTGGGAGGGGGGGGGTTTAGAGAGGGTATTTTCGAAAATTCGAAATATCTCCATTACCATACGTCAGATCAAAAGATTGTATAGATCCAATCTTATTGTAAATTTAATTTACTATAAATATTGTTATATACATTTATTCTCTATCTTGAATATTAACCGAGATATTTGCATTTTTATGAAGTCTGTGGTCGGGTATAGTTTGGATTAGGTCGGCCATTTCCGTCATTACTCGGCTCAGGTGGAAGCTTCTTCTAACCTTACCTGTCGTTTCTAACCTTAACTTACCTTCGTTACTTTGTCAGATTTATGCAAATACGTTCTGTTCATCCACTTCTTTAGTTCTTGGACTACTAAAATTTGAGTTATTAAAATATAAATTATTCTTACAATTCAGAAGCCATTTCAGTTGGGAATTTATTTTAATTAACTGAAAGATTTCTCATTACCGTTTGTATTTAATCACGGTGGTATTGTGTTACCAGTATGCAGATTACTCCATTGTAAAACTTCACATGGAACATCTGCTTAGTTTACGCAGCCCCTGCGTGACGGAATTTCTTTATTTTGAGAGCATCTATAGCTATATAAAAAGAATTTAAAATGTCCGCAGGGGCTGCAAAAACTTAGCAGGGTTGCAACGTGCTCCCCCAATTTGTATGTAAAGAACTGTATAGTAGGTGTCATTTTTGGGGTAGTTAAGGAAAATGCATAGAGCCACGATTGTAGACCATCAATAGATTAAAAAAATTGGTAATATACCATTTTCCGATCCGATCCATTATAACGAAATTAGGTTGAATTTTCGAATTTCCCCACCCCCTCCCTCTAAACCCCTACTACAGCCAATATCAAATATGACCTTCTTTAGTATTGGCTGACACAGTCAAATACCGAATTTGCTCTAGAAATATAAATATTTTTGAAACAATTATGTAAAATCTAAAATTGTGACATCACGTAAGGAATTTTCATTTATCTCCCATAGTAAAGGTCTCTTGAAAACAAGATATCGTATTTAATAAGCACAGAATAAAGTGGTTCATTTTATTGTTAATATAACATGAGCTTTTTTTCTTGGAGAGAGAAAAAGTCGTCCAATTCTTCATAAATTTTTATTTCAGCGCTAAGTGCTTTCGAAGAAAGCTACACGTGAAAAACATTAACATCAAGACACCTGAAAAATAATAACAATCATTATAGTCTTTCCAAGTAAAAATATTCTTCACTTCCAACAAACACTGCTGGAGAGCTTTTTTTATTTAAAAATCCATTCCTTTCCCCGTAGACTAGTTTCAACGATAATTTTGTTGACTACAACTTTTATGTCGCAGCATTTTTCAATAAAATGTGCCGTTTCTGAAAAAACGTTTCGTGCATTTTACGGCTAAAGGATGAATCAATTGGAAAAATCCCTACAAACTCGTTTCAGAATTTGATTTCCTACAAGAATCCACCGTAAAAAGTTGGGCACTCCATTGGAAATTCCAAAGTTATGGTAGATGGAGAAGTCCTGGAGAAGGTTATGAAGTTGAATATGGACTGAAAGGATTCTTCAGGGATCACAATTATGACACACCAAGGGGTGGCACGGGAACTTGGGACGCCCTGTATGTGTGTGTGTGTGTGTGTGTGTGTGTGTGTTTATGTTTGAACTTACCCAATCTCTTTGGTTGGAACGATGTTCAATTGACACTTTTTTTTTCATAAATCACGTCTTGAGTACAACCTCAATAAGTAATTTAAGGGAAATCTGCAAAAAGTGCATTTGCGCTCATTTATATATTTTCATTTTAGCAGATTTCCCTTAAGAGAAATCAGCTATTGAGGTCGTACTCATGACGCGAGTTTCGAAAAATTTCTTCAAATGTCCATCGATCCTACCCTGGAAGTTGATGAAAATGAGGTCCGTTCAAAATTTTATATCTGTATAGATATAGATGAATATATATCTATATAGATATATATATATATATTTGTCTGTTAACGCTCTAGCGGTCGTAATTTTTGTTTGATCAATACCAAACTCAGAATTTAATTGTTTTATGTAAAAAGAAAGATCAAGTTCGTTAATGGCTCAAATCGGACCAGTGGGAGGGGGGGGGTTTAGAGGGGGGATTTTCGGAAAATTCTAAATATCTCCGTTATTATGCGTTGGATCGAAACATTGTATAAAATCAATCTTATTGCAAATTAAATTTACTATAAATATTGTTTTATATATTTATTCTGTATCTTGAATATTAACCGAGTTATTTGCATTTGTATTCTGCATTGGTCGGCAGGAGTGAGCTGTTTGGTACTTTCCGAAGAGAGCTCTGGCGGCCGTTTTCGTAACTATTCGTCCCTCGTGTATAAGTTTAGTGATCCCTTACTACTTGTTATTGGGCAGATTTCTCTATTGTAAAACTTCACGTGGTAAATCTGCTTAGTTTACGCAGCCTGCGTGACGGACTTTTGGACTATATACTAATATTTTCAATGCTATTTTTGGTGGCACTGTCTCTCAGTCCCTCAAGTTATCTCTTCATTAATATTCACTCTTACGTAGTAATAATAATATCTCTACTATGTATCTTTAACTAGGACTAACGCCCTAATACGCCCCCCCCCCAAAAAAAAAGTACAAAACATTGTTACAAAACATTTTTCTAGTGCTCTACTATTCTTAACTTTTGCATGAATAGTTCAAATAACCATTTAGGCAACATATAAATCCGTTAACTGACAATTATACGTGGCACGATGTGACAACAATTTTTATTTGTTAACGATACTCGAATGACTCAATGAATAAGTCCCTCACTCTCTAACAGGGTCTTATTATTATTATTAACCCCTTCAGACCCACTGTCCAATATATTGGACATGCCTTTTTCAATGCTATATCTTCATGGATTGATGTTCTATGGCAGAAAAATCTATTTTAATAATGATTTTAGGTATTAACCTTTCAATTGTGAGCCTTTTTCTGGTTTATACCTGTTGTAGTGGCATTTCTAGCGCTTTGAACATCCAATTTTTGATATTGCTGTTTCACCCATTAAAGCCACGAGTAAATAAATGTCTCATAGATTTAATTTTGCATGTATATAAGTGAAAAAAATAATTTTTAAGTAGCCAGAAGCCTCTAGAAGTTGTGTTTGTTATGAAAAAAAATATTTTTTTCCCTGGTTATTGTTTTTTCTAATAAATATGGATGTCCAACATATTGGACATCGGGTCTCAAGTGTTGCATTTCACTAATATCTCTATTCTATGGAGGAATTTACTTATTGACTTTTATGATTATTATTTTGATGTGATAAACAATATTATAGATCTTTTAAATTTTAAAATGCAAATTGCTGAAAGTTTTACCTCAGAAATAGAAAGAAAAAAAAGAGGAAGACCTAGTCTTGGAGAATCCAGTAGTGAAGAACCCCTTGCAAAGAAAGCAAGAGCTGAAGTGAGACCAAATTCTGATGTTAGGAATGATGGATATGAACATTTTCCAGATATTGATGATAAAAAAGATGCAATTAGATGCAAAATGAAAGGTTGCACAAAAAAACAACTAAATTTTATTGTGTTAAATGCAAATGCCACTTGTGCATTACAAAAATAAGGATTTGTTTTATATTATTTCACAGTTAAATTTTGTTCAATATTTATTATTTGTAACTTTCTATGATGTAAATTTGTTTATTATCACTTAAAAAAATATTACTAAAGTGTATTTTATTTATTTATCCAAATCCTTATCAGTAGAATAATTTTTAAAAAATATGCCTGTTGAGACCCGATGTCCAATATATTGGACACAATTTAAAATTGTCAATAAAATTACAATTAGGAAATTAGGATTTTTTTTCACTATTTTTCCCATGTTTCTGTAAACATATAGAACATAAAAAAAAATTTTTTAGTCAAAATATTTGAGTTGGGTCTGAAGGGGTTAAGACAGGATTCTAGAATAAGTCGGTCCTTCTGAGGATAGATATGGACCATTGGGAAGGCATCTCGAGCATCCATAAGGGAACTCCTTGAGGCCAATAGAATTCCATCAATATTGACTGAATTCCATCAAGTCCTTACGCCGGTCGACCAGAATTCTGTCTTTCTCTCATCGAATTCCCCAAGCTCGAATTTAATTATTTCCTAATCCGTCTTTAAAACCCTAACCAATTCTAAAATTCTATGAAGTTTTTTCACACACAAATAAGTCCGTCACCCAGGGTCTGCGCAAACTGAGCAGATTTCCCCATCTGCTGGTAGCACACTTGTTATTTCATCCCACCACATATTCTCTATTTTTAAGAAAAGGTAGAAGAGGTTGGGGGGGGGGGCAATAGAAAACTGAAAATAAGAAAATACGAATAACTTGGCTAGTACTTGAGTCACAAAATAATGCACAGAACAAAATGTGTAGGACATTAATATATTCTTCATATTTTATGGCAAGAGTTACCAATTAATACTACTAATACAGTATCTAGCAAAATAATTATTAAGGGATGTGTTAAATTAATGTTATTATTTTTATTTTTTTTTTTTTTTGAAAAGGGGTAGCCCTTGAAGAGGTGGCAAGTAAGCAGCTACGAAACATGTAGGGCAGTATCAATAAAGTTAGCACCGAAAAAGATGCTTATTATTGCGGACACATGTCATAAAATATGAAGAATATATAAATAATATTGGATCCAGGATAAGGACAAATATACATACAGTTTTGAACAGATATCATTTTCGTCATCTCCTGGGTAGGATCAATGAATATTTGAAGAAATTATTTTCGAAAATTGCTTCATGAGTAGACCTCAATAGCTGATTTCCCTTAGAGGAAATCTGCTAATACCATAATCATTTTATCCAAGTTGACAGAATAGAATGATAAATATAAAGCCATTTGTCATCTTCCACGTATAATTCCTAATCCTCCTTTAATATCATAATTATTAATTTAATGTTTTAAATTCCTTAAAAGTGCTCCCATTTCTGAAATTAAATATTACTTGAGCCAGAATTCCAGTGATATTAATATACTACGAAATAAGCTCAGAAGTGATATTGTAATTCTTGAAATAATGGAGGAATTCGCGTCTAAATCTCCATTGTTTTCTGCGAATTAAGAGCAACTAAATTAAATAATTCCAATTAAATGCTTTTTGGTTCCAGGACGAATTAATATTGGCGCATTTTTCTTAGGGGTTTATTAGCTGAGATATGTTTACTAAATGTTAATTAAAAAAGTAATTGACGATGGTTGTAATAGTTCAAACGCTTCCAGAGATGCTGAGTTGAAGATGAACTAGTCAATTAACGAATTACGTTTTCCTTCAAAAGACTTTTATTAAGGCAAAGTACACTTTCTGGGTACTAGCTCCATCTTCAGTAGTCCGAAAATAGCTTTAGAGTGCAGTGATTTGAACCACGGCCACCTGGTAGTTAAGAAGTCCGTCACGCAGGGGCTGCGTAAACTAAGCAGATTTCCCCTGTGAAGTTAAGAAATTGATAAATCTACATACTAGTAGCATAACACCACCGTCAATAAATACAAACGGAAATAAGAAATGTTTCCGCCAATTTCAATAACCTGCCGACAGGCATAACAGTCCATAACCAGTATTGTTTATGGTCCATAAATAACCCAGTATTCTTTATGTAACATGAGTAGAAGTGGGGGTTTGCTGAAGTCTGAAAACTGGAAAATGCAAATATCTCGGTTAATATTCAAGATAGAGAATAAATCTATATAACAATATTTATAGTTCATACAATTTGCAATAAGATTGACTTTATAGACTTTTTCGATCCGACGTATAGTAAGGGAAATATTTCGAATTTTCAAAATTCTCCTCCTCTAAACCCCCCCCCTCCCCCTGGTCCAATTTCAACCGTTAACGAACTTTATCTTTTTTTTTTAGATAACACAACTAAATATCATTTTTGGTAACGATTAAATAATAATTGCGACCACTAGTGCGGTATGGACAAATATATATACGTTTTTGAACGAACCTCATTTTCGTTATCTCCTAGGTAGGATCGATGGACATTTGAAGAAAAAAAGAAGGTAAATCTGCTAAAATAGAGACCTTCAGACGTTCGTCCTACCATTTAGGACTTGTAAAATGAATTGCAGAATTTTATAGAGCGCTTGAACGCAGTTTATAAACAAGTGCTATATTATGACAATTCCATGATTTTATTTCAGTGTTGAAAATTGAGGACTGTAAAATCATATTATTTCGAAAGGTTGTTGTTATATATCTGAATGTATCTCATTTACGTCATTCACTGAGATTAATTAAAGGACATTTAATTAAAATTCTCGAAATGCCGTCATAACCCCCCCCCCCCTCAAAACCTGATTCCCATCAACGATGAATGCAGTCCAGCTTATTATGGGTATATCTACGGAGATATTCCTACAACAAACCTTGTTTTCCAGGACATCGGAGGCCTAGCAGCCCTAGCCTGGGAAACTCCCAAGTTCCAACTTGTGGCAAACTTTCAGCTGGCTGAAAATTTCCCTCCCCTATGTGTGGTAAAACTTTCCACATAATCAACAGACAAAGATACCCTTATCACTAAGTAGATTTCCGAGCCCTAGAGGCACTAAATGTAGCATCAAGATACTCTCAATTTAGATTATGGATATTTTTATTACAAGTTATACATTTATTTTTCCTTTACAGAACCCCTATAAAGGGTATATATGATGATAGTACATAACATATATTTGAACTAAATTATTTATAATACGTCAATACATTTAATATTACAACCAAACAAATTAAAATATAACAAATAAAATTACAAACATTAATAGAATAATTCCACTTAATGTCCAGTTCATAATAAGAAGAACAGCCATGAATCTTCATAAACACTTTCCTTTTCTTCTAAATGTTCTAATTTATTTTGTATTGTTCAATAGATTCTTTTTACATTTCTGGGCTACCTTACGGGAAATCAGCTATTAGGGGGTTCAACATTTCCTCAAATGCCCATCGATTGTATCTACTAGATGACGAAAATGAGGTCCGTTCAAATATATATATGGGGGTCCTCATTGCTGGTAACGCTAAAAATCTACAGTCAGCACTGTGTAATAGTAGAATATAAAATTTTTATATACTTCAAAAAGATTATATATATATATATATATAAACTTGAAATGGACCGTCGCATCATAGGATATTTTAAGAATCCCCCCCCCCTTTTAGTTGAAAATGTAATATTTTATGTTGTTCCTTGGCATTGTTGGCTCACATAAGTAAAAGTCCATTAATTTTTCTGTGGGATATTGGATTTAATGAGTAAGACAATATTTTCAATTTTGATACCATTGCCTATAGTGCAGTCTGATATGTCAAAAAGAATTATTCCCGCCGAATTTAAATAGAATACAAGAGCATTCACTATAGTTTTATTTATACAGGAGCATTTAAAACCCATCGTGAATGTTCAACATGACGTAAATGAATAAAACATAATTTTGAAGATAATTTTATTCATCATATAGGACGAGGGAGACCTTTGTGTTTTATTTTTGAATTGTATTTAAGTCCATTTGAAATTATTAAGGCTAATCAGGATGGGTTATGTACAGATTTCCCTAATTTTCTAACATGGGTGGGACTTAAGATTTTATTTAATGAGATCATCAATAAATAATTCCTATTGCCTAGGTGGGAATCGACCTCACCACTTAAGTGTAACCATGTCGGACTAAGTCCAGCGTCTTAACTCACACTGCTAACTTGAGTCCTTCATGGGTATAAAAATTCCAAAAATGTAGCTTCCGACGGTATAAAGATAAAGTCGTATCTTTTATTATTATTATTATTATTTATTAACGTCCACTTTTTGCATCTAAGGCTAATTGGGACGGGTTATCTATAGGTTACCCCCCTTTTCTAGCCAGGGTGGGACTTCGGATTTTATTAATGAATAAAATCTTTTATTTAATGAATTTCGTCACTAAATAAATTCCCTTGCCCCGGCGGGGGAATCGAACTCACCACTCTAGGATTATCATGTGAGATTAAAGGCAACGCTTTAACTCGCATGGCTAACCTGAGCCCCTAAGTATCTTTTATGTCATGGTGAAAGTTAATTTCATTTTATTCGGGGAATCACTACACATAATTTTTATTTTTGTCTCAGGTAAGAAAAAACTCCTCGTTCCTTCACAGTAGTTTATTCTATGCGACAGAACGATTTTAGAGCATACGCTCCATTATCTGTGCCCTGGTGGTAAACAATTACCATAAAAACGTTGTATAATATGTCATTTAATTAAAAAATAAGATATATATGTACATGTCGATGGTCAAGAATTAGAGTTAAAACATAAAACTTTATGAATATACACTAGTGTCCCAGTGAATATTTACAGAAATATGAAAACTATTTTTCAGATTAAAATTAAAAACTTGCCAGTAGAATATATGCACAATTTCAATAAACAGTTAAAATAAATAAATGAATATTTTTCAGTTAAGAAGTATAAAATAGAATAAATAGTAAAAAGCGAATAGCCCAATTAAAATTATTAAAAAAAAAACGAAAGTGAAGGAACAACCAAAGGAGGAGCTACAGGGAGCAATGCACATAAGAAAACGACAAAGCCTTTATGTTATTTTTGTCGTCTAGAGTCTGTCCTAAATAGAGCAGAACTATTTAGAATTGCATTTCGTTCAAATATGTTTATACAACTGTTTCGCTTATAAAGTTGTTTTTTATTTGCATATTCCACTGATTTAATTCAGGTAGTAAGGTAGTAATTAAAGCAATATCAAAATGTTTCATCAGAAACATCCTAAATCAGAAACTAAAGATCCTAAATTTTGTTAGGCCATTTCCAAATTCCATATTTCAATTCTCTATGTAAACCTAACTTTATTAATGGGGGAATTTAAAATAATAGCACTTTTAGAGGGGGGTTTATTATTATTTATTTACCTATGCTATGCTTTGGAATAGACGTTTCTTTTTGGGGGGGTTTCCAGTTGTTTTTTTTCAGCGCACCTAGCTCTTGAATTTTCTTTGAGAAGTCATATTTAAACTAAGAATTCTTATAGAAAATCAAATTTGAACACATTTTTATATAGGCAATCAATTTCTTATCAAAAACAAAATAGAGTTTCATTCCAAGTGGACGACAGAGTGTAATTATTGTTTCTATCCAGTTGTGAAATCCATTAACTGTCACTTCTTGGTCACTGATATCCAAGTATCTGGTTAACTAGACACAAAGGGGCTTACCGGGGTATGCCGTTATATTATTGAATTACTTAATATGCAGACAAAACAGGTCAATAATAGCAGACTTCCCATTGGAAATGCAGCTTTAGTTATTCATACTTAACGGCATACAGACAGACAAGGACATACAGTAACACGATGCTAATTGTAAAACGTGACCTCTCGAATTGGAGTCTGAAAGCCAAACTAATGACAACTCATTTGCACACGGTCCAATGTTATTAGTTAACAGGTCTGCTGACTACAAACTACGAACTCTTCTAGGGAAGCTGGGAGGTAGATGGTCGAATTAACCTGGATGTACACTGTAGGCCTATTTTCCTCTACAATACGTTTTATTTTGACAGATTGCACTTTCAGAGCAACAGCTCCATCTTCAGTGACTGTTGGCATGAACAAAAACCTATGGAAATCATGTAACCAGCACTATTTAAATTAACAATTTTAATCTAAGATTTCTTTTTGTTTGTTACGTCCACTTTATACAACTAGGCTAATCGGACGGGTTATCTACAGGTTACCATCCTTTTCTAGCCAAGGGTGGGCCTAAGAAGTTTATTTAATGAGGCCGTCATTAAATAAATTTCCACTGCCCAGGGCGCTAGGAGGCCCCCTACTGTGACGAACTTTTTTACCCCCTTAAATAATGTAGGATTTAAATGGAAAAGTCTACACTAATTCACGTCATTGGAACCTAAATAATGTTAGCAGTTCCTATTTATTGAACTATCCACAGTTCGTAAGAGTGTGATTTCAGCTGAGTGTATGCGGTTTGAGGTAACCACTTCTAGAAGTAGCTGACGATGGTTGCTCCTGTATCCACAGACTAAAAGCCGAGGTAGGGAACCCACCTCCCACTTCAAAAGCTCTTCACTCTCAGAGTATACTTCAATTTTAAAATGTTCTTCATTGGATACTATTCAGCCCTGGAAAGAGCATCTACAGTTGTAGGATTAGCTCCCGAAAGTCAAAACTTGGAAGTTACAGCTACCTCTGCCTGGGATTTCGTCTTCTGCTCGCCTCACTCGGCTTACCAACCTGACACAACATTTTAGCAGATTTCCCTTAAGGGAACTCAGTGATTGAGGTAACACTCATGACGCGATTTTCGAAATTTTTCTTCAAATGCCCATCGATCCTACCTAGTAGATGACGAAAATGAGGTCAGTTGAAAACTGGATATATGTATTTGTCCGTCACCGAAATTTTTGTTTGATCGTTACCGAACTCGAGATTTAGTCATTTTAAGTAAAAGAAAGATCAAGTTCGTTAACGGCTGAAATCGGACCAGGAGGAGCATGGGTTTAGAGGGGGAGAATTGTGAAAATATCTGCGTTACTGCGGTTCGAAAATGTGTATAGAATGAATCTTATTGCAAATTAAATGGACTATTAATATTGTTATATACATTTATTTTCTATCTTGAATATTAACCGAGATATTTGCATTTTTCAGCTCCCAGTAAACCCCCACTTCTACTCGTGCTACATAAACAATACTCTGTTATATAATAGATCACATTATTTGAAGCTTAAATACCAAATATTGTTTTCCAGAGACCTTAATTATACGAGATACATGCAAATATGTTCTTTTGACCCCCCCCCTTCCTAAATTCTTCGACTAGTAAAATTTGATTGATTGAGATAAAAAGTATTCTGATTCATTCTAAATTACAGTGCTAGAATTAATTTTCAATAAAATTAATATATTATATTCTGATATGTTTCAGTTATTGTTTTTCCTTCCTGTGAGCCTTTAACAGACTGTTTGGTTACATTTGAGACGCTTCCCGCCGGCAGGGGAAAGATTTCTTATTGCCATTTTTATTTACTCACTTAATATTCGCGACGGTGATGTTTTAGCAGTATGTAGGTTTATCTATTATTAGCCTTCACGAAGGAAATCTGCTTAGTTTAAGCAGCTCCTGCGTGACTTTTTTAAATAGCAACACATACGCGTATCCTACTTAATAATACCTTTCACTCTAAGAGTACAGAAACGATGGTATTCAAAAATTCTTTATAGTTTAGTTTCAAGGTTCGCGAACAAAAAAATCCTCATTTTTCCTCACTCAGATTTCATTCGAAAATTTCCCAACATGTTTCCAAATATTTCATCTCTACATGAGCCATTCCTTTTCTACAAAAAAATAAAATTAATTAAAAAAGCCCGTGAATGAACCTTTGCTAAATTTAAACATTTATAAGTGAATCCTAAGGTTATATACAGTCTAAATTTAACTAAATTCTCTTTACTTGTAGTTCTGAAGAGCTCGTACAATTTTAAACTAGTTCAAAAGAACCTTCCGCAGTGTGGAGTTCGTTGAATTTGAAATTTCGGAAGCAGGTTAACTTCAAATCGATGATTTTCATGTTAAACGTTAACATCAGTTATTTCGCGTCATACTTTAAAACCGATTATTTATTTTTCATAAAATGTATATTGATGATGACTAAATGATGCCTCTGTTTTTTTTTTTGTTTTTTTTTTAATTTACTGCTCTTTTTCTATATTTATCTTTGAATATTCTCTTTCATTTTTCGTTTTATATTATACCTTTGAATAGAAAAGTCCGTCACGCAGGGGCTGCGTAAGCTAAGCAGATTTCCCTCGTGATGTTTTACAATACAGAAATTTCAGAATAGAGAGCCGAACAATTACGGGAACGGCCCGAACTACCTCTTGACGGAACCTCACGACTAGACCAGAAGATCTCATCTCAGAAGCTGAAAACAGAAAAATGCAAATATCTCGGTTAATATTCAAGATAGAGAATAAATGTATAATTGCAATATCTATAGTAAATTTAATTTGCAATAAGATATATTCTGTATAATGTTTCGTTACGACGTATAATAATCGAGATATTTCGAATTTTCTAAACCCCCCTCCCACTGGTCCGATTTCAGCCATTAACGCACTTGATATTTATTTTTACATAAAACGTTTAAATATGGAGTTTGGAAACTATCAAACGAAAATTGCGACCGCTAGAGCGTTGACAGACACACACACAAACACACACACGCACATATATATATATATATATATATATATATATATATATATATATATATATAATTGTGAACGGACCTCATTTTCGTCATCTCCTGGGTAGGATCGATGGACATTTGAAGAAATTTTTTGAATTTTGCGTCATGAGTACGACCTCAATAGCTGATTTCCCTTAAGGGAAATCTGCTAAAAGGGACTAAAACCACTTACCTAATTGGGATATGTGTCTTGACCTAATCTTCCAGTTGATCAATGATAAGTGAGGAGAGTTGGACTGTATTTAAAGAATGAAAAGAGGATTTAAATTAAACAAACTTAACAGTAAATAATGTGTAATGATAAAGGTCACTTCTGGTAATGATAAGAAGATTCTGATAAATAAAATGATAATGATCTTGGTCTAATGATAATTAAATAATGATAATTAAATAATGAATATATGTGGAATGCTGAGGGAGGTGATGAAGGGATGTAGTGATGAGTGATGAAGATCAGAGTTGGGCGGCAATTAAATACTTTTGTAATTAACTATTTTTTTCAACTAATAAATATTAGTTATGTAATTGCAACTACAGTTACAAAAATGTAGTTGGTAGCTGTAGTTGCATTTTCTTGATTTTGCAATTACAGTAATTGTAGTTGGTATTCATAAATCCAACTACTAGTTGAAATAAAAAGTAGTTATACGATTAATTTGAATTAGTAGTTGTACTTGTACTTGTAGTCATTGAGTAATTAGTACAACTACATACAGACTGTAGTTGTTTTTGGAACTACTGATTTTCTCAACTACTAACTCTAGTTGTGAAATATTATTTTTATTATTTATTAACGTCCACTTTTTGCAACTGCTAATTGGGACGGGTTATCTACAGGTTACCACCCTTCTCTAGCCAGGTTGGGATTTAAGGATGTTATTTAATGAATTTCGTCACTAAATAATTTCCTTTGCCCAGGCGAGAATCGAACTCGCCACTCTAGGTTTACCATGTGAGATAAAGGCCAACGCTTTAACTCTCATGGCTAACCTGAGCCCGAAATATAACTTAAAAAAAGAAATATAACTTAATTAAAATATAAGGTAACGGTCACAGAAAAAGGAAGAAGTAATTACTTAAAAGCATGGTTTGATTTTCTGTGACCGTTACCTTATTTTTAATTAAGTTCTATTTCTCTTTTCTATATTTAGACTAAGATTGTTAATTTAAATAGTGTTGGTTACATGATTTCCATAGATTTTTTTTAAGCCAACAGGCACTGAAGATGGAGCTGTTGCTCTGAAAGTGCACTCTGCCAATATCAAACCTACCGTAGAGTAAAACAGGCCTACTGTGTACATCCAGGTTAATTCGTTCCTCTGCCTCCCAGCTTCCCTGGAAGTGTTCGTAGTTTGTTGTCAGCAGTCCAGTTAACTAATTACGAACCGTACGTCGAACCGTGTGCAAATGAGTTTTCATTAGTTTGACTTTCAGACTGCAATTCGAGAGGGCACGTTTTACAATTAGCATCGTGTTACTGTATGTTCTTGTCCGTCTGTATGTCATTTGGTATGAATGACTAAAGCTGTATATCCGATGCGAAGTCTCATATTATTGACCTGTTTTGTCTGCATGTTAACTAATCCAAAAATGACTAACCTGAGCCCCCCCCAGTTGTGAAATAGCAATTACAATTGCTTTAGTTGGAAAATATAGGTGCGCATTATCAATAACTAATTGCATTAGTAGTTGTAGTTGTAACTATATTTCAACTAATGTAGTTATAACTTGTAATTGTAATATTTTTTTTTATCATTATTTTTATTTTTTATCAATATACTCTTGGCTGTGCTCTTTACATCTCTTTGGTTGCTTACATGCGTCTTAATTTCTTCCTTGGTGACTTCATGAATGAATTTAGTTATTCATATTTGACAATTTCTGCACAATAAATCACCAAGTATCCTGTATATTTGTTTTTTCTCTTATTTTGCTTATTCCTTGCGGACAATTTCTGCAAAATAATTCTCAAAGCGTCGAGTTTCTTTTCTCTAAAGTTGCTTATTTCTTGAGTAGAATTTCTACAAAATAATTCACAAAGCATCATGTTTCTATTTTCTCTAAATTTTCTTAATCCATGTGAACTACTTCTGTAAAATAAATCATAGAGAATCAAGTTTCTTTTTTGTCTAAATTATTTTATTCCTTGTGAAAACTGTAAAATAAATTACAAAGCATCGTTTTTATTTTCTCAATTAATTGTCTGGTCAACTTTTGCAAAATAACTCAGAAATATTTAATAAAATTGTACTCCGTTATTATTTTTCTCTTACAGTGAAGGCGGTAGGTATTGGTTGAAATATAGGGGAGGATGTTATTTTTGGATGAGAAATAAGAAGAGAAGAGGTAGTAGAATAAATGCAGTGGATTCCATTCGTTTGATATCCTGCCGTATAAAGTGGTCAAATAAAGTGTATCTGTCCTCGTCCTTGGAGACCCGGGACGTGAGCCGAATCTCCTCCCTCGGCCGGGACATATAATTTTTATGAGACCCGCCTAAATATTGATGAGATCCTGATGGCCTCTACTATCGCATTTCCCCGCAATCCGCCTGTTGCTAAAATATGTCCCTTAATATATTTAATAAATGCGCTTTTGATATTCATGGATTTTATTGACCTCACGGAAATTACGTAATGCATCATTTCTCCCGTATGACAGGGATTTGAGAGACTTTGCATTCATTTATGTTTAAATCAGCTGATTATTTGTGGCGATTTTAATTCTAATCAATATTTGACGTAATTTATTAATGCCTATTGGTCGCAAGTATTAAGCTGTTCTATTACTTTTTGTCCAGTAGATATTAAAGTCATCATGAATTCTTTTTTTTTTAATTAACAAACTTTATATATCAACGTATCACCAAGGGCTTCTACCTAATAAAAACACATTTTCGTGGGACATCTTGTGCTTCATTGACCGGAGTGAAGGGTAAATTTGAGTTTTCTTTTAATTAACCCTCCCAATACCACGGGTCCGGACAATCACAGACTACCACGGGGATCCCTGCGGGACCTCACTCTTTTTTACGACGTTTTTCATATAAAACATACTTTATTTGGATTTATTAGTTAGGAATATGAAAAATGACTACAATTAATACATACCTATTACAATTTTATTGATTGTATGAAATGTATTTATTAAAAGAATTTATTTATTGTAAAAAATGTATTGACTAAGAAACAAAATCCTTTGTTTATTTTCTTGGTTCACTGATTTGACTCATCAAGACGTCTATTTTTGTTGGAACTTGCGAAAAAGCTCGTTGAACCCATGATAAGAAGGCGTGCAAACGACCCATCAATACAAAAACTCAATCAACAGCCAGTTTGAATATGATGTCCAAGAGTTTACAATCACTAACACCATCGCCATCAGATACAACAGCGATGCGATGACGGCCCCAACGACTTCTGCAAGTAACCGTGGACGATGCCCCATGTGCCCGAGAAGTAAGGACGCCAAATTGAATATAAAGTATCATTTTTGCAATAATTTTGTATGAAAAACTCATCGTAAAGAGCAAATAGCAATTAAATATAAAAATTGTGAATAGATTGATTTTATTTTGTACTTTTCATTTCTTCTAAGCAATAATTTTTTTACAATCAATAAAATCTTTTAATAAATAAATTTCATACAATAATTAAAATTGTAATAGGTATGTATTAAAAAAGTTATATGTGTAGTAGCATGGGGTCTCGCAAGTACCCCAAACCAAGTTTTTTTAGGAATAAATAAATTATTAATGGTTTATCTAGTAGAATCTATAAAAACTGTTAATTTGATCTGATTCAAAACCGTTTCAAAGGAAAAGCCACAAAGTAACAATTCGATTGGTCAAGTTTTTCATAAAGTTTTCGTGAAAATTCAGAGAGCGGGGGTCCTCGGAGGGCCCCACGGTACTGGGAGGGTTAAGGGAAGCGAGTGAAAATTAGCTTAGACTCGAATGAATACTCTGCAAAAAATGTTTTGTTTACTGTATTGAATTAAATGTTAACTATTGAGGTAAATTTTAATTAATTTTTACTGCATCCTACGTACCTTTCTCTCCTTCTTTATAAATGCCAATTTCATAGTTTGTTTTCTTTAATTTCTGCGAGTCTCTATGAGTTTTTAGTTCATTTTGTGATATCATTTTTGTTCTGTCATTCAAAATTGTGTACATGTTTTTAAGATGAATTCCCTACTCATATCATTTCTGACTTTGATCAATTTTAATTTAATTCAGCCGATGAAATGTAAAATTCCCAATGATTTTTCGGACTAGTACAAGATGTTGTAAGAAGTAAAATTAATGAAATGCTTGTGCTTCAATTTTTTGAGAGAGGTAATAGATATGAAGCTAAACATGCTGTATTTTGCTTATTATTCTTTATTTTGCTTACAACCTTGTAGCACTGTTCTTTAAAGGCCTGTGCTCAACAAAATAAATAATAATGATTTTAATTCTAATCAATATTTGATGTAATTTATCAATGCCTATTGGTCGGAAGTATTATGCTGTTCTATTACTTTTTGTCCAGTAGATATTAAACTCATCAGGACTCCTAAATTCAGAAAGCATTCAGTACATTTTTTACGTGTTTTTTTTTTTTTTTTTTTTTTTTTTTTACAAACCAAACTATATATATGTATGTCACCGCTCTAGCAGTCGTAATGTTTGTGTTATCGTTGCCAAACTTGATATATGACCGTTTTATGTAAAAAGAAAGATCATGTTCGCTAATAGCTGATATCGGACCAGTAGGAGGGCGGTTTAGAGGGATAGAATTTTGAAAATTCGAAATATTTTCATTATTATACGTTGGATCAAAAATTGGTATAAACCCAATGTTAATGTAAATTTAATTGCCTCTAAATATTGTTATGTAGATTTTTGTTCACTCTCTTGATTGTTAACCTTCAGTAAACACCCACTCCTACTCATGTCACATTAACAATAGGCTCTTATATTATGAAGCACATTATTTGAAGCCAAAATACCAAATATTGTTCCCATTGAACATTTACGTTTTGAGGTGAATACGAATAACAGGTATTATACACGAAGTGTTACAAAATTTTACTATTTTGTTACAACCTTGGGCGCGATTCGTCATTGGTAGAAGTGATTTTGAGAGACTTGGGAATTAAAAAGGGTAAGGTAAAGTGTTAAATTTTTAGAAAATTGCGTCATGAGTAGGACCTACATAGCTGATTTCCTTTAAGGGTAATGAAGATAGTGAAAAACGCACATTACAACATTTATATTATTATTTATTATGCAAAGCTCCGCAACTGTGGCGACTTGCTCTTCTTAAACATGGAGGAAAGCCAAACAAAAACAAAAAATAAGTAAACAAAATAACAAAACTAAGTAACACAAAAGAAACAAAAAACATGAGCACAACAAAATAACAAGAAACATATAAACAATAACATAAAAGGAACAAGAAACACGAACACAACATAGAACTTAAAAAAGGTGGTAAATTTTTGAGTGAAAAGAAAACTTGGTAACTTTGATAGAAAACTATTTATAAAAATAGGCATCATTCAAATTTAAACACGTCACACACACACACACACACACACGCGCGCGCGCGAACGCACACGCACTCACACACGTTAAAAAATTTAAAATATGTAATTAAATATTCTCAAACTGCCCAATTATTTTTAAATATGTCAGAATCGTGGCAATATGTGGGCTACCCTCAGTCAGTAGTTCTTTCAAGTCATGTGGAATATTTAAGTAAGCTCGTGATCTGCATTCTGTTAGTAGGTGTTTATAGTTAGTCCTGTGTTGCAATGGGTGCAAGTAGGCCTTTCTTTTCTGTTCATTATGTAAGAATGCGTCAGGTATTTATGTCCAATACGTAGTCTTGTGAGCACGACTTGGTCTCTTCTTGAATATACGTTCTGTTTTTTTTGTCAATCTAGTAACATTGCGTTTTACTTCAAATAGTTTTTTGTCAGTACGTAACCAATGTTGTGCCAGACTTGGAGTTTGTTTGTTTGTACAATCTTGTTGAGGTCTGTTGGTGTTAGTGTAGTTACGCCAGGAGTAACAACATTTAGAACATAGAAATTAGAATGTTATAGAACATTGCATTAGCAATGAGATTGGTCGTAAACCAATTTTCGATCCAACGTATAATAACGGAGATTAAAAATTTTCAAAATCCCACCTTCCAACTCTCTCCATCACTGGTCCTATTTCAGCCATTAACAAACTTGATCTTTAGTTTTGCATGAAAAGTATAAACACTGATCCCTCTGGATTTGGGCTGGCTGGTGAAGGTCCATCATCAACGGAAGGATCAAAAGGTCAAACACCTCCACTCTTAACCCTAGAATACTAAACCTTCTTCGGTTTGACGACTAAGATCAAATAATTCTTGGTAAAACCCTTTCAGGTAGCGGTAGGAGGTTCAACACTCAGCAGTGCTTCCCCCCCACTCAGTAGACCTTGAACCGTAACCCTGGAGTAGTCGCGTGATTAACAGTTACATGAATGGTTGCATGGTTGACCAGTGTCACCCACAGAATGATTTTGTTTTTGGTATCCTATAATTTAATTTCTTACCTAATCATTAATCTTTATGCCGTACTGTAATGGTAGAAAAGGTTTATAAATAAAAACAATCTTGAAAAATATATTGTAAAAGTAAACAAAAGCATTTTTAAGTACTACCCCAATTTTAGTGTGGTTATAACACGTTACGATTTCAGGCTTAGACAACTCACCTGTTTCCTCATCGATATAATAGTCATGATGCAAAATTGAGATTAGGAGAACTGCCCGATTCCTTTTTGGACAGTAAGAAACTAGTGTGCAGCCTTCTTGAAGATCAAACATTGACGAGAATGCAGAGCGGTGTTTGTTTGGTTTCCTTGGGGATTTCAGTTTTGTTTTTCCGGAGGGTACCAACATATGTGAGCCCTTTAGTTTCTAACAATTTGTTGGCCATCGGAATACTGCTGAACCAATTGTCTCCAGCTATATTCCTGTGGGATCCTATTACATCTATATATATATATAAAATTGTAACCTCTGTCTGTACATTGATTTTTTTCGCGAAATTTCACGATAACTTTTCGTTTCACATGTCATAGACACCATATCTGCATTTTGTTTCTTTCGTGTATGTTTGTTTGTTTGTTTGTTTGTTTGTTTGTTTGTTACCTTTTCACGCATAAACGGCTGAACCGAATTTTATGAAACTTGGTATTTATATTACTACTAACCCAACTTAGACTTTAGGCTATATTAAAATTCTCTGAGATGAACAGGAGTGGGGGTTATAAGGGAGGCCTGAAATTAAAACTAGCGATATTTCGTTTCCTATTAGTTTTTCGGCAAATATGAATATAACAAAAGTTGTTTATTTTGTTATTTAGAGTAACTTTTGCTATATACATTTTTTTGGTATACCGGTTTATAAACGAGATATACGCTAAAGCCTATAGCGGAAGTGAATAATTTAATTTGACACAAAAGACTCAACCAAACTAAATAAAACTCGGTATGTGTATTAGCACTAATGCCATCATTATAATATGGCGTACCATCATTTCTAGGGACGGGCAGGAGTGGGGGTTGTAAGGAAGGCCTGAATTTAAAATTAGCGGTATTTCGTTTTCTATTGGTTTTTCTGCTAAAATACACATAACAAAAGTTGTTTGTTTTGTTATTTAGAGTAACTTTTGTTATATAAATTTTTTTCGTATACCGTTTTATAAACGAGATATACGCTAAAACCTATAGCGGAAGTGAACAGTTTAATTTGACTCAAAAGACTCAACCAAACTAAACCAAACTCGGTATGTGAATTAGTACTAATGCCTTCCTTATAATAAGCCATACTAACATTTCTAGGGACGGGCAGGAGTGGGGGTTATACGGGAGGCCTGAAATTAAAAATAGCGATATTTCGTGTCCTATTGCATTTTCAGCAAATATGCACTTAACAAAAGTTGTTTACTTTGTTATTTACAGTAACTTATGTTATATGCACTTTTGCCGTATGCGGAAGTATAAATGAGTTATACGCTAAAAACTATAGCGGGAGTCCACAATTTTATTTGGCAGAAAAGACTCAACCGAACTAAACCAAACTCGGTATGCGAATTAGCACTAACGCCTTCCTTATAATAAGCCATACAAACATTTCTAGGGACGGGCAGGAGTTGGGGTTATAAGATAGGCCTGAAATTAATAATAGTGGTATTTCGTTTCCTATGGCATTTTCGGCAAATATGCACATAACAAAAAGTTGTTTATTTTGTTATTTAGAAAAACTTTTTTTATATACACTATCGTCGTATACCGAAGTATAAAGGCGTTATACGCTAAAAATTATAGCGGGAGTCAACAATTTTATTTAGAACAAAAGGCTCAACCGAACTAAATAATACACTCAGTATGTGTAATAAATTAATTCAGATGTATGTTAATATTTAGTCCTTAATAATTCAAATCTATGCATAATGCACAGGAAACGGGATATATGACAAAATAGAGGACAGTGAAGTCTTACATAAAAAATTAATTTTATTATTAAGAAATCCACAGAAACGACGGGTATTAACCCTAAACACTGGGACGGGTAAATGTCAAAATATTGTGCAAAGTAAAGCCTTGCCAAAAAAATACCATCAACATTCAGCCTCAAATGAATTCCCGAGCGAAGCCGGGTATCTGAGCTAGTGTAATTATAAAATTATAAGACTAAATCTAAGTGTCCGGTTTTTTTTGCGGTTGAGTGTATATAATTTTGAACGGACCTCATTTTCGTCATCTCCTGGGTAGTATCCACACAGACATTTGAAGAAATTTTTCGAAACTTGCGTCATGAGTACGACCTCAATAGCTTATTACTTTAAGGCTAAAATCAATGTAATTTTTTAATTTATTGATATATATTTCATGTTTTTGAAAGTATAAATGTTGTGTCACAGAGCACTGATGATGGGACGGTTCGCCCCGAAAGTACTTTGCCTGTAATAAAAGAAGTATTAAGGGTGGAGGTGTTTGGCCTTTTTGATCCTTACGTTGACGATGGAAACACCGAGTTTGGTAACGATCCTGGATTTGAGAATAATGCAAATACGCCTCCAGTTGTGCTACTCTTGTTTCATAATGAGAAAAGAGACAGAGAGAAAAAAGAAACTCTTTTAATTAAAAGTCATCTTGGTCAAAGTGTCACTGTTAGAGACAATTTTGCATATTTATCTAAAATGTACGTCAAGGAGTCCGTAGGTCGTTAGAGAAATATAAGAGGATTTTTCAGGCCTTTTCCTGTAAGAGTGACATATCTGGTCCCAGCTCCGGGCTGAATTACTTTAAAAGCAAAATCCCATTGAGAATGGTTAGGTCGTTTATTTTCTCTCTCTCACCGCCTTCACCTCTCTCTCGCCCTTTCTCTCACTCTCTCTGTCTTTCGTGAAATATGAAGTCATGGAACTGAGTTTTCACTGAAATAAGGATTAAACAATTGTGTCACGAGTCATAGACCTTTTTGAGGTATTATTTCCTTTCCATTGTAATTAAATTGCTTTAAGAAATTACAGTGGACGTTGAAGAATAAAAGTTACATTGAATTGCGAAACTCTGGAGGTATATTCATTTTGAAATTATGAGCTTTGAGCAAGAGTTTGAATTTCATGTATTATATATATATATATATATATATATATATATATATATATATAAAATTGTAATCTCTGTCTGTACATTGATTTTTTTCGCGAAATTTCACGATTACTGTTCGTTTCACATGTCATAGACACCATAACTGCATTTTGTTTCTTTGGTGTCCGTTTGTTTGTTTGTTTGTTACCTTTTCACGCATAAACGGCTGAACCGAATTTTATGAAACTTGGTATGTATAGTACTACTAAGTAACCCAACTTAGACTTTAGGCTATATTAATATTCTCTGGGATCAACAGGAGTGATGGTTATAAGGGAAGCCTGAAATTAAAAATAGCGATATTTCGTTTCCTATTGGCTTTTCGGCAAATATGAACATAACAAAGGTTGTTTATTTAGTTATTTAGAGTAACTTTTGTTATATACACTTTTTTCGTATACTGAATTATAAACGAGATATACGCGAAAACCTATAGCGGAAGTGAACAATTTTGTTTGGAACAAAAGACCCAACCAAAATAAATAAAACTCGGTATGTGTTGTAACCCTAACCACTGGGGCGGGTAAATGTCAAAATATTGTGCAAAGTAAAGCGTTGCCAAAAAAATACCATCACCATTCAGCCTGAAATCAATTCCCGGGCGAAGCCGGGTATCTGAGCTAGTATATATATATATATATATATATATATATATATATATATATAAATACACACACATACAATTCAACGTATGCAATAGTATATGTATACTTGTCTCCTTCCGCACTAGGGGTCACAATTACCGTTACCGTAGGTCGGATCGAAACTTTGTATAAAACCAATCTTATTGCAAATTAAATGACATATAAATATTGTTATGTGCATGCATTAACTATTTTGAATATTAACTGAGATATTTGTATTTTTCTGTTTTCAGCTCTCAGCAAACCGCCACTTCTACTCATGTTACATTAACAATACTCTGCTACATAATAAATCACATTATTCGAAGTTTAAATACCAAACATTGTATTCATGAGACCTTCATTATACGAGATACATGCAAATATGTCCTGTTGACCCCCCCCCCCCGTCTTAAGGTTTTGGACTACTTAAATTTGATTGATTGAGATTACAATTATTCTGACTCATTATTAATTACAGTACTAGATATAGTAAATAGTTTTCAACAAAATTAATATGATATATTCTGATATATTTCAGTAATTGTTTTTCTTTCCGGTGTGAGGTGGGCAGACCCGTTTGTTTACATTTCTAACCCAACGCTTCCTGTAGGCAGATTATTGAAATTGGATGAAACATTTCTTATTTCCGTTTGTATTTTTTCACTTAATATTCACGGTGGAAATGTGCTTAGTTTACGCAGCCCCTGCGTGACGGACTTTTAGCAGATTTCACTGAAGGGAATCAGCTATTGAGGTCGTACCCACGACGCGATTTTCGAAGTTTTTCTTCAAATGTCCATCGATCCAACGCAGGAGATGACGAAATTGAGGTCCGTTCAAAATTATATATATATATGTATATATATATATATATATATATATATATATATATATATATATATATATATATATTTGTCTGTTAACGCTCTAGTGGTCGCAATTTTTGTTTGATCGTTACGAAACATGATATTTAACCGTTTTATGTAAAAAAACAGATCAAGTTCGTTAATGGCTGAAATCGGACTAGAGGGAGGGGGGGGGGATTAGAGGAGAGGATTTTCGAAAATTCGACATTTCTCCGTTACAATACGTCGGATCGAAAAATTGTAAAGCGGATCACTCTTATTGCAAATTAAATTTACTATAAATATTGTTACGTACGCGTATTCTCTATCTTTAGTATTAACCGAGATATTTGCATTTTTATTAATTGTAACGGTCGAGGTGAGATCGGCTAACTTCGGGTCTAGTCCTGAGTTTACGTCCAGAGCTAGTGTTCGGCTCTCGTGAAATTTCGCTATTGTAAAACTTCACGTAGGAAATCTGCTTAGTTTACGCAGCCCCTGCGTGACGGACTGGACTGGAGGAACTGGAGTGCCTGACTTAATCGTCTCGCACATGGTGTTCAAATAGCTGATGGGAATCCTTTCAGCTGCAGAGGGGGAATATGTTATTCGTGTGGGGGAATATGAGGGGAAAAAGATGTGTCCTTTGGAGGTAGAGAGGGAGGAAATGAGGGAAAACTAAAGGCAGGTCCGGCATAATGATCCCTTTTTGGTATTCCGAAGCCCTTCAGTTGGCCAGCCTGCTCCCCGATACACTCTAGGTATCCTCCTTTGCATAATGTCCGTCGGCCTTCTTTCCATTTTCTACCGTCCTTGTCAACTAGCAAACTCTGCCATATTCTCTTCTAGTCATATTTCCCAAGGGTATAGTTTAAGGTCACTATTAATGTTCATCTAAATAAATGTATGCCATCCACTTATAATTCCGGCTTTGTTAGTACATGAAGACCTTTCAGCTACATTGACGTTAGTTTATATAATGGCAAGGTCGGACGCACGATTTTGGGAAAGTACTTTGTCAAAATCAAGATGCAAAATATTACAAAGATATATTACTGAAAATAATACTGGAGAAAATTCCGTCGCGCAGGGGCTGCGTAAACTAAGCATTTTTCCCACGTGAAGTTATACAATAGAGAAATCCGCCTAATAGCAACAGTAGTAGTAAGGAATCTCTAAACTTCTGAGTTGGAATTCTGGCAGGTGGAAGTGACTTCTAATGTATGTAGGATGGAAAAAATGTTGGCTATGCTTACACTATAATAATTTATTGAAACAGCAAAGCGCTTTGGATGCTGTGCATCATCGGCAGTGCCCGAAGGTTTTCGATGTTGACCTGACGGCTCTTGGAGCTGGACCTATATATATAATATCTAAACCTATTCACGATGGACGAACAGTTACAGAAACGGCCTCCCTGGGCAGCCCTAGCTCTCGACGGAAAGTCCCGAACATAGCCGACTCCTGCCGACCACACACACAATACAAATGCAAATATCTCGGTTAATATTCATGATACAGAATAAATGTATAGACCAATATTTATAGTACATTTACTATGCAATAAGATTGGTTCTTTACAATTGTTTGATGAGACGCATGGTAACGGAGATATTTCGAATTTTCAAAATTCCACCCCTCTAAACACCCCCCCCCCCCCACCGGTCCGATTTCAGCCATTAACGAACTTGATCTGTTTTTTTGGCATAAAACGTTTAAAAATCGAGTTTGGTATAAACAATTACTGAAATATATCTGAATATAACATTAATTTTAATGAAAACTATTTATTATATCTGGTACTGTAATTTAAAATGAATCAGAATATTTTTTATCTCTATCACTAAAATTTAAATAGTCCATGACCTAAAGAACGGGGGGGGGGGTCAACAGAAGGTATTCGCATATATCTCCAAAAATAGAAGCTTAAACCAGTCTCTACACAAATTTCACGAGAGCCGAACAGTTACGGAAACGGCTGAACTAACTTTCTCCGGAATCCAAATATCTCTCTCAAATATAGAATAAACGCATATAGCAATATTTGCAATACATTTAATTTGCGATACGATTCATTCAATAAAATATTCCGATTATTATTATTATTTATTAACGTCCACTTTTTGCAACTAAGACTAATTGGGACGGGTTATCTACAGGTTACGACCCTTTTCTAGCCAGGGTAGGATTTAGGATGTTATTTAATGTATTTCGCCACTAAATAATTCCCTTTGCCCAGGCGAGAATGGAACTCGCCACTCTAGGTGTATCATGTGAGATTAAGGTCAATGCTTTAACTCACATGGCTAACCTGAGCCCCCAATATTTCGATCCGACGTATAGTAACAGAGATATATCGAGTTTTCGAAAAAGAAACCCTCTATAACCTCCTCCCATGGGTCTGATTTCAGCCATTAAGGAAAATTATTTCTTTTTACATAAAAACGATTAAATTCCGAGTTCGGTGATGATCGAACGAAAATTGCGACAGCTAAAACGTTAACAGACACACACACACACATACACATACACACACACCCACACACACATATATATTTATAATTTTGAACGGACCTCATTTTCGTCATCTCCTGGGTAGGATCGAGGGAATTTTGAATATTTGATTATTTATTTTTAAATCACGCGGAGAATACTTGTAATGCTCTTTTTCTTGTCATTTGATACCTCGTTCGAAGAGTTATAAGTTGAATTTGTGTCATCCTAATTGGATCAAATAAAATTCCTTTTCTTTGTGGTTTTTAATTTATCCATGAGTTAATTAATTTATTTAGGCGTTTAGGTTGGAAATGTATCCATCCCCTATCATAAGCGTGGGATAAGCAATTGATAAGCAACATGATTTAAGTTGTAGCTATCTTTACGCTGTCATGCTCCAAAATTGAAGAATATATCTGGTCAAGTTAATCGCAAGACCACCCACCGAAGCCGTGATGCCGCCCTTGGCCCTTCACTGGATGTTCAGACGATTTAATATATATATATATATATATATATATATATATATATATATATATATACAAATATATATATATATATATATATATATATATATATATATATATATATATATAATACCCGGCTTCTCCTGGAAAATCATTTGCGGCTGAATGGTGATGGTATTTTTTTTGGCAAGGCTTTATTTTGCACAATATTTTGACATTTACCCGTCACAGTCTTTAGGGTTTATACCCGTCGTTTCTGTGTATTTGTTAATGATAAAATTAATTTTTTATGTAAGAATTCACTGTCTTCATATTATCATATTTCCCGCCTACAGTGCATTATGCATAGATTTGAGTTATTAAGGACAAAATATTAACTTAGATTTGACTTAATTTTTCCAGGTGAGGTACCTGGTAGTTCATAAATTACTTGCACCATACATTGGTCCTGAAAAAATGTATAAAACAAAAGTTACTCTAAATAACAAAGTAAACAACTTTTGTTATGTGCACATTTGTCAAAAAACAAATAGACAATGAAATATCCCGAATTTTTATTTGTGGCCTCCCTTATAACCCCAACTCCCGTTCTAACCTAAAAATTTTAATATAGCTTATAATCATGGAAGAATTAATGTTAATTGACACACCGAGTTTTGTTAAGTTTGGTTCAATCGTTATTGCCCAATAAAATTGTTAGCTCCCGCTAAAGTTTTAGTGTAAACCTACTTTGTTATAAGACAAAAGTGAATATCACAAAAGTTACTTCAAATAACGAAAAAAACTAATTCTGTCATGTGCATTTGCAGAAAAACCAATAGAAAACCAAATACCGATATACTTAAATTCAGGCCTCCTTTACAACCACCACTCCTGCTCGTCCCTAGAAATGTTACAGTTTATTATCTTGTAGGAGTTACTGCTAATTCACATACCGAGTTTCGTTTAGTTCGGTTGAGTCTTTTGTGCCATATAAAATTGTTGACTCCCGCTATAGTTTTTAGCGTATAACTCATTAATACTTATGTATCCGACAAAAGTTTACATAACAATAGTTACTCTAAATAACAAACTAAACAACTTTTGTCGCGTGCTTATTTACCGAAAAATCCATAGGAAACGAAAAATCGCTATTTTTAATTTTAGGCCTCCCTTTTAACCCCCACTCCTGTTCGTTTCAGAGAACATTAACATAGCCTAAAGTTGGGTTAGTAGTAGTATACATACCAAGTTTCATAAAATTCGGTTCAGCCGTTTATGCGTGAAAAGGTAACAAACAAATTAACAGGCATCAAAGAAACAAAATCCAATTATGGTGTCTATGGCATGTGAAACGAAAAATTATAGTGAAATTTCGAGAAAAAAATCAATTTATAGACAGAGGTTAAATTTATAATATATATATATATATATCTTTTATATATTTGAAGTGGTATTGCAGTATAAAATCTGTTGAAGCTACCAGATTAGACAATCCCAAAGGGGTATTGTTATTAATATTATAATGCTAATTTTGAAACTTTAACTAGTTGCCACATAATGAGAACAAGGTGATGCAAGTATAAATAATTGAGACTCGTGAAACTGGGTCTCGCAAAGTTTCAACCACAGACCCTCCTCAAATATTTTGAAGCACTGCATGCCCCTGAGCCAGTTTGTTCAGGATTACAAATAGCACTCATACTTCTTGAAACTAAACGCTGTTTGCTTAAATTATTAGAAAACACATTAATAAAGTGACATAAATTTAAAACAACTGCTCTCCAGTTGATTGTTATGTGGTGCACGGGTAGTTAAGTACAGAACTAATCCACGAGTTATCCTTAATTAATAATTCCATATGTACATCTCACATATTATGAGATCCAAATGTAGGAGACTTGTGTTGCCAGATAGTTATTGAGTATTGTAGCAAATGTTCTTAAGGGCAATTAGCTATTGAAGTTGTATTCATTAATATTTTGTGTTTTATTCATGAGTATTAGACGTTTATCTATATTCGGATTTTTATAGATATTTAACTATCATGGAAAAACTGGAGTGGCGAGTTAGTTTTCCGCCTAAGAATAGGAATTTATTTGATGACGAACTCCTTAAAACGTCCGTCACGCATGGGCTGCGTAAACTAAGCAGATTTCCCACGTGAAGGTTTACAATAGATAATTATACATACAGGTAACACTACCGTGAATGCTCAGTAAATGTACAATACAAGGCTTAATTGTAAACAAACAGGCAAGCCAACCTCGTAGCGCTGCATAGATAGACCGGAAAAACAAACAATTAATGAAATATATTTGAATATAACATATTAATTTTATTGAAAACAATTTACTAAAGCTAGAGGTGTAATTTGTAATAAATCAGAATCAGTTTTATCTCAATCACTCAATTTTTAGAAATCCAAAAACAAAAGAAAGGGGGGGGGTCAACAGAACATATTTGCATATATCTCACAAAGTAAAAGTTCAATGTAAACAATATTTGGTGTTTAGGCTTCAATTAAAACATTTTATTATTTAACAAAGCATTATTTATGTAACACTAGTAAAAGTGGGGGTTTACTGAAGGCTGAAAACTGAAAAATGCAAATATCATGGTTAATATTCAAGATAGAGAATAAATCTATATAACATTATTTATAGGGTATTTAATTTTCAATAAAATTGATTCTATACACATTTTCGATCCGACTTATAGTAACGGAGATATTTCGATTTTTAAAAATTGTCCCCTTCTAAACCCCCCCTCCCCCTGGTCCGATTTCAGCAGTTAACGAACTTGATCTTTCTTTTTACATTAAACGACTAAATATCGAGTTTGGTAACGATCAAACAAAAATTGCGACCGCTAGAGCGGTAACACACACACACACACACACACACACACACACACACACATATATATATATATATATATATATATATATATATATATATATATATATATACAGTTTTGAAAGGAGGTCATCTACTAGGTAGGATCGATGGACATTTAAAGAAAAATTACGAAAATTCCGTCATGAGTACAACCTCGATAGCTGATTTCCCTCAAGGGAAATCTGCTAAAACCATGTATATCTGTGTAAAATGTTTGGATCAAAACCTTTATACAGTTATGCTTTTTGCAATAATCTTTCTGGGTCCACAGTCCCTGGGTTAACCCCAATTTTTGAGTATTGCAAATGTCACTTTCACGTCCGGTTTTCATATAGCTCTTACTGTAAGGTAGATACAGAATATAAAAAAAACTTGAGTGAATGACGGAAAAAACAAGAATGAATGACGGAGGGGCTGAACTCAAGCGGGCAGCCTCAGCTGACTTACCACTAGAAGATAATAGTCCAAGAAGTCCAGGAATTACTGATAATGTTAGAAGTCCGTCACGCAGGGGCTGCGTAAAGTAAGCAGATTTCCCACGAGAAGTTTTACAATAGAGAAATCTGCCTAATAACAACTGTAGTAGTAAGAAACCTCTAAACCTAAAACATTATTTAGGGCGTAATAACCCAGTAGTTTCTAGCCCCAAAAAACAGTTAACCTAACCTCTAAACCTATTCACGAGGGACGAATAGATATAGAAACGGCCGCCAGAGCTCTCGGCGGAAAGTCCGAACATAGCCTACTGGTTACCACACGCAGAATACAAATGCAAATATCTCGGTAAATGTTCAAGATACAGAATAAATGTATAGAACAATATTTATAGGTAATTTAATTTGAAATAAGATTTATTCTATACAATTTTTCGATCCGACGCATAATAACGGAGATATTTTGAATTTTCAAAAATCCCCCCTCTCACTGGTCCGATTTCAGTCATTAACGAACTTGATCTTCCTTTTTACATAAAACGATTAAATTCCGAGTTTGGTAAAGATCAAACAAAAATTGCGACCGCTAGAGCGTTAACAGACAAATATATATATATATATATATATATATATATATATATATATATATATATATATATATATATATATATATATATAATTTTGAACGGACCTCATTTTCGTCATCTCCTGGGTAGGATCGATGGACATTTGAAGAAATTTTTCGAAACTCGCATCATGATCTCAATAGCTGATTTCCCTTAAAGGGATTCTGCTAATAAAATCCTAGGTCCGACAGAAAAGGGAATGACAAAAGGGACAACCCCCATGTCCAATTAGCCACGTGACCAAAACTTGTACTTTAATATTAAATTATTTATTAATTTACTTAATAAACGTCCACTTTATGCAACTAAGGCTAATTGGGATGGGTTACCACCTTTTCTAGCCAGGGTGGGACTAAGAATTGAGTTTAATGAGTTCCTTACTAAATATATTTCTATTGCCCGGGCAGGGATCGAATTCGCCACTCTAGGTTTACCAGTGAGATTAAAACTAACGTTGTGACTCGCATGGCTCTCCTGAGTCCCTTATATACATAAGGATAGCAAATGCAATATGTTTTAGTAGGTTTCCCTTAAGGGAAATCAGCTATTGAGGTCGTACTCATGACGCGATTTTCGACAAATTTCTTCAAACGTCCATCGATCCTACGCAGGAAATGACGAAAATGAGGTCCGTTCAAAACTATATATATATATATATATATATATATATATATATATATATATATATATATATATATGTGTGTGTGTGTGTATATATGTATATATTATATATATATTTGTCTGTTAACACTCTAGCGGTCGCAATTTTTGTTTAATCGTCACTAAACTCGGTATTTCATCGTTCAATTCAAAATATCTCCGTTACTATACGTCGAATCGAAATATTGTATAGAATCAATCTAATTGCAAATTAAATGTACTATAAATAGAGTTATATACATTTATTCTCTATCTTGAATAATAACCGAGATATTTGCATTTTTATTAAGATATTTGGTTTTTTACGGACGAGCTATGGTTCCCGCCAAAAGCTAGTTCGGCCGTTTCCGTAACTGATCGGCACTCATATGGAGATTTCTCTATTGTATAACTTCACGTGGGAAATCTGCTTAGTTTACGCAGCCCCTGCGTGACGGACTTTTTTTTCTTTAATATTGCCTTCACACATATATGTTAAACCAATATCTAAGTTTTAAACCTAAAATAGCTTGTTATTGTTCTGACGGCACTAATTAAAATTAGTATAAATTCATACCAATGAAAATAAACATTAAACTAATCATTAGTTTTATTACTCCCCCCCTCCCAATTATCATTATTACAAATAAAAAAGCTGTTTTGGTTTCTTTTAGATCATAGTAACTCGTTCCTTTAGATTACTTTATTATTATCTCTTATTGTTAAACGACAAAACTCTTTTTTATTTTAAATAATAATTGGGGTGGGGAGAATAAACTAATAAAACTATAAATATAAGAATTAATTATTAGTTGATTTCCTAGAAAGGCCGAATGATATTAAAGATATATGTTCTTAAAATAACTTTTAAACTTAGGTGTGTGTATATATAGTATGATATTGTTCTTGTTGACATTGTAAATTGTATATTCTAGTTACTGAATAATCCTAGACAAGGTTGGTTAAAGTGAAAATAAATGAAATTTGAATGTTTACTCAATGCTGAAAAACTATAATAAGCAAGCAGTTTGTATTTAATATAGAGAAAATACATAAAACAACAATCATAGGAACTGAAATTTGTGACGTTTAGTTATAAGCAATTTTTCGATACGTCTGATCGTAACGGATATATTATGATTATTTTATATTCACCCTCCTCCAAACCTTGAAATAAGCCTTTAACGTAAATGATCAGTAGTTTTACATGAGACGCTAATATATCAAATTTGCTAACTAAAAATTGCAACTGTTAGAACGGTAACAGACAAATATATATATATATTCAATGGACCTCATTTTCGCCATCTCTTAGGAAAGATCAATGAACATTAGAGGACATTTTTTTTGAAAATTGGCTCGTGAACACAACCTTAATAGTTGATTTCCTTATAGAAAAATCTACTAAAAAGAATTCCTCTTAAAATAAACCTGGATTTATTTAAAATATATGTAATTAGCACCATTTATCTCCTGAGCTTCTGTAATGTCTCATTTATACTGATATCAGTAAGTTATCTCAGTATTCCAGTTTCAGGCTGACACTAGGACATTCTTCCTATCTATGAATTTATTGGGGCAGTACATTACACCTCTTATCGTGTACGATTGTTTCACGTTCATTTAACAGATTAGTTTAGCAAATATCATTATACCAAGGCCCTAAATGTAGGAGCTAACTTATGCCCCTCAGTAAGAGACGTGGTTAAATTTAACTGAATAAAGGAGAACCAGCAGGTTGGAATTGATGACTTCTTCACAGTTTTTATTCTATGTTTCTCCCTTAGTGAGGATAGTATGTTGTCAGACAGCATTTTTATGTAGGTTATTATTGAGTTAGTGATTAAGCACATTTATGTTAAAATGCAAAAACAATTGGAGTTGGGGCTCACTTTGATAATATTTGAATGCCTAAGCCGAAAATGATTTCCATCAAATAATAACATCATATTATCAAGATTGGTTATATTTATTTATTCTATTTTATGTTATTATATACTCACATTTAGGACATAATCCCAATTCCTAGTCCAATTTCGGTTATTAACAAACAAATTTAAATAATGAAATTAGAACCTAGCATTAAAAAATTGAAAATTCTAGAGCGTTAACATGTTTATACACACTACGTAGAAATGTATAAATAATTACAACTTCAATAGACAGTTTCCTTCAAACGTAACAAAACAACTTTTCATCAATAAATATTTATTACTTTTATGTAGACATATTCTGAAATATTCTAAATGTTTTGATTCAGAAAGTTTAAGAAAATGAAACATTGAATCTTAGTGAAT
The DNA here is from genome assembly GCA_019009955.1 of Riptortus pedestris. Taxonomy (NCBI): domain Eukaryota; kingdom Metazoa; phylum Arthropoda; class Insecta; order Hemiptera; family Alydidae; genus Riptortus; species Riptortus pedestris. The sequence goes on along the minus strand of CM032231.1, from coordinate 127,266,916 downwards.
AGTGATAATTTTCAGTCATTTTAATAAAACTGGATAATTCATAATTATTTGTATGGACAAAACCCAGAAATTAACCCTTCTTAACAAATCTTTGTAGGCAACAAAGAATTTTAACTCACATAGCTTACAATATTTCAAGGGGTTAGAAACCCGCTAATGTATGTGTACCTTTAATTTTCTGAATATGCCAACCACCCTTAATTAAGGTTGTTAGGGAGATCATGAAACTGAGTTTCAAATATAATCATATATATAGACACACTCACACACACACACACACACACACACACACTATTTGATGATGGATGACGAATCAAATATTTCTATTCTGGGTTCAGGCTTAGTGAGACAAAACAAAATTATACTCCTCTTCGTTTCATTAAAATTTCATTTATTTTTACTTCAGCTAACTGAGTGAATTTTTTTCAGCAACTAAAATATAAAAATTATATATAATTGTGTAGATGTTTTTGACCAGGTTATATGTATATATGGTGTTGTTATTCTTTTTGGAGTTTTGGTCAATGTAGGTGAAAAAATCTCAGTCTATCCCGATATTTCCAGAATCTTTATTTACTCTTTTTCAGGGCAAGACTAAAGATACTTAAAAACAAAACAAGGGGGCTGTGTTAACAAGACAAGATGGGTTAATATAACCCTAGTCCTAAGTGCAATAGTTATGTGTTTTTAAGTATTTTTAGTCTTGCTCTGAAGAAGAGAAAATAAAGATTCTCGAAATATCGGCATAAACTAAGATTTTTTTCACCAACACTCCAAAAAGAATAACATCACCATATATATATATATATATATAAAATTTCCTCTATGAAGTAAAACTTCAGAGAGGAGTTTATTTTCTACAATTCCCGTACAATCTAGCACATTACATGTACTTTTAGACTATTAACAAAAAGCTGAAAGCAAAAATGTGAAAAATTATAGGCCTAAATTCAGGAAAAAATAAATTCAGAGAAGTATTTAAAGAAACCTATTTAAAGAAAAAAAAATTTTGATAATTTATTTATATGTGTAAAAAGAGGTTATGTTAAAAAGGCTTTATTATTATTATAACAAAAGGCTTATAATATTATTTTTTGGACTACATCGCTGGGAAACATTTGCATTGTGAGGAGTTCGGCTATCTGCTCCAGCGGATTGATTTTTCACTCATTTGCAAAATTTTCATTGGAAATTCGTCCATCTTCGTCAGGCAGTGAGTGCCGATACACTCATCGGCAGGTGTGCATCGGCAGGGTTTAGCCTAGTAGCAAGTCTATAGGATCGCCCTACGCTCTGACGCTCTGAGGATGGGGATTTAGTCCCCGAAAGCGCTCAGCGTTTATAGGAAATAAAATTGTGAGGAGCCATAAAAAAGTTTTGTGATTAACCATTCATCACCCTCACCACCAGCTAAAAATAAATATGGATAAATAAGAACATTGTTATACAAAAATTTGAATTGGTGAATGAATGAAAGTACATTATTCAATTTCGGTTCTAGTATAAATGTATGTGTAAACACACTGGAGCATATTCCAAATATTTACATAAATTTAAACGGATTTCATTTTCATCATCAACAGGGTAGATTTATGCTTTATTATTTTCGGAGACCCAAAAGTATTTATGTTGTGTTTATGATAAAACACGTTATATCATTTTTACTCCATTCACAGGAACACCTTTCAGACAAGAAACCTATTTAAATTCAGTTTTAAACTTCGAATATTTTGCATTAAATGAATACATTACGGAAGCCCGTTAAAGAGTTTCACACCCGAAATCGATATACTTTTCATGAAATATTTATGTCAGCATTTTGAAATTCAAACCATTTCTTTGTACATAAATTATCTGACAATACAGAGCTTTTGAAAAACTCTGCTTGTAGGAGAAATCGAGCTGGGTTTTTCATCTCTCTCTCTCTCTCTCTCTCTCTATATATATATATATATATATATATATATATATATATATATATATATATATATATATATATAAAATTGTAACCTCAGTCTGTATATTGATTTTTTTCTCGAAATTTCAAGATAACTTTTCGTTTATCATGTCATAGACACGATAACTGCATTTTGTTTCTTTGGTGTCTGTTTGTTTGTTACCTTTTCACGCAATAAACGGTTGGACCGAATTTTATGAAACTTGGTATGTATATTACTACTAACCCAGCTTAGACTTTAAGCTATATTAACATTCCCTGAGATGAAAAGGAGTGGGGGTTATAAAGGAGGCCTGAAATTAAAAATAGCGATTTTTCGTTTCCTATTGTTTTTTCGGCATGTATGAACTTAACAAAAGTGTTTTTTTTCTGTTATTTAGAGTAACTTTTGTCATATACACTTTGTTCGAAGCACGTATTATAAACGAGATATACGCTAAAACCTATAACGGAAGTGAGCAATTTTATTTGGCACAAAAGACTCAACCGAACTAAATAAAACTCGGTATGTGTATTAGCACTAACACCTTTATTATAATAAGCCATACCAACATTTCTGGAGACGGGCAGGAGTAAGGGTTGTAGGGGAGGCCTGAAATTACAAATAGTGATATTTCGTTTTCCATTGGGTTTTCTGCAAATATTCACATGTCAAAAGTTGTTTACTTTGTTATTTAAAGTATCTTTTGTTATATTCACTTTTGCCGTATATCAAAGTATAAACGAGATATACACTAAATACTAATGTGAAAGCAAACAATTTTGTTGTGCACTAACGATTGAACCGAAATTGACAAAACTCGGTATGTGAATAAGCATTAATTCTTCCATGATTATAAGCTATATTAAAATGTTTAGGTCCAAAGGGGAGTGGGGGTTATGAGGAAAGCCTGAAATAAAAACTCGCGATATTTCATTCTCTATTTGTTTTTCGATAAACGTGTTATTTAGAGTTACTTTTGTTTTATACATTTTTTTTGGGAACAATGTATGAAGCAAGTAGTTCGCGTAAAAAATATTGACATGCTCAACAATTCTTTCAACTACTAGGTACCTCACCTGGAATAATAAATTCAAATCTATGTTAATATTTGTCGTATGGAGGCCAGTGAAGTAAGAAAAAAAAATGAATTTTATTATTAACTATTCCACAGCAACGACGGGCATAGAACCTTACAACTGGGGTGGGTAAATGTAAAAATATTGTGCAAAATAAAGCCTTGCCATAAAAATACCATCACCATTCAGTCTCAAATGAATTCCCGAGCGAATCCGGGTACCTGAGCTAGTATTATTAATATATTTGAATATATATTTTTTGATGTTCCACAAATAAACTAAACAGTTTTGCTGAAAATATCAGTTTCCCTTTATCTTCCGTTGTTATCACAAAACAGTCCGTCACGCAGGGGCTGCGTAAACTAAGCAGTTTTCCCACCAGCTAGAATAACAAACTAGTAATGTCAACAGTATATATATATATATATATATATATATATATATATATATATATATATATATATATATATATACTCAATTTCTAGGTCAACATTCGATAAGTAGTAACGGGGGTTTCCGAAACGCTGGCCTAAACACGTAGATCATGAATATTTAAACAAGAATCGTTCTTTAACATTTTAGCATATTTCCCTTCAATTAAATCAGCAATTAGGGTCGTACTCATGAAGCGATTTCCGAAAAATTTCTTTAAATGTCCATCGATCCTACCCAGGAGATGACGAGAATGAGGTCTGTTCAAAAGTACACACACACACACACACACACACACACACACACACATATATTTTGTGTGTGTGTGTGTGTGTGTGTGTGTGTGTGTGTTTAAGCTGCTACGGTCGAAATTTTTAATTGATCGTTATAAACCTCGATATTTTATAGTTTTATGTAAAAAGAAAGTCAAGTTCGTTAATGGCTGAAATCGGACCAATGGATAGGGGGGGGGTTAGAAGGGGATTTTGAAAATTCAAAATATCTCCGTTACTATAAGTCGGACCGAAAAATGTATAGAACAAATCTTGTTGCAAATTACATTTACTATAAATATTGTTATACTAATTTACTCCCTATATTGAATATTAACCGAGATATTTGCTTTTTCCAGTTTTCAGCCCTCAGCGAACCCCCACTTCTGGTCTTTTTACATAAACAATACTTGTTTATATAATAAACCACATTATTCCAAGTATAAATACCAAATATTGTTTTCAAGAGACCTTTATTATACGAGATACATGCAAATATGTTCTGGTAACACTCCCCCCCCCGTCTAAATTTCTTGAACTACTAAAATTTGATTGATTGAGAAAAAAATTATTCCGATTCATTATTAAAATGTGTAAGTTATCATTTGAAGGGACTAGTAAATTTAAATATGTTTAGTAACATACATAAGCTATACAGAGTTTGCATTGTGCTAACTGGGGGGGGGAGGGGATGGTCATAAGGAAAAAGCCATCTTGAGACGGAAATTGTTCGTAATGTTTAATACAAACGTTCTTGGAAATTAAATTTCTCATCACGAGTTTAATCGCCTTGGCAAAATGGAAAGGTAGAAATGCAGACAGTTGTGGTAGTGGATGAAAATGACTGCGGAGAAGATAAAAGAGGAGACAGAATTATGAAATAGCTGTTAGCTCAGGTTTCAATTTATAAAATCCCTCGAGGATTTAAATAAAAATATGACACCGCAGCAGATGTAAAAAAAAAAATAAATAATAATTTGATATTTCTGTTTCGATGTTCTCGCATTGATTTAAAAACCCACCTCTTTTTTAGTGAATTCAATTGGAAATATTAATCTAGGATATTTTGAAAGACTTTTCTACAAGCAAATCCATAATTCCGAACGGTTTAATAAAATAAATAAAAAATATGAAGGTATTTCACTTAAGCCAAGCTCCATCACCAAGCAAAGTTTGTTTATAAACGACCTAGATCTGACATTAATTTAATGACTTCATCGGACTTGTATAAACTACTTGAAAGCATGGGCAAACGGAGACTTTACGAAAAGAAAGCAAGGAACGTACTTATAGACCAATATGTAAACACTACAGCATACCTCTAACAATGAAAGTCCGTCACGCAGGGGCTGCGTAAACTAAGCAGATTTCCCTCGTGAAGTTCAATAATAGATGAACCTACATACTGCTAACAGCACCGTGTATATTAAGTGTGAATAAATACAACCGAATAATAAGAAATTTTTCTCCTCCCGGCGGGAAGCGTCTCAAATGAAAATAAACAGGTCTGCCAACGGCTCACCGGAAAGAAAAACAAAAAGTGAAACATATCAGACTTTAATTTAATTGAAAACTATGTAATATATCTAGCACAGTAATTTACAATGAATCAGAATACTTTTTATATCAATCAATCAAATTTTAGTAGTCGAAGAATTTATGACGGGAGGTGGTGACAAGAATATATTTCGAGTTTGGTAAGATTAAACAAAAATTGCGACCGCTAGAGCGGTAACAGACAAATATATATATATATATATATATATATATATATATATATATATATATGCAGTTTGAACGGACTTCATTTTCGTCATCTACTAGGTAGGATCGATGGATATTTGATGAAAAATTTCGAAAATTCCGTCATGAGTACAACCTCAATAGCTGACTTCCCTTAAGGGACATCTGCTAAAAGTGGTTAGAACCTAGAGCACTAAAAAAATTGGTTAATTTATTTAAATACAATATATTCAATTAAATTGGTGTCAGTGGTTCCAGTCCTCCAAGACATCTTAATTCACAAGATTCATAATGTAAAACCTCAATAGCTGATTTCTCTTGAAGAAAGCCCCAAATGGTTATTTATTACGGTCAATTTTATGGGTCTAAATCAAATAGGACTGGGGAATCTACACGACCTCACGTTATTCTAGCTAGGATGGGACCAGATATTTCATTTTTCATGGGAAACATGGGAATCTAACCCACGATTGTAATATGCTGTTTTATTGTCTTAAATAGATCATTCTGCCACTTAAAATGAAGCAGTCTTTCTTCAAAAAATATGACGAAGAGGTTTATTAATATTCACAATGGGTCGGAGAGGCTTCAGATTCGAGCCTTAATCCTAGTGTTGATTCAAGGGGCTACGTGATGCTCATGCATCTACAACTGCTTCCATCTGACCTATTTCAGCTGCTGGAATTCGCAACCCCTCAAACAGCCCTTACAACGAGCTTTTAATAATGTTAGCAGTAGGTAGGTTTATTTATTATTAATCTTCACGAGGGAAATCTGTTTAGTTTATGGACGGAATTTTTAGTTTCAGTGCAGCGCTTGGTAACATCAGTGCAGTGCCGTGTTTGGTGAACATCAGGTAACATTGCTAATTCGTTTCATCATGAGTTATTGTGCTGTGTAATAAGAACCTAAAGTTAATAGTGCATATTGTCGTTAGTAGTAAAGTATAATTTACCAAGTGTGTAGTGTTCGTCAAATAAATTGTTTACTGATAAAAACGTTAAAGTTTGAGTCTTTAATTTTGCAATCCAAAAGAACCCTAATAATAAAGGTTTATTATTTTTATAATAAGCATGCCCACATTTTTGTATTTATAAAATGAATTCCAGGAGAAGCATAGCTGCATCTAAATCTAGTCGACTAACTTTTTATTTAAATATTTGATAAATATTCCACATAAATGTCTCCTCAGTTTCCTTGTTCGCAACATATTGTGTTTTTAATAATGTGCATATTTTCTTTTACCTCCTGCTTGATTACGTTTTTGACATTAATTACAATTTCTACCTCCTCAAAATTATATTTTTGTTTAAATATCAAAGAATGTTCGGACAAAGATGTTTTATTTTCTAAATTATCCACATTTCTGCAATGCCGTTTTAATATCTTCTTTCTTAGGATTTTCCTATGTCAAATTTGTCACTGAAGAACATTTTATTTTTTCAATATTGTATTTCGTTTCCTTGGGTCTTAGGTTATCTTTTATAGGAATTAAACTTTTACTGATTTTGTTTCCTATTTTCCTTTTCGGTCACGAGGGAAATCTTCTTAGTTTGAGCAGCCCCTGCGTGACGGACTTTTTGTAACTGTAGTTGCAATTACATAACTAGTATTTATTATTTGAAAAAGTAGTTAATTACAGAAGTATTTAATTAAATTACGAACCCTGACTGAGGCATTGCTGTCCTTGTGAGGAGCACACTAGCCTGCCCTCTTTCAGTGTCTTGTTTATGGAAATGGAATCTTGTTTATTTGGGCAAGATAGAGCCAAACACGGGACCTAAGACATTCTCCTTGTGCAAACGCATACTCTATGCAACAATAATAAGGGTTTCCATATACACCGGCTTATACAACAACAAGCCAGCAGCTTAAGCCTGCTAATATGGCGGAGCGAACCTACCAGCTGTATCCCAGAGTTGCATTCCGAATTCATGGAATTCTCCCGATTACCATACCGCCAGAATTCTCTTGTACCGTCATACCACATCCCTGAGAGGCCGATTAATGGTCCTATGAATTATTGTTAACGTGACTCCCGTTGGAATTTTTTTTTTCACACCGACCAACCCTTCTGTAAAATGAAATGTTTCTTTTATAACGTCTAACAAATGTCTTGATTATTAAGCGTACAACCCGAGATGTTGGACTGTAGAGGAACCAATTGATCGGGATCAATAACCAAGCCTTGTCCTCTATTAATGTTTAATGTATGCAGTGTGCACATTCAGAGTTCGAATTCATCATCAGTGCATGCTGACAAACCAAAACCTTAAGACGAAATAACAAACATAGCTTGATCAACATAGTAAAAACCGTCTTAAAACAATAATTTATCGGATAAAACCAATAGAAAATTTTAAAAAAATAGTCAATCAAGAAGTATAAAAACCAAAGGCGAATGTTATAAGAATAAAATGTTAGAAATCTATAAACTATTAAAGCTGATGGGTTTTATTTTTCTTGGTTGACTAGTATTTTCAATTTTCTATTCGGACACACACACACACGTATGTGTTATATGAATATAGATATAAACTTTTGAACGGGCCTCATTTTGCTAAGTTACATGGACATTTGAGAAAATTTATCGAAAATAGCGTCATGAGTACAATCTCAATAACAGATTTCCCTTAAGTGAATAAAAAGTGAGGAATATTAAGTAAAATGATCTAGGAAGAACATTGGAACATTACTGAAATAGTAAAAAAATGATCGAGGAAGCATATTGGAACATTACGAAAATAGTAAGAAAAATGATCTAGAAAACTCATTAGAAAGTTACTGAAATATTAAGAAAAATAATCTAGGAAGCTTATTGGAACATTACTGAAATATTAAGAAAAATGATCAAGGAAGCTACATTGGAACGGTTCTGAAATAATAAGAAAAATGATCTAGAAAACACATTAGAACATTAGTGAAATATTAAGAAAAATGATCTTGGAAGCATATTGGAACATTACTGAAATAATAAGAAAAATGATCTAGAAAACACATTAGAACACTACTGTAATATTAAGAAAAATTATCTACAGATTCTCACTCTAGAACATTACTGAAATAATAAGTAAAATGATCTAGAAAACACATTAGAACATTACTGAAATATTAAGAAAAATGATCTTGGAAGCATATTGGAACATTACTGAAATAATAAGAAAAATGATCTAGAAAGCACATTAGAACATTACTGTAATATTAAGAAAAATTATCTAGAAAACACATTAGAACATTACTGAAATAATAAGTAAAATGATCTAGAAAACACATTAGAACATTACTGAAATATTAAGAAAAATGATCTTGGAAGCATATTGGAACATTACTGAAATAATAAGAAAAATGATCTAGAAAATACATTAGAACATTACTGTAATATTAAGAAAAATGATCTTGGAAGCATATTGGAACATTACTGAAATAATAAGAAAAATGATCTAGAAAATACATTAGAACATTACTGAAATATTAAGAAAAATGATCAAGGAAGCACATTGGAACGGTACTGAAATATTAAGAAAAATTATCTAGAAAGCATATTGGAACATTACTGAAATATTAAGAAAAATGATGTAGGAAGCACATTGGAACATTACTGAAAAATGATCTGGGAAGCATATTGCAGCATTATAGAAATATTCATGATATTATTGCAGTAAGAATAATTGGTGTTTAAGCAACTCTAAGAAATAAAATTAAAATTATACTATATTATGTTTTTAATTTACACTTTATTTTTGTATAAGGCTGTATAATCATACATTTTGGTTTTCGTTCATCAGTATATCGTAATATATCAAAATTTTTATTATTTTTAAAAGAACTGTAGGGAATATCATTTCGTAAATGGTGCATATTTTTATAAATTCAGAGTATTATTTTCTCAGACTTATTTTCTCACTCCTATAGCATGATTAATCCTTGTATATTCCATCCTTAATACTCTATTTAAACGATTGCCACAAATTACACTATTAAAATAATTGGATGTTACATTTCTTTTTTGAACCCAAAACATGAAATTGAATTTCAAACCATTTTACAACTTTTCTAAAACTCAGCTTTAATTTTGAACTCTATCGGCTAGATAACCTTTGACAGACCTAAGGAAAAACTTCTGAGTTACCTTCGTGAACGTTTATTTTATACTTGTGAAAGCATTTCTTAGAGCTATTGGATAGGTCATTGGAGAGCTGATATTGTCCCAGCTGGACCCCAGAGACCGTGGGCTAATTGAAGCTAGTCCCTGACCATCGGGGCAGATTGGTGGGTCCAAACTAATCCCCGTTCTCCGATAGATTCCTGACCAGCATCAGTCAATATTGCTCTTCCCGACCGTCGGCTGACATCAAACATATTATCATATCACCGACTCTGTTATCACTTCCTAAACATCACAATGCCATTAAAATTTGAGCTAATTACTTGTAACTATTTTTATTTTTTTGTGTTAATTAAAGGGTAAAAATTTAATGTAAAATGTTTCAAATACTATTTTAAAATGTCTATCACTCAGGTGCTGTGTTAACTAAGCAGATTTCCAACTGTCTTAAAAAGTAAAAGTTTAATGAGAACAATATTTGGTATTTATGATTCTAATTAAGTGTTTCATTATATTGTACTACAGAGTATGGTTTATGTAACAAGAGGTGGTGTGGGGGTTTACTAAACGCCCAAAACTAAAAAATTCAAATATGTCAGTTAATATTGAAGTTGGTGAATAAATGCATATAAGAACATTTATAGAACATAAAAGTTCCTGTCAGATAGATTCGATACGATGTTTCAATCCGGAGATATTTCGAATGTTCGAAATTTTCCGCCCCTGCCACCCCTCCTACTGATCCGATTCCAGCCACTAACGAACTTGATCTTAACATAGAATGATTATATATCATTCTGGTATAGTGGAAACAGACATATATATAATTTTGAGCTGACCTCATTTTTGTTATCTTGTTCTCTTGTTGGATCGATGGACATTTGGTCACTAGGAACATGGGTCACAGTGATCAATGACCAACTAACTAAGACACATATCCCAGTATTCTATGGGCTACTGTCAATGCCACATATAGCAGAAGTTAATGGCCTGCTTCCTAAAACCCATTAGACAGTGAGTAATGGCCAACTAACTAAGATACATATCCCAGTGTTCTATGGGCTACTGTCAATGCCACATATCACAGAAGTTAATGGCAGGCTGCCTAAAACCCATTAGACAGTGAGTAATGGCCAACTAACTAAGATACATATCCCAGTGTTCTATGGGCTACTGTCAATGCCACATATCACAGAAGTTAATGACCTGCTGCCCAAAACCCATGAGACAGTGAGTAATGGCCAACTAAGACACATATCCCAGTATTCTATGGGCTACTGTCAATGCCACATATCACAGAAGTTAATGACCTGCTGCCCAAAACCCATGAGACAGTGAGCAATGACCAACTAACTAAGACACACATCCCAGTATTCTAAGGGTTACTGTCAACGCCACATATCGCAGAAGCTAATGGCCTGCTGCCTAAAATCCATGAGATAGTGGGTAATGACCAACTAACTAAGACACATATCCCAGTATTCTATGGGCTACTGTCAATGCCACATATCGCAGATGTTAATGGCTTGCTGCCTAAAACCCATGAGATAATGAGTAACAGCCTACTAACTAAGATACATATCCCAGTGTTCTATGGGCTACTGTCAATGCCACATATCGCAGAAGTTAATGGCTTGCTTCCTAAAACCCATGAGATAATGAGTAACAGCCTACTAACTAAGATACATATCCCAGTGTTCTATGGGCTACTGTCAATGCCACATATCGCAGAAGTTAATGGCCTGCTGCCTAAAACCCACGAGACAGTGGGTAATGACCAACTAACTAAGACACATATCCCAGTGTTCTATGGGTTACTGTCAATGCCACATATCGCAGAAGTTAATAGCCTGCTGCCTAAAACCAGACAGACAGACAGAACGGCCAGAAGACAGTGAGTAACGGCCAACTAACTAAGACACATATCCCAGTGTTCTATGGGCTACTGTCAATGCCACATATCGCAGAAGTTAATGGCCTGCTGCCTAAAACCAGACAGACAGACAGAACGGCCAGAAGACTGTGAGTAATGGCCAACTAACTAAGACACATATCCCAGTGTTCTATGGCCAACTAACTAAGACACATATCCCAGTGTTCTATGGGCTACTGTCAATGCCACATATCGCAGAAGTTAATGGCCTGCTGCCTAAAACCAGACAGACAGACAGAACGGCCAGAAGACAGTGAGTAACGGCCAACTAACTAAGACACATATCCCAGTGTTCTATGGGCTACTGTCAATGCCACATATCGCAGAAGTTAATGGCCTGCTGCCTAAAACCAGACAGACAGACAGAACGGCCAGAAGACAGTGAGTAAAGGCCAACTAACTAAGACACATATCCCAGTGTTATATGGGCTACTGTCAATGCCACATATCGCAGAAGTTAATGGCCTGCTGCCTAAAACCAGACAGACAGACAGAACGGCCAGAAGACAGTGAGTAATGGCCAACTAACTAAGACACATATCCCAGTGTTCTATGGGCTACTGTCAATGCCACATATCGCAGAAGTTAATGGCCTGCTGCCTAAAACCCACGAGACAGTGGGTAATGACCAACTAACAAAGACACATATCCCAGTGTTCTATGGGCTACTGTCAATGCCACATATCGCAGAAGTTAATGGCCTGCTGCCTAAAACCCACGAGACAGTGGGTAATGACCAACTAACAAAGACACATATCCCAGTGTTCTATGGGTTACTGTCAATGCCACCTATCACAGAAGTTAATGGCCTGCTGCCTAAAACCAGACAGACAGACAGAACGGCCAGAAGACAGTGAGTAACGGCCAACTAACTAAGACACATATCCAGGTTTCCAGATAAGGGATAATTTTAAAATTTACCAAACATATATTTTACATCTTAACTAACAAACCAATTAAGAAAAACAAAAAAAAAATCTAATTACGTCTATTCTTGAGTTCAAATGGGTTAATATCCCACTGGTCTATGGGCTGCTGCCAAAGCCTCATACACAGAAGATAAGGTTCCTACCTAAAACACATCTCAAGGTGATCAATGCTGCTACCTGATGCACATAAAAGTGATCCATGGCCTGCTACTTGCGACAGATGTCACTGTGATCTAAGTTTAATACTTATTGCAGTGATCCACTGTATTTTACTTATGGCACAAATCGCAGTAATCGATGGTTTTCTATCACAGTTTCCAATGGTGGTGCTATCAGCAACCTAAGAAACACATTCAGTACTTTAAAGTCTTCTATAAAGTGTTAATATAGCAGTGATCAGTGTTCAGGTACCCTGCAAGCCATCGAGAGTTATATGATCGGTTAAATTAGACACATTTAGTATGATAATTATACGAAAAACAAAACTGGCGTTTTATTTAATACTTGTGCAGTCTATTCCGGACAGCAGCTTGCAAGAGATGAGGTCGCCAGTCGAGATACAACCCAAAATACAGTTGACCATTCAATAATTCATGATTTATTTGTATTTTGTGTAATGTGCAAACTATTATATAGTTTTTTATGAACTTTTAATTTTTGAGCTGTTCTAAAATTTTCCAGAGTCATACTAGAAAAATATATGTTTACTCATAGTGTTCTTCTTAAGAGCACGTTTGATAAAGGTTGCCCAAATAAAGTTTTTTGTAGTTTAGGATCAAAAATTAGCATATGTTTTAGTTACCTTTACAAAAAAAATTGTATTAATTTAACTAGGAACAAAACAATTCCACAAGCTTTCAATGGTGTAATGCATTCCAAGCTTAATCTGAAATTACATTCCTTCCGTAATGAGCAATCCCGATGAAGGTTTAGTGCAAGTCCAACCAAATGGAAGGTAATTACTTCAGGGTCCATCTTTGGCCTGAAGTTGGTCAGTCGAAATGCAAACAGGACTAAACTACCTCTTTGGAGTGAAATTGGACACCGTGAGCGGAGCAATAAGAGAATTGTTTGAGCGAGTCGTCGGGGAACGGCTCTAGGGAGGCAGAGCCCTACTTAGAGTGATTCGATTCCAGCGAGGTTTGCTCTAACCTCGACACAGAGGTATGAGAGATTGCCTCGAGGAAGGGGCACCGTTTATCGATGGCAAATAGACTCGGCTCAGTCGATAGTCATAACTCGATTCACTTCCACGGGCTTGCTGCCAAACCTCTCTTATTCTTTGATCATTCGTCGATACAGCTAATTTTATAACGGACTCATTTGAGGATTATTGTGCTTTGATTTAATTGTTTGATATACCTATTAATTCCATGTTTGTGCAAATAATACGTTTTAGCAGATTTCCCTTGGGGGAAATCAGCTATTGAGGTTGTACTCATGACGGAATTTCCGAAATTTTTCTTCGAATGTCTATCGATCCTACCTAGTAGATGACGAAAATGAAGTCCGTTCAAAACTGTATATATATATATATATATATATATATATATATATACTATATATATATATATTATATATATATTTGTTGTTACCGGCTCTAGCGGTCGCAATTTTTGTTAATCGTTACGAAACTCGATTAATTTAACCGTTTTATGTAAAAAGACAGATCAAGTTCGTTAATGGCTGAAATCGGACAGAGGGAGGGGGGTTTTAGAGGGGGGGATAACAAATCTTATTGCAAATTAAATTTACTATAAATATTGTCATATACGTTTATTCTCTATCTTGAATATTAACCGAGATATTTGCATTTTTCAGTTTTTAGCAAACCTCCACTTCTACTCATGTAACGTAAACAATACTCTGCAACATAATAAATCACATTATTGGAAGTTTAAATACCAAAAATTGTATTCAAGAGACCTTTATTATACGAGATACATGGAAATATGCCCTGGTGGAACCCCCAATCTTAAAAATTTTGGACTACTAAAATTTTATTGATTGAGATAACAATTATTCTGACTCATTATTAATTACAGTACTAGATATAGTAAATAGTTCTCAATAAAATAATGTGTTATATTCTGATATATTTCAGTAATTGTTTCTTTCCGTTGTGAGGCGGCCCGGCCCGTTTGTTTACATTTCTAACCTAACGCTTCCTTTCGGCAGGTTATTGAAATTGGATGAAACATTTATTTCCGTTTGTATTTATTCACGGTGTCATTGTGTTAGCAGTATGTATGTATATTTATCTATTAAAGTATATGTATCTACTAAACTTCCCGAGGGAAATCTGCTTAGTTTACGCAGCCCCTGCGTGACGGACTTTTTTTATTTGACAGTGGTTACGGTACTCTACACCAACTAGTCTTGTAATATCAGGAATATATAGGTAAACAACAATTCAATTCATCATCTAAATTAATGACATTTGTTACGTATTTTACCACAATCGCTTCCGGAGTTCGCTTTCAATTTCAGATATTATCTTAGATCTGCTCATCAATGAAAAAGCAGACTTAAGATAATGGGCTGAAAGGAACATAAAACTAGAGACCCGCTATAAGGAATCTATTTGATTGCCTCTTTCAAATAATTATCCTTACTGTAGACACAAAATAAAAAATATTTCAGGTTCTATTGGTAAGGTTCCGTGTGGGCAGTTCACGTGCGCGGGTCATGATCTCCAAATCAGACAGTCCAGTTAGCCCTGGTGACTACCGGCCGATCACTGTGGCCTCTGTTATTATCCGTCATTTGCACAGAATTTTGGCATTCAGGCTGGCATCAATCGTCCAGCATGTTCCGGAACAGAAAGGGTTTCTGAGTGGCATTGATGGGGTTGCCTGCAATGTTTTTCTCTTCGACTCTGTGCTCCGGAATTCTTGGAGGAAGAAACGGAACATTTGCTTAGCAGTCCTGGATGTCAAAAAGGCTTTTGATTCGATCAGTCGTCATGCGATCCTGGCTGTTCCTAGAGCCCGTGGTCTACCTGATGGATTTGTTAGATATCTTGATGGAATCTATGCAGGGAGCGTCTCGGTGATCTATGCTGGAGGTCGGTGTTTCGAGGGACATTTTGCCTGGCCGTGGGGGTCAGGCAGGGTGACCCGCTCTCACCGATTTTATTCAATATGGTCATTGACCATGTGATTGAGGCATCACGGACCCGAGTCGGCTTTCTTTTGGGTACTGTCGGGTTGTCGTGCATTGCCTATGCGGACGATCTAATTCTTCTGGCATCGTCGGAAGAAGGTCTCAACGTGTCTCTGAGACGGCTGAAATGTGCGCCTCAGGCCGACGAAGGGGGGTCAAGGTTTCCATGGCGTCGGGTCTTAGGGTTTCCGAACAGCCTGTTCGGGGTCTTGGAGTTGAAGATGTCTGGGTGTACCTTGGCGTCCCGTTTTCTCATCGTGGTGCGGAGCCTTTTTTGCCTAATTGGATGGACGTGATGACTAAGATCGATAGAGCACCACTGAAGCCGCAGCAGAAAATGGAAGCTTTGAGGACTTACGTATTACTCCGGTAGTTCCATGGGTTGGTGCTTGGAACACCCAACCCGGTTGAGCTCCGTCAAATGGATGTGGTTATAATGGCTTCTGTACGCATGGCTGCATCTCCCACCGGATTCCTGTAATGCATTTATTCATGCTGTTCGGAGGAATGGTAGGACTGGAATTCCTTCGATCGCTTCAAATATACCATTTCTTAGGGCCAAACGGTTAGGGTTCGCGGGTCTCTTATTGGGAGAGAGGGGAGCGACGCGGGAGGTGAGACAAGGGCTTGGTGGGGGGTTGGTGTCACCTGAAAATGTCCTGGATGTGAACGTGACATGTATGAATGAGCTGTATGATTTGAGTGAATGTAGAAAGGTCACTGCCTCTACTGCATGGATGGGTTCAAGAGCGGCGGAATTGTTGGGAAAGCAATTCGTTGCTTTCTCGATGATTGAGGGAGGGGCAATCCCTACCAGGATGAGGAAATCTCGGGGTCAGCCGGAGCGGAGGAGGCCACTTGCCGAGCTGTGTGTGAGTCACTGGAGACGATGGTCCACATCATGAGCATCTGCCCAAATACTCGCAGGCTAAGGATATACCAGCACGACGAAATAATGAGATTTGTAAGGTGGGGTTTTATCATGAGAGGGTGGCACACGTGGCAAGAAAATGTTATTATTACTCCACAGGGTAAATTTAGGCCAGACATGGTCGTGGAGTATAAAGGCAAGGCCGCGATTATTGATGTGCACGTGGTCACCGCGGCAGGACCCTTGGAAGACAGCTTCTTTAGGAAGAAAAGCAAATATGATCAGCTGGAGCTGAAGATGGCTGTTGCCAAGCTCGCTGATGTGGAGCCAGGCTTGGTGAGGGTTCTGCCGGTAACCCTGTCTTACAAAGGCGTCTGGTGCAAGAAGAGTGCAGATGGGCTGCGAGAGCTGGGAGTGAGTCAGGCTGCACTGGAGTGGATCACCATCAAAGTGCTCAGTGGAACCTGGTTCGTGTAGGCCAAGTTCAGTACTTTTCCTCGAGGCTTCAAGGCAGCTGGCAGACCAAGAGAAGGTGTTGGATAGGCTCGGCAAGTATGGTGAAAGTGTCCCAAATCTATGTTGTGCTCATTTCAGGACGAACTTTGGAGCGACGCTTCGGCACAGAAATCAGTGATTGTTATTTATTTATTTAAGTATGTTTTGTTGTTTTCTTTTATTTTATTATTAAGAGGTTTATATATATATATATATATATATATATATATATATATATATATATTATATTTCTATATGTTTTATATTTTTCTGTTGATAGTTTTAGTTTTAAGTAGGTTGTATTTCTAGGAGTAATGTTTTGTCTTTTGTTTTTAATTTTTTTTTTTTTTTTTATGAGTATATTTATGTTCATGACATAAATTGTTGTTATTTTTAAACAACTATGTTTGAGGTTTTTTTTTTGTTGTTCTCTTCTGTTTTATTTATTTTCTTTATAATTTTTTTGTTAGAGATACGAGTTAGGTTAAGGCAAAGAACTCTTTTTTCTTGGGTGCTAGCACCTTTTTTATAATGTCTTTTGGGACATCCAAAGGGTTAGGGACCCCCTTATTAATTGTGTATTTTATAAAGTGTTATAGGTTAGGTGAATTATGTTGTTGTTATTAGTATTTTATTATTCTATTTTGTGAAATGTATTTAAAACCCAAATAAACAAGTAAAAACTATAATGATCCTTACTGTAGACACAAAATAAAAAATATTTCAGCTAGCCAAAAATAACGAAAAATATAATAAATAATCGAACAGCCAAAAGTTTTGTTTATTCGTTACAAAATACAATATTTAATACTTTTTTACGGACGGTAATTTTTAAAATATAATTAAATAACACAAATATCAAAAGGAATTGTTTAAATGCACATGCCTTAATTATACATAATTCATTTCAGTTTATGAACAATATAAAAAAATTATCTAAATATAACTTCAATCAAAAATAAGTAGCACGAAATCACTTTTAGATAAGACTTATTGAAAATCACCAAAATATTTTAAAAATACCAGTTAAATTGTTATTTCTTTTGCAGAGCTGCATTACAATTAGGACAAAGCATGGAACTATGTTGTAAACAAATTTTGTTTTTGCAAATCTCACAACAGTAATTAGTATACCTACATTTATTTTCAGTTTTGCTTGGTTCACATTATTTCCTTTTGTTCGTTGTAGCGAAGGGACTTTTTTTATGCTGTTCTGTACTTGAGTTCAATGTATTGTCTTATGAGTCTCTGTACTCTTCTAGTTTCGTCCTTAGTTCGGTTGGTAAACGTCTACTGTTGTCACTGCGTCGTACAATATATCCTTGTACAAGTTCTTCTGAAAGCTCAAGTTTGAGCAAAATGGTAGAATAATAGGTTTATTTGAGTCCATTTAATAAAGAGAAATTGATGTACATATTTATGAAATACAGATTTCAAAAAAACTTACGAGATCGGGCGCGTGGTATCTAGAAGATAAAACTGATTGACAGGTGAAACACACGACTCCGTTAAACACAGTGACACAACATAGCTTGAGAGGGAATTCTCTAAAACACATAACTCGAAGCACTACACCACCACTCTCTGCTAGGAAGTGTGGCAAATATTTTTCTAGAAACTGTGTATCTGAGAGATCACTCGCCCAACGGAGGGTTAAATAAAGTAATAAATACACTTAAGGGCAAACAGGCGTTTGTCATGAATTAATGTCTGTGAGAAGAGAAGGAAAAAGGCAGTATGCTTACTTGGTGCAATCTGGTAATGGCATTAAAAAAATAACATAGATTTTAATTGTTAAGGATAAAATGTTAATATATAACTTTAAATGAAAACACCTTCCGTCTAGCTTAAAACCCACGATTCTATCGCTTAGGGTTCCTTCTAACGGAGATAAAGAGAATTGAATATGACTTGATATCAATTGTGAGTCATTACAGCACTTGGTAAATCTGTGTAACTTACGCAAAACCTAACTGACATTTTTTTATTAACCATGAGTTTTTTTACAAAACTTTGTTATGAGACCAAATTGTTTTATTTTTTTATTTCTTTGCTCCTCTCAAAGCGCTAATTGGTCCCTTTGATCATAGAGTGTTTAATTACTTTCACCATAAGAACACGTGGCGTTTCTTTTAAAGTGTATACCTTTCAAGAAACTACTGAATATTCATAGAATCTTTTATTATATATATTAAATTGACCTTTTAAAAACTGATTTATATTTCTGCCTCATTAAATTCAGCGTTTTACTTCCTGTATACTTTAAAGACTCATTCAATATTTCCAAGACAATATTGATGAATTTTAAGAGTAAAATTGTTATAATTAAGGATCATATGAGTTACCTAATTTACAACTTACTTCAAAAGCATATATATAAAATAAACCAAAAATAGTATTTATATAATAAAAATATACTTCCAAAGTATTCCACAAATTAAATATCATATTTTCACACACTATTAACAATTTTGAATTTTTAAAACAAAATATTTTGGGGTTAGCCATCCGAGTTAAAGCGTTGGCTTTAATCTAACATGTCAAACCTAGAGTGGCGAGTTCGATTCTCGCCTGGGCAAGGGAATTGATTCAGTGACGAAATTCATTAAATAAAATCCTATGTTTTACCGTAGATAGAAAAGGGTGGTAACCTGTAGATAACCCGTCCCAATAAGCCTTAGTTGCAAAAAGTGGACGTTAATAAATAATAACAATAATAACAAAATATTTTGTCTTTTTTTTTATATTCTGAAGTATATTTCATCTTTGTTGGTCGTATGGCCATACCTTAAGTGGTAGCGAAAAGCGGAAATTTAATTAAATTAAGGAAATTAAATTTTAACACCTCCGGGGCAATTCATCGAATCAAAACAGGACAAGGGACATAATTTATTGGTGGTACATCATAAACAAAAAAGGTTTCATGCAAAGTTTCAGAGAGATTTCATTGAAGTAGAAGGCTTATTATATATGTTTTTTAGAACTGTATCTGTATTTTTGAGAAGAAATTAAAAATATCAGACACTTCCCTTTCAATTTCAGGAAACCAACAGCTACAAGTAGATATATTAATGTCTCATCCCACCTAAAAACATGGTATCATCTATACCTTAGTAAACAGAGCTATTTCATTGAGTAGCAATGAAACACATTTAAAAAACGAAATAATACAGAAAAAAGTAGAACTGCACTACAACGGCTACAAAAAAAAACGGATGTAACAAGAGTATTAAGAAAAATAAGAAAAATTAAGAAGAGACTTGATGTCACCAAGATTCAACAAGACATTGAAAATTCTCAAGTTAAATCATTAGCAATGTAGCACTTCCTTATACAGCGGGGACTTCAGAAAGACTGGCAAGACTACTTAGAAAATATAATTTACAAATAGTATTCAAACCACAAAAAATATTAAATGAATATTTAAAAAGTCCGAAAGGCACCCAATGTTTACAAGATAGTGGAGTTTATATGATACCATGTGATTGCGGTAAAGTTTATTTGGGACAGACAGGTAAGAAGACTGCTACAAGAGTTAACCAACACATGGCTGATCTAAAATATCACAGAACAAATACCTCCGCCATAGCTAGACACATATGTATTTGTCCTAGTCAAATTAAATTCGACGAGACAAAGGTTCTACATAGAGAAGACCACTTTGATAAAAGATTGGTTAGAAGCTCTCGAAATTAACAAGAGAAAAAATGCAATAACCGGCGTGGATGGTTTCATACTCTTTGAAACGTGGAAAGCCATAATAAAATAAAATCCAAAACAACGATTTAACCCTGGATTGGCACTGCCAATTACATGAACGGTATTGACACCGTGGGGTAAATTTTACCCCATTCTTTAAAACACGTAAAAAGTATCAATTTCGATTTTGATTTTTGGTTTTTTATTGCAATAATAATGTATTACAATAGGAACATCAAGAAAGCAAAATCAAACAACAATTAAAGTGCAATATATTTTTTAAAATTCGCAAAATATCTATAAAATTGAAAAACTCGAAACGAAAAAATTATCTTAAAAAATTTTGTTTACAAATTATCACTAAAAAGATTATATTTTTTATACAATGTTCTTCTTCTTTTGTCTACGCTTCGTAAATAGTACATTTTTATGCTAAGCATATCCGTTTTTTCCAACATAAACCTCCAATTTTTGCACTTTTGGTTGAGGTTCAGAATGTGATCCAACATCCATACTTAAGTTACATAAACTTGAAGCATTTGACATACTTGGTAAAAATACTACAAGGAGGTGGTCTAGTGAGAGTGGAGTTCTTCAGGATCAGAAAACATTGTGATATATGTCATATTTCCACAGGAAAAACCGTAAAATATAAGTTAAGTAGCTCGGGATGAAATTGTAGTCGAGCGAAAAAGTTAGCCGTTGACTACACAGTGGGGTAAAAAATACCCCAGACACAATTAATGACCTTCTCCTGCAACTATTAGCAGACAACTGGCTTTGATTATATTAGGTTATGCTAGGAAAGGATGTGTATTTAGAAAAGTGGACAGGGGCTCTGTGATTCGCAGATGTTAAGAACCACTCGATACAGCTAAATGTGGGGTATTTTTCACCCCACGGTGTCAATCCAGGGTAACTATGCAACAAACGAAAACTACTGCTGAAAATTAATTCCTCTAAAAAATTGTGAAATACAAACCTGACCTAAAACTAGAAGGGCAGTGGCGTAGGTGCATTATTAAAAGCTCGTTGTAAGGGCTGTTTGAGGGGTTGCGAATTCCAGCAGCTGAAATAGGTCAGATGGAAGCAGTTGTAGATGCATGAGCATCACGTAGCCCCTTGAATCAACACTAGGATTAAGGCTCGAATCTGAAGCCTCTCCGACCCATTGTGAATATTAATAAACCTCTCCGTCATATTTTTTGAAGAAAGACTGCTTCATTTTAAGTGGCAGAATGATCTATTTAAGACAATAAGACAGCATATTAGAATCGTGGGTTAGATTCTCATGTTCCCCATGAAAAATGAAATATCTGGTCCCGTCCTTGCTAGAATAACGTGAGGTCGTGTAGATTCCCCAGTCCTATTTGATTTAGACCCATAAAATTGACCGTAATAAATAACCATTTGGGGCTTTCTTCAAGAGAAATCAGCTATTGAGGTTTTAGCTAATTTCCCTTATGGGAAATCAGCTATTGAGGTTGTACTCATGACGGAATTTTCGACTTTTTTCTTCAAATGTCCATCGATCCTACCTAGGAGATGACGAAAATGAGGTCCGTTCAAAACTGTTTATATATACATATATATATATATATATATATATATATTTGTCTGTTACCGCTCTAGCGGTCGCAATTTTTGTGTAATCGTTACCAAACTCGATATTTAGTCGTTTTATGTAAAAAAAAGATCAAGTTCGTTAACGGCTGAAATCGGACCAGGGGGAGGGGGGGGGGTTTAGAGGGGGAGAATTTTGAAAATTCGAAATATCTCTGTTACTATAAGTCGGATCGAAAAAAAGTATAGAATCAATCTTATTGAAAATTAAATACACTATAAATGATGTTATATACATTTATTCTCTATCTTGAGTATTAACCGAGATATTTGCATTTTTCAGTTTTCAGCCTTAAGTAAACCCCCACTTTTACAAGTGTAAATACCAAATATTGTTTTCATTGAACCTTTACTTACTGTCGAACACCCTCCCTTCTTTTGTTTTTGGATTACTAACATTTGAGTGATTGAGATAAAACTGATTCTGATTCAGTACAAATTACACCACTAGCTTTAGTAAATTGTTTTCAATAAAATTAATAGTTATATTCAAATATATTTCATTAATTGTTTGTCTTTCCGGTCTATCTATGCAGCACTACGAGGTTGGCTGGCCTATTGTTAACAATTCAGCCTTGTATTGTACATTTACTGAGCATTCACGGCTGTGTTACCTGTATATTTATGTATTGTAAACCTTCACGTGGGAAATCTGCTTAGTTTACGCAGCCCCTGCGTGACGGACTTTTACATTATGAATCTTGTGAGGTAAGGTGTCTTGGAGGACTGGAATCACTGACACCAATTTAATTGAATATTTTGTATTTAAATAAATTAACCAATTTTTTTAGTGCTCTAGGTTCTAACCACTTTTAGAAGATTTCTCTTAAGGGAAGTCAGGTATTGAGGTTGTACTCATGACGAAATTATCGAAATTTTTCTTCACTCCACCCCTACCTAGTAGTTGACGAAAATGAGGTCCGTTCAAATCTGTATATATATATATGTGTGTGTGTGTGTGTGTGTGTGTGTGTATTTGTCTGTTACCGCTCTAGCGGTCGCAATTTTTGTTTGATCGTTACCAAAATCGATATTTATTCTTTTTATGTAAAAAGAAAGATCAAGTTCGTTGACGGCTGAAATCGGACCAGTGGGAGGGGGATTATAGACGGGAGGATTTTCGAAAATTCGAAATATCTCCGTTACTATACGCAGGATCGAAAAATTGTTTGTTGGCTAACGGACGAGTGACTTTCCTGCCAAAAGCTAGTTCGGTCGTTTCCTTAACTCTCGACTCTCGTGAAATTTCTCTATTGTAAAACTTCACGTGGGAAATCTGTTTAGTTTACGCAGCCTCTGCGTGACGGACTTTTTTACTAATTGTAATACTGAACTCTGAACATCTGTACAATTAAATAAGCCATCACACAGAAATTAAATAATTTAAATAAATAAATCAATAATTAAATTACGATTAAATTATAGTAATTCGTGCGATTGCATCTCTCTGTAGGAGAAGGGGCATCTTCTAGCGGCCGTATTCCGGCTTTGCCGCTACAATATGATTTGGCCTTATTAACACTCGGTAAACCTTAAGTGGTGGTTTCGATTCCCGCCTATGAAGTAGACGTTTTTTTAATGACTAACTAATTAAATAAACTCCTTAGTCCCATCCTGCCTGCAAAAGAGTGATAACCTGAAGATAACCCGTCCAAATAGCCATAGTACCACAAAGGTCGTTAATTATTATCTAATATTTGAGACACCATTTTTCGAAGTATATTTTTGGAAGAAAGGCTCGATGATCAGAGATTTAGCAGAGGTCGTTCTCATGATTTTGGAAAAATTTAATTTCATATTTCCATCTACCAAATGATCCTTAGATTACCATATTGAGGTCTGTTCCGAATCGTGTGTGTGTGTGTGTGTGTGTGTATACATGCATACTTCTGAGTTACCACTCTACCGGTGGTTTTATGTAAAGCTAATGATTGAGTTTGTTGATTGCTGAAACTGGGCCAGTGGGAGAGGGAGGTTTAAGATAGGGAATTTCAAAAAATCAGAATATCTCCGTTATTATACCTTGGATGGAAGACCCATCTCATGGAAAATATAATATTCTATAAATGTTGAAATGCACACTTTCTTTTCCAATATGGTAAGTTTATCAATTCTTCAGCTAAGTCTAATTTATTTCCAACAACTTTGTTGGCATTCTTTTCATTTGGATAGCTGCGTAATATATTGGTCTGTATGTCCTCAAAAGAAAATACATATGAAATACAACGTTTATATAGATAACATGTTCTTGTTTAGATTAAAGTGGAAATTTAGGTGTAGACTATTAAAAACGGGCAATGATGAAACTCTCCATGGATTACTGATTTCTCCATAGTACCAAATGGAAACGTTACATTTTTTGATAAGTAACTATATTGACATATACCAATATAATTCTCAAGTTGTAATTATTTTGTTGCTATCGATTTTTTTTTTTTTTCATTCTTTTCAGATTCTATAAAGGACATCTTGGAAATTAATCATGGAGAAATACACAACTGAACAAAGAACACAAATTGTGAAATTTTATTATCAAAATGGAATGCCAATTATCTTGACACAACGAGCCTATCGTCGCCATTATGGAATCAGGGATTCTCCAAGTGAATCAATGATAAGGCGGTTGATTGGTCGATTTGAAGAACAGGGTGCAGTCCTGGACCGTCCACGAACTGGCAGACCTCGAACGGCTAATAGTGAAGCTGCTGTTAAACACGTGCGCGAGAGTATTGCAGAAGATCCGTCAACCTCAACTCGCCGGCGTTCTGGCCAGGTTGGAATGTCCCAGTCATCATTGCGACGTATCCTTAGAAGGTTAAATCTCTTCCCGTATAAAATCCAGTTGGTGCAACAGTCAACCAGTTGTGTCAAGATAATTGACATTCCAATTTGAAATAAAATTTCACAATTTGTGTTCTTTGTTCAGTTGTGTATTTCTCCATGATTAATTTCCAAGATGTCCTTTATAGAATCTGAGAAGAATGAAAAAAAAAAAAATCAATAGCAACAAAATAATTACAACTTGAAACCCCTTCGGGACTTTTGACTCACTCTGTGTGTGTGTGTATATATATATATATATATAATATATATATATATATATATATATATATATATATATATATATATATCAGCTGATTTATTTTCCATACTAATGATAAGAACAATATTATTATTTTATTCAATGCAAATTACTCAAGAATATTTTATTTTCTTGGAATTCAGAGTAATGGGAGTTGAGGAGTTGGTCTTAAAAAACTTGGTAAACCTAGAGTCATGGATTCAAAATTCACTAAATTGAATCCTTACACCCATCCTGGCTAGAAAATGGCAAGTAAAATGCATAAACCTCCCCGATTAGCCTCAGTGGCACAAAAGGGCGTTAATAAATGACATTTAACATTTTTTTTAATGTTCCAGGATCAATAAGCAACATAGACGACGGAGAGTTTCACTGCAATAAGACCCAAGTGAGGAAAGTTATATCTGGCGTAGTCGGTGCTTCTTCCAGCGTCACTTCCATCCAGGTTGCTAACCTACTCAGGCTCTTCAAGATTCCACAAGTATGTAACTAGTAAAGTAACATTTTTTTTTGTAACAATGAATACATAAATATATTTATTCTGATATATTTACATCAGGAAGTACTTATAAGTCAACAATTACATCAGCAGAGCTCTATCAACTACTCAAAGAAGAAATTGATAAAAACTGGCAACAAATGTGGAACGAAACTCATAACAATAAACTAAAAATTGATATCTCTGGAGTATGCTGGATAGTAGAGGAACCAATTGATAAGGATCAATAAAAAGGTCTTGTCCTCTACTGATTTTTAGTATTATGCAGAGGGCACTTTCGGAGTCAACGCTCCATCCTCAGTGCCTGCTGACAAACAAAACCTTGAGTCAATATAACAAACATAGAATGGCCAAAGACAAAATAAAAAATAGTCACAAAAACAAACACAAAAATAAAGAGAAAAACAATAGAAAATTTAATAACTAGTCAACTAATAACAATAGCTGATTTCCCTTAACACTCCAATACACGTGCCCCCTGGTGAGACATAAATACACGCGTGTCATCTGTCAGATGACTGTTCACTTATTTGTCAAAAGTGAATAATATAATTTTTTTTTTCGCAATTTTGCAGGAATAATGGTGCATAGATAAATGAAAAAGTTCATAAATTTGTATTTAAAAAAAAAATATCTGTATATAAATCTTCAAAAATGTTAATTTTTTGTAACACAGTTGCCACGGTAGCTTAGTTTCAATTTTATTCCTTATTACTGGCTTGCAAAAGGTAAATCAACTAGTAAACCTAGGAACACAACTCTTATCAGTCTTGTAAGATAGTTTGAGTGAACATAATAATAATGTAAAATGTATGAACACATTGACAATTGAGCCTCATTTCTAGAACTTGAAAAGTTACTCAAATAAATGGAAATGACCAATAAAAAAAATACTAATAAAAACCAAGAACCTTTGTTTTTAAAAAATTAAACTTAAATTTCACTCTGAATCACTTTTACGGGTATTACCCACACCCACGTTCCATCAGCACAAGAAAAGTCACAGTGTTGCAGACATAAATATTGGCCACATTCCTTGCAAGAATATTTGGTGTATCGTTTTGTTTTATTTTCCAAGCAAAATCCGCAGGGCGTCCACTAGCATCAGTAGCTGCTAAGTTGCTTGAAGATCGTGATGGTATTTGATCATTGGGAAGGAGTTCTCGAAGACGTGAGGTCATGGTGCGTGGCAAATTGCTGAGCTGCACTCGTATAATCAACTGATCTCTGATGAGTTCATTCCCCAGTTCACGAAGGAAAAGTCGTCGAGTTGGTACGTTTTGTCCGTTCCCCAGACTGATGACTTGGCTGTTGATACCAGCCACATCGAAATCGGGCATTATGAAAAACTTACATTTTTACACGCGTGTCATCTGTGAGATTCTCTCGGCCAAAACACGCGCAAACTGCACTGGACGCACGCTCACCGGCAACAGAACTGTCGAGCTAAGTGAGCTTGAGGATTACTAGGGCGGGGGACCAGGCTCACCTCCCTCCATCAAACTTATGACGAAAAAACAGAACTGGTCATCTGTGAGTTGACGCGCGTGTATTGAAGTGTTAAGGGAAATTTGCTAAAAAATAAAGAAGTGAACAACTATAAGCGTATGTGAAAAACTTAAAACTATAAATAAAATTAAAAAACTAAAAAACAACACAAATTACAGATAAGAAAACATATCACAGTGGGTGAGAAAATTAAAAAAAAATAAAAACCAACACAAATTACAGATATGAAAACATATCACAGTGGGTGGACACCTCTGAAAAACACCTTTCGGCAAGAGGAACTGTAAAAGATATCTAAAAAATAAAAAATGAAACACCCCATACTAATAACAGAGAGGAGATGTACTGGCGAATAGAGACCGTAATATTAATAAAAAGTCCGTCACGCAGGGGCTGCGTAAACTAAGCAAATTTCCCACGTGAAGTTTTACAATAGAGAAATTTCATGAGAGCCGAACAGTTAAGAAAATGGCCAATCTAGCTTTTGGCGGGAAACTCACTCATCCGTTATCAGCCCCGATTTCATAAAAATGCAAATTTCTCGGTTAATATTCAAGATAGAGAATAAATGTATATAACACTATTTATAGTAAATTTTATGTGCAATAAGATTGATTCTGTAAAAATTTTCGATCCGACATATAGTAGCGGAGATATTTCGAATTTTCAAAAATCCTCCCCTCTAAACCCCCTCTCCCACTGGTCCGATTTCAGCCGTTAACGAACTTGATCTTTCTTTTTACATAAAACTACTAAATATCGAGTTTGGTAACGATTAAACAAAAATTGCGACCGCTAGACAGACAAATACACTTCTCTAAAATGAATAGGGATATTGGTTATTTTTTCCTTAAGGGATCCAGAGACAACAGAGAGTTGAATTCGTAGTAGGAAGATAGGGCACACAAGATTATCGCATGGTAATTTTATGACAAAAGATCAACCCCCGATTTGTGGGAAGTGTAACGCAGACTTGACTATCTATCGCATATTAATGGAATGCCATACGTATACAGATATTCGAAACGAATGCAATATTTCCAATGATATAGCAGTGGCCCAAAGAGATAGATAAGTTGTTTAATTTTGTGAAAATTACGATTTTAAAGAAAGAAATTTAAATTACTACTGTTTTGATTGTTTATATTGTGTAACGGTTACCCTACATTTTAGCAGATTTCCCTTAAGGGATTAGCTATTGAGGTCGTACTCATGATGCGAGTTGCGAAACATTTCTTCAAATATCCATCGATCCTACCCAGGAGATGTCGAAACTGAGGTCCGTTCAAAATTATATATATATATATATATATATATATATATATATATATATATATATATATATTTGTACTTAGCGCTGTTACCAAACTCGGAATTTAATCGTTTTATGTAAAAAGAAAGATCAAGTTCGTTAATGGCTGAAATCGGACTAATGGGAGGGGGGGGGGGGTTTAGAGGGGGGATTTTTGAAAATTAAAAATATCCCCGTTATTATGCGGTGGATCGAAAAATTGTATAAAATGAATCTTAATGCAAATTAAATTTACTATACATATTGTTTTATACATTTATTCTGTATCTTGAATATTAACCGAGATATTTGAATTTGTATTCTGCGTGTGGTCGGCAGGAGTCGGCTATGTTCGGACTTTCCGCCGAGAGCTCTGGCGGCCTTTTCCGTAACTATTCGTCCTTCGTGAATAGGTTTAGAGGTTTCTTACTACTTCAGTTATTATTAGGCAGATTTCTCTATTGTAAAACTTCATATGAGAAATCTGCTTAGTTTACGCAGCCCCTGCGTGACGGACTTTTTCTCAGCTTACCTACCTGTAAAGGAGATATTTGAAAATTTGAACCCATCCCCTCCCTCAAAACGTTCACTATTCTAGGTCGGATATTATCCATTAGCGACTATGATCTTTAGAGTTAAATTAAATGGTAGAATGATGATTATGGTACAGATTAAATAAACATTTTCTAGTCAAGACCGGAAACTCTTACTTGGTGATGTCACCACGCTAATTATTTCTATGTATCCTACATATTAAGAGTAATAAATACAATATTCGATATTTCATCTTCGAATAAAGTAGCTAATATTATAACAGCTAATTTTTAATATGATATAGGTAGAAGAGGGGGTTTATTGAAGGCTGCAAATTAAAAACTTCAAATATCTCGGTTAATATTTAAGATACAGAGAAAATGTATTTAACAATATTTATATATAATTAAATTTACAATATGTGTTTTTCAGTAAAACTTTTCGAAACGACTTACAGTTAGGGAGATATTTCAAATTTTCAAAATTCCTCTGCTCTAAACCCCCCCTCTCCTTAGTTAGATATCAGCCGTTAATAAACTTGATCTTTATTTTTGCATAAAACGTTTATATATCGAGTTTGGTAATGATTAAAGTTCCGGCCGCTAGAGCGCTACTAGACAAATTTATTAATGTATATATCTGTCAACTCTCGCTAACACGAACCTCGATAACACGAAATCCTCGATATCACGAATTATTTTTAATCCCCTTGGGAAAAACCTGTCTAACACGAAGAAATTACCATACGTAACACGAACTGTTGACGATATTTTGGATTCCTTAACCAACGATGAAGACGCTCCTTCGGACGAAGATCACGGGGACGAAGAACCAGCAGACGTCACATCTAAATAAGCCGAAGCTGCAGTACGTACTCTACGTATGTTTTTAGAAAAAAACCAGTGATGTACCAGACAGTGTGTTTTCTTCAATTGTTTCAATCGAGAATTTGATTGACAAACGTGTTGCTAACAGTCTTAAACAGAAGCAAGATAACGGACTATTTCAACTACTAGTTGGATTGCAGTAATATGGTCGGTACTGTTTACTCTGATTTACACGATATTTATTATGTTTACTGTAAGTATTTTTTATTATACTGTACCAAGTTAAATGTTTAATTTTGAAGCAGTAAGGGATACAGCAAAGTTTTTTTTTTATTTTAATCAACATTATGACTGATAGTGTTTTTCAGTTTTAAGCAAAGGAAGATTCAGGACTTATTAATCAGTGGAATTAATATTATATTTTCTGTTTTCCGTGTTTTACCGTTTTTTTTTAATTATGTATATATACATATTTTAATTCACTTAAATATTCGTAAAATATTAAGATTATGTAGATTTGTAGAAGATGTAGAGAATAAATCACAGTACATTTTCTTACCCCTGTAACACGAATTTTCATTTAGTTCACCTCTATAACTCGAACTATGCCTAAGACGAACTATACATAACACGAACAAAAATGGCAGTCCCCAGGAATTTCGTGATAGCGAGAGTCGACTGTATATATATATATATATATATATATATATATATATATATATATATATACAAACATATTCGGGCCTCATTTTCGTCATCCCCTAGGATCGAAGGACAATTGAAGAAATTTTCCAAAATTGCGTCATGAGGACAACCTAAATAAGTTTTTTTTTCTTTAAGGGAAACCTCTAAAAGGGAAGGAGATGAGCCGGATGTGACAGGAACAGTAATTGAAAGGGATTCCTGGAAGATTGGAGGATAATTGAACTTTTATAAAAGATCATTGGTTGCTGGGAAATGAGAAAACTTTGACTACATTAGGATTGATCAGAAAAATGACTTCCTTTACATTTTTCTCTATATCTATCGAATTTTCATCCATCTATAAAATAAATATATATATATATATATATATAAGCAATTAAAAAAAATGACTTATTTATGAATACATATATATCCATTATTCCCATAAAATGAAAAATTCTATAATTTTTTTTTTAAATATTTCTTTAATAACTGTATTTAAAATTGTTAACATTAGTTTCAATAGTATTTAGAACAATATAAATTTATACCATGCAATTTTAATTTAGTCTACATACTACATCACTAATCTTTACTCTGGATTTGTGCTGGCTGGTGGAGGTCCATCATCAACGGAAGGATCAAAAAGGTTAAACACCTCTAATATTAATACTTCTTTTATTACAGACAAAGTACTTTTGGGGCGAACCGTCCCATCTTCAGTGCTCTAGAGTTGGTCCCTATTGAGCCGACATCTTCGGCGAGACTCAGATGTCTCAGACGCTCAGGTGTCCGAAGATGTCGGCTCAATAGGGACCAGCTCTAGAGCACTGATGATGGGACGGTTCGCCCCGAAAGTACTTTGGCTGTAATAAAGAAGTATTAAGAGTGGAGGTGTTTGACCTTTTTGATCCTTCCGTTGACTAATCTTTAGTTTAACTATGAGTATCCTGGTTTATGAGTGATGAAAAACTTGTCTCATACCTAAGAGTATAATATAGTGTACGAGGACTTACTTTTTGACCAATTAGAATGACCAAGAGTTTTAATGTTTGCTTGAGTATTTGTGATACCCATCGTATTGTGTATAATTCTTGTAAAAAGGAACGGAGATGCGTGATAAGCTGTTATCAACATTTTTCGTCAGTTTGTTGATTACTGAACTGGTACATAAAAAAATAAAATAAATAAACGTCAAACAACAGAATGTTTTTTAATAAATTAACCAGAATGCAGTAAACGACAACATCAGAACTATAACTTATAAGAACGTTTGACGGGAGGCAGCCAGTACGTTAACAACATATTCACTACCTAAATAAATTAAATAAAAGTCCGTCACGCAGGGGCTGCGTAAACTAAGCAGATTTCCCTCGTGAAGTTTAGTAATAGATAAATCTACATACTGCTAACACAACAACACCGTGAATAAATACAAACGGAAATAAGAAATGTTTCATCCAATTTCAATAACCTGCCGACAGGAAGCGTTAGGTTAGAAATGTAAAGAAACGGTTCAGCCCGCCTCACACCGGAAAAACAATTACTGAAATATTTTAGAATATGACATATTAATTTCATTTAAAACTATTTACTATATCTAGTGCTGTAATTAATAATGAGTCAGAATAATTGTTATCTTAATACATTAAGACGGGGGGGGAAGTCACCAGGACATATTTGCATGTTTGTATCTCGTTTAATAAAGGTCTCTTGAATACAATTTTTGGTATTTAAACTTTGAATAATGTGATTTATTATGAAGCGGAGTATTGTGTATGAACATGAGTAGAAGTGGCGGTTTGCTGATGGCTGAAAAATGCAAATATCTGGGTTAATATTCAAGATAGGGAATAAATGTATAAACATATTTATAGTAAATTTAATTTACAATAAGATTGATTTTGTAAAATTTTTCGATCCGACGTATAGTAACGGAGATATTCCGAATTTTCAAAAATCCTCCCCTCTAAACCCCCCCCCTCCCTCTGGTCGGATTTTAGCCGTTAACGAACTTGATTTTTCTTTTTACATAAAACAACTAAATATCGAGTTTGGTAACGATCAAACTAAAATTGTGACTGCTAGAGCGTTAACAGACACACACACAATATATAATATATATATATATATATATATATATATATATATATATATATATATATACAATATATATATATATATATATATATATATATATATATATATATATATATATATATATTACAGTTTTGTACGGACCTCATTTTCGTCATCTACTAGGTAGGATAAATGGACATTTGAAGAAAAATTTTGAAAATTCCGTCATGAGTACAACCTCAATAGCTGATTTCCCTTAAGGGAAGTTTCATTTTAGACATTTATGCTTCAGCTTTTATGACGATTTGTCTATTTTTCATCCGGACTTTTCAATTTGCAACTAAAATGGATTGCAGAAATTTCTGTTTGACTACTAAAGCCATATTGAATATCGTTGATTTGAAGTATGCATTCCCCGGTGCATCCAAGCGAAAGATGAATGGTTTTAGTGATTGCGAACGCATCAATGAATCTGCTTTTGATGTTTTCGATTGAGAGCATTTTTCAATAATATTAATAGGAATATTCTCATGAAAATTGAATTGTGCAATTTTCAAATTACTTTTTAATAACCAAATGGAACAAATATTTTATCTGTATATAGTAACACAAGTGTGTGTGTGTGTGTGTGTGTGTGTGTGTGTGTGTGTGTGTGTGTGTGTATAAATATATATATATATATATATATATATATATATATATATATATATACTCGTAAATTCAAATTGCCGTTATTTGCACAGTAATTATCAGAAAATACGTGAACCAAAAATTGATGAAGTTATATTACAGCTGTTATATTTTGCAATGTATGATTTGTTAATAGCATAATTTCTTGGTTAACTTGATGTCATACCTTCAATCTAGGCCTGAATAAGATTGAAATTGAATCCATATAACTGTATAATGAAATTTTGGGAAGGGAAAATTTTAATGCAATAGAACAATAACACAATGGAATAGTATTTTTAAAATATACAAAGGATGCATGTCATATTAAGTGTGCTTTATCACTTAATATGACATGCATCTTTTGTATATTTTAAAAATACTATTCCACAATTTTGTGAAATTCCAAAATAACGAAATAGAAAAGTACATTAACCCTAGAACTACCAAGGGGGGGGGGGGCTCCTTGAGCCCACGACTTTTTGTTTTTGTTCCCTATCACCCAATTTTAATGGGATATTTTTGATATTTTATGTATTCCTCAGAAAAACATCCTAGAGTGAGGGCATAACAATAAAATTAAATAAAAAAATTTCTATGTTGATAAAAAAAAAATTTTTTTTGACGTCTGGTCTCCTGGAGCCCCCCCCCTTGGTAATGCAAGGGGTTTTTATACACTTAAGTACCAAGGGGGGCTCCTCGAGCCCACTGATATTTAATACTACTTTTAACTAGTAATTCAAGTGTTATTAATTATATTGCTCAAATAATAATTACTTTGATTTAATTTAAACATACACAAACCTTCTCAAGTTTTTTTTTTCTCAAAAAAAAATATATATATTTTCCCCATATAATTTTTTTTCATATAAAAATATATTACTGAGATGGTTATAATTATTGCTCCTGATAGGTACTTTTTTAGAAAAAAAATGATTGCCCAAAAGCACCGATAATTGCATTACGAATCTGATAATTATATTTTCTTAAATTATTATTCTATTATAATGTTATAATAACTTAGATATAGATAACATTTTATTCTAACAATGTTTAGATATGTGCCTCCAGTAGAATAAAATTACATTTAATTTAAAGTCATCCTTTTTTCCCCATCCGAACTTTTTTTTTTAATTTATTTTTATTTTTGTATTTAATTTTTTTTCCACAGGTGTCATAAGAAACGTTCATTAAACATAATCCAATAGAAATAAAATTTTTAAAAAAAATATAGAACCAAAATAAAAGGTTTTTAAGGTTGTGGGCTCGAGGAGCCCCCCCCCCTTGGTAATCCATGCGACCTGGGAGAGGTCGGTAATACTAGGGTTAACAGGCTATGCGCCGAGGATAGTTTCAAGTCTAAAATAGATCATTCACGCAGGGGCTGCGTAAACTAAGCAGAATTCCTTCTTGAAGTTTTGCAATAGATAAATCTACGTACTGGTAACACAAAACCGCCGTGAATATTAAGTGAATAAATTCATGTAATGAGAAATCGTCTAGTCCTCCCATCGGAAATTGTCTAGCTTGTAAACATACCTGATCTGCCAACCTCTCAGAGCTGATCAGATAGATAGAAATATTCATCACCGGAAAGGAAAAAAAAGTCCGTCACGCAGGGGCTGCGTAAACTAAGCAGATTTCCCACGTGAAGTTTTACAATAGAGAAATCTGCCTAATAACAACTGTAGTAGTAAGGGATCTCTAAACATATTCACGAGGGACGAATAGTTACGGAAACGGCCGTCAGAGCTCTCGGCGGAAAATCCGAAACATAGCCGAGTCCTGCGGACTACACACAGAATATAAATGCAAATATCTCGGTTAATATTCAAGATACAGAATAAATGTATAAAACAATATGTATAGTAAATTTAATTTGCAATAAGATTGATTATATACAATTTTTCGATCCGACGCATAATAACGGAAATATTTCAAATTTTCCGAAAATCCCCCCCTTTTAAACCCCCTTTTAAAGATGGCAAATACATGTATACATATAACAATATTTATAGTAATATTCAATAAGATTTCTTCTATACATTTTTTCGATCCGACGTAACGTATCGGAGATATTTCAAAGTTTCAAAATTCTCCACTCTAAACCCCCTCCCCTTCCTCTTTATCAGCTTTTAGCAGATTTCCCTTAAGGGAATGCACTAGTGAGTTTGTTTGTTACCTTTTCATGCATAAACGGCTGAATTTTCGAAATTTTTGAAACTTCAAATGTCCATTCCTACTAGCCCTACCTAGACTTTAGGCTATATTAATTTTCTCTGAGACGAAAATGAGTGTCCGTTCAAAGGGAGGCCTGATATTAAAAGTCACGATAATTCGTTATATATATATATATAAAATGTGCACATAACAATAGTTATATATTTTGTTATATAGAGTAACTTTTATCTATAATCACTATCTATCGTAATCTAAAGTCTATATGATTTGTCTGTTACCACACTAGCGGGAGTCCGCAATTTTCGTTGATCGTTAGACCAAACTCGACTATTTAGTCGTTTTAATGTTAAAAAGAAAGACGCCTCAAGTATCGTATAACGGCTGAAATCGACAATTCTAGGGACGGGGAGGAGTGGGGTTTATAAGGAAGATTACCGAAAATTCGAAATAGCGGTATTTCGTTTTCTACTGGTTTTTCTGCAAATATGCACATGACGAAAGTTGTTTATTTTATTATTTAGTGTAACTTTTGCTCCGTTCACTATGTTCGTAAAATGAAGTAAACACGGGATATACGCTAAAAATTTAGCTGTAGTCATTAATCTTATTAGTGCTTATTTAACATTAATGAATGAATACTATGACAAAAGATTTTATGTTCTAGTCACATTTGGTAACTCTGTACATGAATCGGATTAACCGAGATTTAATTTGCATAATGTATTCTGCGAGATACCAAAGTCACCAGTATTGGCACTAAGAGTGTTAGCGAACTTTCCGCGAGAGGCTCTTTGGTTCGGCGTTTCTATAATCTTCGCCCCAATATCGTGATGTTATAGGGTTATGAGTTTATGACCAACTTTTTTTGCAGGGCTAGAAACTACTGGGTCTGTTACGCTCACCTAAATTTTTGAATGTAAATGAAATTAGGTTTCGGTTCTTACAACTATTTAATTCCATAAATTATTAAAATAATACTTCGAATCAATATTTTAAGGAAAACTATGGAGATGCTGGAGCGGAAGGAGGCCGGAGCCTAAACAGTTGTTATTGAGCAGACCTATTCCCTATTGTAAACACTTTCCACAACGCTCTACTATTGGGAATATCACATAGTTACAAAACTACGCTTAGCCCCTGCGTGACGGACTGGTTTTTGACTAGGTTATGAAGTTTCCTTATAGAGGATCGTTAGTTTTGCATGAATGCTATCCACTTATTAATCAAGTTTGAAGTAACGAAAAAGGTGAGTTAAAAAGTGGAGACAGATAGATCAGGAACACATTTTTATTTATTTGAATAACAATTTTTTTTTCTATAATACACCTGCTAGACCCTCACGGGAAAACAATGAGCAATATAAAATGAATATATAAATATAAATATATATATATATATATATATATATATATATAATATTTCACGTACTATATAATTTCCTCATTTTCGTCCTCTGATGAACTGAACGCAAACTGAAAAATGCAAATATCTCTGCTAATTCTGAAGATAGAGAATAAATGTATATCAATATTCATAGTTAATTTAATTTTGGCCAAATTTTAAGGAATCGGTTACTTGCTACATTCTTTCGATAATAACGGAGATATGAAGAATTTTCGAAAACCACCTCTAAACCTGGTGAGATTTTATCTATTAAAAACCATTATCTTTCTGTTTACATAAAACGACTAAATAGCGATTTTGGTAACGATTAAACTATAATTGCAACCAAACAAATATATATATATATATATATATATATATATATATATATACATACATACATTTGAATGAACATCATTTTCGTCATCTGCTAGGTAGCATCGATGGACCTTTGAAGAAATGTTTCGAAACTCGCGTCATGAATACGACCCCAACAGCTGATTTCCTTTAAGGGAAATCTGCTAAGAGATGTGGCAAAAAGACACATACTAACTCTCAATAGGAAAATTTCAAATCTTCCTTTGTCGGCAAGAAGTGTGGGAGTAGCCATGAGCTAGAAAGAAGTGTTTGGAGTGAGTGTACCCATTATGAAAGAGCGAACGTCTGTTAGCTTAATACGTTTGATGCCTTTTCAAATCATCTCTCACTTCATATATATAGAAAAAAGAAAAGGAAAAAAAAAAAAAAAACGTGAACAAAGCTTTTCCGAGATTCGTTCAAACCGTGCTTTTTTCTTCAGCTCAGCCAGAACGGAGGCCCATCTGAATGTATTTCATGCTTCATCACTTCAAAATTTCTCATCCAGAAGAATGAGAAATCTTCTTTTTTCTTTCTCACTTCTCGTCAAATATAAAAATCAGGCTTTAGAGCCCGGAGCCATGAGCTTCTGCTTCGCTCGGGTGAAGCTCTAACTTCATTATAGATAGAAGAATCTCAAAATTCCACGACTGATTCTTTACAAAAGTAATTGTATCTAAAATGACAGTTTTATAGCTTATAAAACGTGATTTAACTGAGCTCCATCCGTAATATATGTCAATAATAGTTTCGCTATTCCAAATTTACATGACTTCAAGTTCATGTAAGTCTGCTGACCAAAGAGTCATTGACAAACTGAATTACTTCCTTTTTACAGAAGCTACAAAAACTGTCATATTATTAACCCTTCGAAGGGCGCGTAATCTCTGAGATACACAGTTTCTAGAGAAATATTTGCCACTCCTCCTAGCAGAGAGTGGTGGTGTAGTGCTTCGAGTTATGTGCTTTAGAGGACCGCCCACCTCAAACGGTAATAATGTGTTCCATTGTGTTTTGATGTGCAAGTCGTTTTGTGTTTCACCTGTTCATTCAGTTTATATCTCCTAGTTTTTTTTTTCTCGCCTCACCGCGCGCCCACGATCCTCGTAAGTTTTATTGAAATGTGAATTTCATAAATATATACTCATCAATTACGTTTCTCTTTATTAAATGGAATCATATAAACCTATTTATTTATATTATTTTGCTCATACATGAAGCTTTCAGAAGAACTTGTAACAAGAAAATAATTGTACAGATCTCGCTAAGTGACCACCAGTGCCCGACCCGTTTAGAACATACCCAAAACGTATGGACGAAAACTTAGAAGAGTACAGAGGCTCATTGGACCATACATTGAACTCAAGTACAGAGCAGCATGAGAAAAGTCCCTCCGCTAAAATGAACAAAAGAAAATGATGAAGCCAAGGAAAACTGAAAAGAAATGTATGTTTAACAACAACTCTCGTGAGATTTGCAAAAACAAAATGTGTTTACAACATAGTTCCATGCTTTGTCCTAATTGTAATGCAGCTCTGCTAAAGAGGTAATAATTAATTGGTACATTATAATTTAGATGATTTTTAATAAGTATTATCTAAAAGTGATTTCGTGCTACTTATTTTTGAAGGAAGTTATATTAAGATAATTTGTTTATATTGTTCACAAACTGAAATGAATTATGTATAATTAAGAAATGTGCATTTAAACAATTTCTTTTGATATTTGTATTTTTTAATTGCATTTTAAAAAATATCGTCCACGGTTTTAATAATAATGAATCTATAACCAACTTGATTATCTACCAAGATTTTTTTTTAATTATAATGCTTGTCAATTTTGAAAATTATTTACTTCTTTCATACTAATTCCTCCTTGTTATGGTTTCTAATCACACACTGAACATTTTAGTACAAAATATATATTAAAAAACTGTATATTCTTGACGCGCCCGACAAAGGGTTAAGATAAAGATTTGTGGAAAATTATGGTACTTATTCTATTATTGGGAGACCACCCATTTAAAGACGATTATTAAATCATAATTAACAAAAAAAATAACTTTATTACTTGAAATAACTCTTCTACAATTTATAAATCACAAAATAGTAATAGGAGGCCACTCATTATTTATACATAAAATATTTACTGGTTGAAAATCGCTTATCACTATTTGCTGTTCATACTTGGGTTGGTTATCAATATATTGTCATTCTGTTTGTTTTGTTGTAGACGGCAATAATTTCTGCCTGGTTATTAGAACAATGGTTGCCTAATTTAAATTTTTACATTTTATAACATCATCAGTTTCATTTCCTACAAAAATGATAAAGGCCACACCTGTGTCCTGTCCATCTTTGCTACCGTCTGTGTAAATTGTATACTGGTATGAGTGATTTGTATTTTCAGTAATTATTATAATGTCGGGTGTTAATCCAGGATGTGTCCAATTCATGTAAGGTACCGGGTATTCTACTTCTTCTGCTGTTATTTTGTTACTAGTTTGGTGCAGTCTTAGTATGATTTATCTGTGAGTATATTCTTCCGCTATTACCGTTTCCGAATAACTTAGAAGCAACATTATTCAACTCCAACATTTCACACCTCGGATAAATTCTATATACTTCTAGTGAAGACGGCTTCGCAAACGATTATATAGGACAAAATATGTATTATATTGGAATTTTCATTTTAGACATTTATGCTTCAACTTTTATTACGATTTGTCTATTTTTCATCCGGTCTTTTCATTTTGCTGTTATTAATATTCATAACTAAAATGGAATACAGAAATTTCTGTTTGGCTACTAAAGCCATATTGAGTATCGCTGATTTGAAGTATGCACTTAGTGATTGTGAACGCATCAATGAATCTGCTTCAGATGTTTTCAATTGAGAGCATTTTCCAATAAAATTAATAGGAATATTCTCATGAAAATTGAATTGTGCAATTTTCAAATTACTTTTTAATATCCAAATGGAACAATTATATTTATTTGCATATAGTAACACAATTTTGACGCTTAAGTGGATTAATATATCTGTGTGTGTGTGTGTGTGTATATATACATATAAATGTATATATATATATATATATATATATATATATATAAAATTGTAACCTCTGTCTGTACATTATTTTTTTCGCAAAATTTCACGATAACTTTTCGGCTCACATGTCATAGACAACATAGCTGCATTTTGTTTCTTTCGTGTATGTTTTTTTGTTTGTTTGTTACCTTTTCACGCATAAACGGCTGAACCGAATTTTATGAAACTTGGTATGTATATTACTACTAACCCAACTTAGACTTTAGGCTATGTTAATATTCTCTGAGACGAACAGGAGTGGGGGTTATAACGGAGGCCTGAAATTAAAAATAGTGATATTTCGTTTCCTATTGCATTTTCGGCAATTATGCACTTAACAAAAGTTGTTTAATTTGTTATTTAGAGTAACTTTTGGTATACAATTTTGTCGTATACCTAAGGGTAAAGGCGTTATACGGTAAAAATGATAGCGGAAGTCAACAATTTTCTTTGGCACAAAAGACTCAACCGAACTAAACCAAACTCGGTATGTGAATTAGCACTAATGTCGTCCTTATAATAAGCCATTCTAACACTTCTAGGGACGGACAGGAGTGGGGGTTATAAGGGAGGCCTGAAATTAAAAATAGTGATATTTCGTTTAATATTGGGGTTTCGGCAAATATGCGCGTATTAAAGTTGTTTATTTTATTATTTAGAGAAATTTGCTCAACAATTCTTTTGGAACTACAAGTTACCTCACCGGGAAAAATTAATTCAAATGTATATTAATATTTTGTGCTTATTAATTCAAATCTATGCATAATGCACAGGAAACGGGAAATATGACAATATAGAGAACAGTGAAGTCTTACATAAAAAAATAATTTTATTATTAACAAATCCACAGAAACGACGGGTATTTAAACTATACACTGGGACGGGTAAATGTCAAAATATTGTGGAATGTAAAGCCTTGCTAAAAAAATACCATCACTATTCAGCGAATTCCCGAGCGAAGCCGGGTATCTCAGCTAGTATATATATATATATATATATATATATATATATATATATATATATATAAAGATTCAAGTACAATATAAGAATAGGGTCATTGCCGTTTTTGCACAATAATTATTAGGACAGTAACAGAAAATACAGGAACCAAAAATTGGCGAAGTAATATAACAACTGTTATATTTTGCAATGTAGGATTTATTAATAGCATAATTTGTTGGTTAACTTGATATCATACATTCAATCCTCATGTTATCAGAAAATGAGTGATCGTTTGTTATTTTGGGATTTAACCAGAACCGGAGAAGTCGCTGTTTATTTTCGTCAATCAAAAGGGTTGCTGAGAGCTACAATACACTGTCAGAATTGACATGAAATGTGGTTTTATTTCCGTGAAGATAAACCTTTTGGCTAAAGAACCGTGAAGATAAAATAATTGGCTATGCCATAAAAAACTAGTGATTCATAGGTATACTTGCTTCATTTCCAGCCGAGATTCTTTTGTTACTATATTTTATGTATTTTTGGTACAATGAATTAAACTCTTTAAAATCGTGTGAGGGACAGTTCATGTGGCAGACGACGGCCGAGGACGACCCTTTTACACAGCTACTCAACGACGCCGTCCAGCTTTGGGCTAACTTTAATTTATAATTACATTTTGTCATTCAAACAAATTTTAGATGAATGAATTTAAATAAAATAGTTATTTATTATACAAGTGACGAAAGTAGATCATTTTACAACTCGAGTGAAACGTTTACCCACACTAGCGAAGCGAGTGTGGTAATTTCACGAGAGTTGAAAATTCTACTTTCGTCACGAGTGTAATATTAAATTTTTTCTGTAATCGTGTAATACATGATCAGATCTAACCAGAATATGAACAAAATTAGGATGGTGTGTAGATTATGGTATGTTGTTGGTAGGTTATAAGCATGGTTGTGAAAGGTTATAAGCATAGTTATAAAACAACTAGTGGTGATTGTGAAGTAGTGCAGTTATAAACAAGTGCAGGTTATAAACAAGGAAGGTAATTATTATTATATTTAAATTTTAAAATATATTGATTATTTCCACCAATAATTCATTCACATTTCAATTTATTTTGTTAGAATAAATTCTTACAATGTTAAGAAACATTTAAAAGCATTCAATTTCCAACTTCAAATTATTTTTTAATTTATACTTATTACTAATTAAGAAGGCGATTCACTTTCTTCACTCATTTCAGTTTAGTAATGTTACCATTATTCAACGATTACAGAAAAAAGTGATTTATATTTATTCTTATTTAATAACCGCCTTTAAACGGGTGGCCTCCCAATAATCGATAAGTAACAAAATGATTTCTTTCAAAATTTAAAATTGCTCTTTTATATTACTTTATTACTTCTATTTATGAATGACCCATTCGTGGTACATTCAGAACACACAAATGTCCAGTAGGTTCAACGGACAAAAGATACTGAAGTGGTGATATATCATACATCAGTAGTTTCACTTTTTAATCCAAGGCTTATTTCATAACATCTTTCTTGGGAATTTAATGTGTCAGACATTATTGACATATCATAAAAGATTTACTTAAATTTAGAAAATTTCCTCACTATATTTTCATTTTTTTTACCTATAACTAGCAGGCCATTGAAAAATTCCGTCACGCAAGGGCTGTGTCACCTAAGGAGATTTTCCACGCGCGTCCCATAGCTGTATTTATCTCAAAACGTAAAAGTTTAATGAGATAAATATTTCGTATTTAGGCTTCAAATAAAGTGCTTCATAATATCACATCTTATTGTTAGTGTGACATGAGTAGGAGTGAGGGCTTACAAAAGCCGAAAACTAATAAATATCTTGGTTAATCCAGCTTTAATATGTCCAGCCCGGAGAACTACCTGACATTGAGGAAAAACATAAAAAAGCTAAGATCTGTTAGCCTTTTAAGAGTATCAAGCTCAGAATTCCCCAAACTTTCTCATTCAAAGCTCAGAAACCTTGCACTTTTTGTAATCAATTCATCCCTAATAGCCTGCCACATATACTTTTCTACTGTGAGAAGCTCATCGAAGACAGAAATAAATATCTATAAAAACTTTCCTCAGCAGTCAGTGATGTGCATAAAATTGAAGAGATACTTAGTATCGATAGTCTCGAAACCACCATGCAATTTTCTTGAATCTATAAGTGCTGATGGACCACACTCCAGTTAAATGTTATATTAAGACGGAAAAGGGTTTATAGAATGCTTTTAGTTATCTTTTATTTACTATATTTTACTATTTACACTATATTGCTTTTTTTTATTGTCATATTACTGTTGATGTAAAGAACATGGATATAATTATTTATATAAAAAGACAGAATTGTTATTTGTTTATTTAATTTGTACTTGATGTAAATCTTTAACAAATAAATATATATTCTATTCTATATTCTAAATAGCTTGGTGAATAATCAAGATAGTGAAAAAATGTACATAATAACTGTCAGGGCGGGCGGTTAGCTTTTGTGGTAATAATAAGAAAGCATTAGACTGAAATAAAATTATT
The DNA here is from genome assembly GCA_019009955.1 of Riptortus pedestris. Taxonomy (NCBI): domain Eukaryota; kingdom Metazoa; phylum Arthropoda; class Insecta; order Hemiptera; family Alydidae; genus Riptortus; species Riptortus pedestris. The sequence continues at coordinate 127,222,936 of CM032231.1, read as the reverse complement.
AAAAGAGATAAATTCCTCACCTTGATTATACCGAAGTATTTACTATTCTGGTGGAAAGATGAGGGGAAATAATACAAGTTACCATTTGTGTTCTCCAAAGAATCAAGTATATATTGAATAAGTAATAACATGTAATAAACTTTACAGTAAGGAACCTAATTTTATACAACTTAAACCTGAAAAGAATCTAAATTTAAGGGACTAACCTTATATCTAATTGAAACAAACATTAACATGCATTGATAAAGATGTTGTGAAAACAAAGACACTTTAACTATATGAAATATGACTGTACATCATAGGTAGAACACAATGGTTACCCTTTGTTTGTTTGTAAACTTTAGCGGCAAGCCAATAATATATGTATATATATATACAAAATAATGATAGAACGGTCCTATATTATGAGTTCTCATTTAACTGTTTACGTAGATAATGCTAGCATTATAATAATGACATCGGTACCTTCGGGAAACATATACTTTTCATGAAGTGGATTTTTCTTCCTGTGTTATTTCGTGTTCCCAAAGAGATTCTGTCTTCTAGCTGATGAAAACTGGGTGCGGAGACCTTTATTTAGATGCGGCGATCCTTTTATGACACTAGAGTTGCGGGAGATGAATACTATTCACCCTTTTTGCGGAGCCAACTACACAAGCACGTGCTCTAGACTTGAAATCAGAATCAACACTCCTGGCTGCCATCCATAAAGCGAGCGGTAGGTCCTGTACGCTAGCGCTGCAGTTTCCGCTCCCGGCCACCGTCTGTGGCGACACTGCCAGGATGTACGGCCGGTTAGTGAACCAAGAAAGCGCGGGAGACGCGACTGAACAATAACATTTACAGATGATTTACTTTGCAATGACATTGGTACAATACACTTTTCGATCCGCGCAAGACCGAATATATTTCGAAATTCATCCCCTCTAAACCAACCATCCCCCGTCCGATTTCAGCTATTAACGAAATTCATTATTATTCGATGAGATCCGAGTAACAACGATCACAATAAAATATATAAACTGTTCGCGATTACAATACTTTTACCTTTTATAGTCCGTAGATGGGACTAAAGAGGAGCAGTAATTCCTCCATTTGGCAGCATAACCACAACATACAGCCGAAGTAAAGCCGAAGCTTAGAGGCCTTTTAGCGGTAATTCAGTAGAATGGTCTTCTGCTGGCGAAGGTATATACTCAGTTCTCAAATAAAGTGCCCCTTATCCCACGCACTGCCTTCCTTCTCGTTTCCTTTGGGGAAACATCTCACAAGATCAACCGGCGAGGAAATGTACAACCCCTTCCAAATGTACAACCCTCCAATAAATTCCATGAATGCCCTTTCGGGAAAAAAAAAACATCAATGGCCTAATTGTATGGAATGACTGCTGAAGTTAAAAGACTCCTTATCCGTTCGGTTCTCGTTTGTAGACCACTCCAATGCAGCCCCTTCCTGGTTTATTAATTTTATAGCATCGTTAGGATTCAAAGGAAGTTATAGCAGTTCGATTTCAGTCTAATGTTCAGTTCACGTGAAAAGCCACGATAACCGGAGTCAGAATGTCTGCTCTGAAAAGAAAAACACTTTATAGAGCAAAATGGTTGCTTTTCTTTCGGAGTTATAGTCAGCTGTTTATTTATTTGTCAGTTTATTAGTCGTAATCCGATCATTAATCTGACATGAAAAGTTAATACAAAAGTCCGTCACGCAGGGGCTGTGTAAACTAAGCAGATTTTGCCACTTGAAGTTATACAATAGAGAAATCTCCATATGAGAGCCGAGCAGTTATGGAAACGGCCGAACTAGCATTTGGCGGGAAACTCACTCGTGTGTTAACGGCTCACATTTAATAAAAATGCAAATATCTCGGTTAATATTCAAGATAGAGAATAAATGTATATAACAATATTTATAGTAAATTTAATGCAATTAAGATTAGTTCTATACAATTTTTCGATCCGATGCATAATTACGGAGATATTTCGAATTTTCAACAAAAAAAAAAATATATATATATATATATATATATATATATATATATATATATATATATATACTAGCTCAGATACCCGGCTTCGCCCGGGAATCCATTTGGGGCTGGATGGTGATGGTATTTTTTTGGCATGGCTTTACTTTGCACAATATATTGACATTTACCCTTCCCAGTGTTTAGGGTTAATACCCGTCGTTTCTGTAGATTTGATAATAATAAAATTAATTTTTTATGTAAGTCTTCACTGTCCTCCATATTGTCATATTTCCCGCCTCCTGCGCAATATGCATAGATTTCAGTTATTAAGGACAAAATATTAACATAGATTTGAATTAATTTTTCCAGGTGAGGTGCCTCATAGTTTAAATTGGAATGAATTGTTAGCATATCAATATTTCTACGCAAATTACTTGCTCCACATATTGTTACTGGAGAAATGTATAAAACAAAAGTTAATCTATATATCAAAGTAAACAACTTTTGTTATGTGCATGTTTGTCGAAAAACAAATAGACAATGAAGTATCTTGAATTTTTATTTCAGGCCTCCCTTATAACCCCCACTCCCGTTCTAACCTAAACATTTAAATATAGCTTATAATCATAGAAGAATTAATGCTAATTGACATAGCTAGTTCTTTTTTTAAGTCCGGTTTAATCGTTAGCGCCCAATGAAATAGCTGACTCCCGCTTTAGTTTATAGTGTATATCTCGTTTATACTTTGTTAATAGACAAAAATGAATACCACAAAAGTTACTCTAAATAACAAAATAATCAACTTTTGTTACGTTCATATTTGCCGAAAAACGAATAGAAAACGAAATACCGCTATTTTTAAATTCAGGCCTCCCTTACAACCCCCACTCCTGCCCGTCCCTAGAAATGCTGGTATGGCTTGTTATAATTAAAGCGTTAGTGCTAATACATATACCGAGTTTTATTTATTTCGGTTGGGTCTTTTGTCCCAAATAAAATTGTTCACTTCCGCTGTAGGTTTTAGCGTATATCTCGTTTATAATTTGGTATACGAAAAAAGTGTATATAACAAATGTTACTCTAAATAACAAAATGAACCACTTTTGTGATGTCCATATTTGCCGAAAAACCAATAGGAAACGATATATCGCTATTTTTAATTTCAGGCTTCCCTTATAACCCCCACTCCTCTCAGAGGATATTATTATAGCCTAAAGTTTAAGTTGGGTTAGTAGTAATGTACATACTAAGTTTCATAAAATTCAGTTCAGCCGTTTACGAGTCTATAAAGGACATGCAGACAAACCTTCATTTTAATATATAAGAAGATGAGCCGGTTAAATATCGAGTAATCAAATAAACATTTTCGAGTGAAGAACTTGAAATTTTATTTTACGAATACACCGCACAAAGTATTTTCACGTGTCTTTTACATAATAAAGTTCGGGTGAATAAAATATTCGGTATTTAAGCTTTGAATACATTTTTCGAAAAACATGACTACAACCTCAATATCTGATTTCCGCAAGGAAATCTTCCGAAATAGACCTACGAAACCATTGTTATATAGTTAGTAGGAGGGAACTTCGATATACTCTCTGACGTCAACTAATTAATTCAAGAAAAATGAATATTGTGATATTTTTTGTTTGTGATAATACTTCAGTTTTCCGTTCATTGAGAAAAAACGAATCTGAATAAAAAAGCAGAAGTATAGAAATCTTTTCAAGATGGGGTAGTAATTTCTGAGATCTGCTGAGGCAAGGGTTGCAGAGAGTGGCTTAGTTCGCTTTTATTCTGTCTCAAGAGGATTCCTATATATGAACAGCTAAGGGTCTCTGATATGCCGCTCTATCTGTCATATAGACATGATTTTCATTTACATGGACGTTTACTATCAAAACGTTTATTGGATTAAAATGTTACTTACATGTCGTTACTTTTAGGAAACCCAGGTCAATCTTCAGGTCTATTATGGGTCAGTTTTGTGTTTTTCTAAAAACCTACAAATAAATTTTTTCAAACGACATATCATATAGTATAATAATTCATTATTTATACGATGAATAAATTAATAATTGTAATTGTCTGAGGTATTTAAATTTTAGCAGATTTCCCTTAACACTCCAGTAGTCGCACCCAACTTTGCTACATAAGTAGTCGCGCTGTATCTATCAGATCGCACTTCAATCCCAGTAATAGTATAACCTTAAACTGCTAAATTTGAAAGGAAATTAAAGTAAAATACTGTTACTTATGAATAAATTTATTTTTTCTGTAATCGTTGAATAATGGTAACATTACTAAACTGAAATGAGTGAAGAAAGTGAAACATTTTGCAATAGAGTGAAGAAAGTGAATTTCCTTCTTAATTAGTAATAAGTATAAATTAAAAAATAATTTGAAGTTGGAAATTAAATGCATTTAATGTTTCTTAACATTGCAAGAATTTATTTGAACAAAATAAACTGAAATGTGAATGAATTATTGGTGGAAATAATCAATATATTTTAAAATTTAAATATAATAATTAATATTACACTCGTGACGAAAGTAGAATTTACAACTCTCGTGAAATTACCACACTCGCTTCGCTTGTGTGGGTAAACGTTTCACTCGAGTTGTAAAATGATCTACTTTCGTCACTTGTATAATAAATAACTATTATGACAAAAATATAAATTAGAATAATAGAAATGAAAGGAAACAAGTATAATATACATATATACAAAATCGGTCTTCTATATTGACCAAGCAGGCTTTTTCCTTGGTAGATTCATTTCTTTTCATTCTTCTGAGTTTATATTTATTGAACAACCACCTGGACACACCTAGGCACAATGGCTAAGACATAAATATTGGTAACAAGAATGACACTTGTATTTGGTGAGCCTTCTGATTTTACTTTCTTCGTGGCACTTGTAGCATCTCTCCTCGCCATTATTGTTCTTTTGGCCATTTTTGTTATGTCTCTCAGCATTTGGGAATAGTTCTTCAAGCCTGCTCTAAATGTTTCGAGGAAGCGAACGAAATGTTTTTCTGTATTTCAAGTCGTCTTCTACTAACTCCCTGCCGAGTTAAAGCCTTCGGGAGGGTACGTCATTTCCGTTTCCCAAGTGAATTACTTGAGCATTGATGGCACCTATGTTTAGTAAAGAAAAGTCCGTCACGCAGGGGCTGCGTAAACTAAGCAGATTTCCCCTGTGAAGTTTTACAATAGATAAATCTGCATACTGCACAGATACTGAGAAATCTTTCAGTAAATTAAAATAAATTCCCAACTGAAACGGCTTCTGAATTGTAAGAATAATTTATATTAATAACGCAAATTTTAGTAGTCCAAGAACTAAAGAAGGGGGGGGGGCGGAGGAATAGAACGTATTTGCATATATCTCACAAAGTAAGGAAGGCAAGGTAAGGTTAGAAACAACAGGTTAGAAGAAGCTTCCGCCTGAGCCGGGAAATGACGAAGATGGCCGACGTAATCCGAAGTATACCCGACCACAGACTTCATAAAAAACCTCCCTCTGGTCCGATTTCAGCCATTATCGAACTTGATCTGTCTTTTTACATAAAACGGGTAAATATCGAGTTTCGAAACAAAAATTACGAACGCTAGAGCGTTAACAGACATATATACATACATACATACATACATACATATATATATATATATACATATATATATATATATATATATATATATATATATATATATATATATAATTTTGAACGGACCTCATTTTCGTCATCTCCTGGGTAGGATCGATGGACATTTGAAGAAAATTTTCGAAAATCGCGTCATGAGTACGACCTCAATAGCTGATTTCCCTTAAGGGAAATCTGCTAAAAGAAAATAACCTCCTGGTGTTTCTGCCTGCGATATAGGTGGAGCCCATTTTATCCAGAATGTCAACTTCGGTCTTAGTTTATTTGTAGAACGTCACAATTTCTGGTTTCTTTTTTGGCCCCGTTGATTCCGAATTACCTTGTCTTTCTTCAATTTTTTCTTCTTCAACTGTATCCAGGTCTTCATCTCCTATTTCATATTCTACACCAGGTGGAATGTGATGTACACCACCTCTTTCTTCATCCACGTCTAAATCAAATAATATTCTATGTATTTTCTTCACATATTCATCATAAAAAAGGCCTGGGAGAAACATTTTTGTCCTGGATCATATAAAATTTAAAATCACAAATACAACTTAATAAATTTTGTATTATATTAAAACATAAGTGGTCGCGCTGTATCTCACAGATCTTCTCCCTCCAGTGTAAACAAAATAAATTTACTATCATTATTATTGCTATAAAATGTATTGTTTTAGATCGATTTAAAATGAAGGAAAATAATTATAAAATAAACACAAATACTTACAAGAGAGGTCGCGCTGTATCTAGGAGATCGATTGTAATCTGACGGCTCTATGTTAAATGCTTGAAGGTCTTTACTAGTCTGTCTATGCTCGGCACCACCTTCTAGCAAGATAGGAAGCACGGCACCAGTCCCTTCGCAAAGGGTGTCTGGCAATACAATATGAAAGCTATCAGCGATCTCACAGATCAGCCGCGACAACTGGAGTGTTAAGTTCCCTGTAGCTAAGCATAACTAAAGTTAATTTAGATCTTTTAACAGATTTCCCTTGAGGGTAATCATCTATTGAGTTCGTATTTATGACGTGATTTTCGATGAATTTCTTCAAGTGTCCGTCGATTTCCCCCCCAGGAGATGAAAATGAGGTGCGTTCAAAATTGTATATATATATATATATATATATATATATATATATATATATATATATATATATATATATATGTGTGTGTTTAGATCTGTGTGTGTGTGTGTGTGTGTGTGTGTGTCTGTTCATACAAATATATTCTGGTTCGATGCACCCACGGTCTTAAGGTCTTGGAAAACTAAAATTTGAATGATTGAGATGAGAATTATTCTGACTCATTATATATTACAGTACTAGACATAGTAAATTGTTTTCAATAAAATTAATATTTTATATTCTGATATATTTCAGTAATTGTTTTTGTTTTCGGTGTGAGGTTGGCAGACCTGCTTCCCGTCTGGAGGGGAAAGATTTCTTATTAACGTTTCTTTTACTCACTTAACCCTCCGTTAGGCGCGGGTCATTTCCAAACGACTCTAGGCGCGGGTCACCTATGAGGTGACGATGGAGAAATATGTTGATAAAACTGCTTCTTAGAGCTAAAATAGAGTTAAAAAAATATAAATACTTATCTGAAAAAATAGTAGACCTATTTTACTTTAAAACTTAGCGAAGTAACCCATGAATATATCTTACAACTATCAAAAATATTAATTCATTTCAGGTAACATGAAGCTATTTATGGACTATGAATTCGTTAGGTACTACTTACTTAGCTACTAGAAAACATAAATAAATACAATAAGAAACATAATAAGAGCAATAAGAATAGTTGAGAACTACTTATTCATTTGATTAGTGCAGGAATAGCAAATACAAGAAAGCATTTATGATAAAAAAGGAAATTAAGACGTTTCACGTCGAATCTTTTAGTCCTTTCAAATTCAACTCAGGTGAGTTTCTTGCCCAACATGTTTTACATAAAGTCTTCTAAATTCATTCTTGCTCCTCTGTATGTGCGAACTAAGTAAAGAAAGCCTATATAGGCTTTTATTTCTGTGAAGTCCGTCACTTTGGCATCTCTCTGCCTAGAAAAGTTCTGGCTCAACGATTTTTAAAAATTCGTTTATGCAATGCACAATACTACTAATAATCGTCTTATCAAAGAGCCAGAACCAGCAGTCAAGTTCATTAGTAACCTCCTTTGCCGCGCCCTTTTCACTCCTGGAAGGTGTGTCAATACATTTTGTTTCCCTATTGTACGCAAAGGAAAAGGGGTTTTCCTCCACTCAAAATGGTCAACAATCTTTCTGTTCACACTTCTCAATGCAACATATTTTTCGTGTGACTGCTCATCCTCCCTCATCACTTTCCGATTCCACGTCACTTTTTTCAGTCTCGAGTATTTTTTCGAGTCTATACCCCGTTCTTCCAAGCCACCTTCAAATTCCGATTCCGTGTCGTTCTGTATGTTATCGTCTTCTTCTAAAGGATCCATTAATGGGTGGTGGAGTCTAGCAATATCATTTTGATTACTCAAGTCAAAAAATACGTATTTCCTGGTCCATTTTTTTCTGAAAAATGTTTTAAAAATGCATTGTTAGTCGCGGTCACCTCAGAGGTGAATTCCCTATTTTGTAGGTATTTTTAACTATTCAAAAAAGAATCAAGGCACTACAAACGTCAAATAATGAATATGTATAAGGTAAATAGATTAAATATAGAAATATAAGAAATTGAAAAACTTACAACTTTGGTCGCGGGCATCTGTGGGGTGATTTTAACACAAGGAACGCACTGTGTACAAACTTCGAAGGTCAAACCTATACTGTTTTGAGGAGGAAGGGAAGCTAGAAGCATTGCTGGAGGCCGAAGTCGTTAGGTTTATTCAATCGGAAGTTATTAGAAAAACACCTCAAAGATGCACCTGTCAGGACGCCACGACTAACGGAGGGTTAATATTCACGGTGGTGTTGTTTTACCAGTATGTAGATTTATTTATTACTAAACTTCACCAGGGAAATCTGCATTATGCAGCCCCTGCGAGGCGGACGTTTTTTGATCCACCGAAAAATAACGGAGATATTTTGCATTATTAAAAATTAATATAAAAGCTATGGCTTTCAAATTTTTTTCATATAATTTGTGAGCAATTATTTGTCAATGTCTTTGGATAATGAACTTCTTCAGACAGTGATGTTGTCGCCCTGCGGTCTGTAGGTTTGTTACATGATAGGACATTGCTCGAGAAGGAGAGGACGTCAGAGTGATCCACGCATCCAATTTGTTTTAAACGTGGATTTAGTTTCTCAGAGAGAGAGAGTAAGAGAGTCTGAAATGGATATCGTTTGGGAGTGAGGGCTGCGGTAAGATTCACCGGAGAGGTTTATTCGGGCGCGGCTGTGCTAGTTGGACCAGGGGAGGGTTAACACATTTAGCACAACCCACCTGTGCCCTACTCCTCTTACTTATCCAACAACCAATGGATATGCTCTCTGCTTAATGTCAATTCCACCAATCGGAGTGGTCGCGAATCACCTTATTACACTATATATATATATATATATATATATATATATATATATATATATATATATATATATATATATATATATATATATACTATCTCAGATACCCGGCGTAGCCCGGGAATTGATTTGTGGCTGAATGGTGGTGGTATTTTTTTGGTATGGCTTTATTTTGCACACTATTATGACATTTACCCGTCCCAGTGTTTAGGGTTAATACCCGTTGTTGGCATTTGTTCATAATAAAATTAATTTTTTATGTAAGTCTTCACTGTCCTCCAAATTGTCATATTTCCCTTCTACTGTGCATTATGCATAGTTTTCAGTAATTAAGGACAAAATATTAGCATAGATTTGAATTAATTTTTCCTGGTGAGGTACCTCATAGTTCAAACTGGAATGAATTGTTGAGAATATCAATATTTCTACGCAAATTACTTGCTCCACACATTGTTCCTGGAGAAATGTATAAAACAAAAGTTAAACTAAATGACAAAGTAAACAACTGTTGTTTGTCGAAAAACAAATAAATAATGAAATTTCACAATTTTTCATTTCAGGCCTCCCTCATAACCCCCACTCCCGTTTGGACCTAAAAATTTTAATATATCTTATAATCGTGGAAGAACTAATGCTTATTCAAATTCCGAGTTTTTTTAAGTTCGGTTCAATAGTTGGCCAACAAAATTGTTGCCAAATAAACTTCTTCACTTCCGCTATAGGTTTTAGCGTACGAGTATATCTCGTTTATAATTCGGTATACGAAAAAAATGTATATAACAAAAGTTACTCTAAATAACAAAGTGAACAACTTTTGTTATGTTCATATTTGCCAAAAATCGTGAAATTTTGAAAAAAAAAATCAATGTACAGACAGAGGTTACAATTATATATATATATATATATATATATAATATATATATATATATATAAGATATTGGTTTCCTTCCTTTAGTAACCCTATAAGAAGGCTGTTTATTTGTTTCTGCATGTCCCATGCAAATTAGCATATCACATGCATTTGTAGTGTATTACAATTAATTTATATATAAATTATTTCAAGAGTATGCCTTGATAAGAAACAGATTCCGTTTTCGTAGCTGAGTCGAGAGAAGTGTAGTATAAATTATTTATTCTTTCCCAGTTGAATAAATTACAAAATCTCCAGAAGAAATAAAGGACAAATAATTCGAGGACGTATAGTTGGATTAATTTTAAATTTTCACACTTGGAAAACTTAGGGGCTAGAGGGATTTAAAATAATCCCCGAGGAAAGGAAAATCATTTGAAATTCCAGAGGTAGTTGATTTTTTTTTTTTTTACTCAAGACTCAAGGCGAGATCAAGAAAGATGCGGTAGTCTACATAGCACGGAAGTTTGATTTTATTTTATCACGCCTCCCTCAGGTTTAATCCACTAATTTTTTGAATCCTCCCCTCTTTGTCCTCTCTATCTCAATTCTTTTTCCACTTTCCTCAGCCTTTTCTCAGTCTCGCTGTTTAGTAGTAGAAATTTCTCAGACAGTCTGGCATTCGGAGTATTTAAGTAAAGCAAAGGCGCCGCCCGAGGTGGAATTGAATTAAAAGGGAATCTTATGGTAATCTGCTCCAGTTTTATAAACGAGGGCTTATCAAGTCAGGTAAACAGAAGACCGTTTGACAGGGCGGCGCAGTGCAGCAATATATATGCAAAAACCGAATGAAAAAAAAAATGGGTATGCATGAGACCTCTGCAAATAAGAGTTTTGCCAAACATTATCTTACATATGGTTATTGCTGTCGTGACGGTGGTGACACGTTTGATAATTCTAAAAAAAGTATCAAGTTTGAGTTTATTGCACCCATTTTAGCAGATTTCCCTTAAGGGAAATCAGCTATTGAGGTTGTACTCATGACGGCATTTTCTTTTCAAAGTTTTTCTTCAAATGTCCATCGATCCTACCTAGTAGATGACGAAAATGAGGTCCGTTCAAATAACTGATATATGGTAATATATATATAATTTATAATATATAAGATAATATTATATATAATATTTAATATATATATATATATTTCGTCTGTTCACTCTAAGCGGTCGCCTATTTTTGTTTAATCGTTACCAAACTCGATATTTAGTCGTTTTATCTAAAAAGAAAGATAAAGTTCGTTAACGGCTGAAATCGGACCAGTGGGAGGGTGGGTTTAGAGGGGAGGATTTTCGAAAATTCGAAATATCTCCGTTACTATACTTCGGATCAAAACAATGTACAGAATTAATCTTATTGCAAATTAAATTTACTATAAACATTGTCATATACATTTTTTCTCTATCTTGAATATTAACCGAGATATTTGCATTTTTCTTAAATCGGGACTTTTTTTTTTGTTTGCGTGCGGTTACTGAGCATCCATGTTCGACTTTCAAATTTTAGCAGATATGGAGGAAACCGTACTCATTTTGAAAAAATTTCCATTAAAGTCAATCGATTCCTATCTAGGACATGACGATATTATTATTTATATAAAATATTATATATCAAAGCAAATTTTGAAACGGTCACAATTTCGTCATGTCCTTAATAGATTAATCGATGGACTTTAGTGGAAAGTTTTCAAAAATCGACAATGGGAAGGCAGGCTACCAGACCGAGACCCTAAAAATGTATAAAACTGTATGAGATAAAACCTACTGATTACAAGATGCTCTCAATCTTACTCAGCCATGAAGAAGCAATCACACGATGTGTGAAAAGCTCGGCAACGATGAAAATTAAGACACGGTCCAACCCGGAAGAAGATTTTTGTATATATATATATATATATATATATATATATATATATATATATATCTGTTACCCCCCTAACGGTAGCAATTTTAGATTTATAGCTACCAAACCCGATATTTAAACGTTTAATATAAAACTAAAGATCAAAGTCATTAACGGCTGAAATCGGGCTTGATGGAGGGGGGGGGGGGTAAAGAAGGTGAAATTTCAAAAATTCAAAATATCTTCGTTATTATACGTCGTATCGAAAAATTGTATAAAACCAATATTATTGGAAATATAATTTTCTATAAATTTTGTCATATACATGCGTTTCCTATGTTCAAAAATAACCGAGATGTCGGCATTTTATGGATTTCAGCCTTATGTTAAACCCCACAATCAGACGTCGTACTTTGAAGTTAATATATCTTGAACAGTTTTCAAGCTGGAATACGAAATACGAAATATTGTGCTTAACAATTTTTTTTTTAGATGAGATACATGCAACAACGTTCTGATGACCCCCTCCCCCCGCACTTTTGTTCTTGGATTACTATAATTAGAGTGATTGAGATATTTCTGAATCATAATAAATTACAGTACTAGATATAATAAATAGTTTTCAATATAATTATATTAATATTCAGATATATTTTATTCATTACTTTTCTGTCCTGTGAAGAGTATTTCATTCTATCTTTTCAACTTTGAGAGGTTGGCTGACTTGTTTGTCTACAATTCAGGCGCTTCCTGATGTAGAGATTATCAAATGTAAATTGCCTTAATCACTCCTCATTACCATTTGCACTTATTAAATTAATATTCATGGCGGTATTTAGTGTTAACAGCATCAATAGCTTAACATTTTACGACCTGACTCATAACAAAAGAAATATTTTGAATTTTCTAATTCCCCTCTAGTAGGAGTGGGGGTTTACTGATAGCCAAAATCTAAAAATTCCAAATGTCTCGGTTAACATTTATGATATAGAAAATATATACATACATAGAATATTACATTTGCAATAAGATTAGTAAAGTAGCCTTTTTTGCAGGCAGCAGATATTTCAGATTTTCGAAGTCCCCCCCCATTAAATCCCCCTCCCCTCTGTTCGATTTCATTACACACACACACACACACATATATGTATATATATATATATATATATATATATATATGTTAGTGTAAAACCCCGAAGTGTGGTAAATGTCAGGACTTACCGATAAATCCTAGGATTTACCAAGAGCACTGGTTAAAGTCCGAAATTAGATGAAATTCGAGCTTCTACCGCTAGGCAGTTGGTCAATTCCCGAAAAACATAAAATAAATGCGAGATTTCGTACTTTTACCAATGCTGTTTGGTCAATGTGCGGATTTCCCAAGGCTCATTGGTAAATGTCCAGTGAAGAGGAAGATGGCTTTGGCTACCTCGAAACTCCCTCGTGATTTGATAACCAATCTCGCTTCTGAGGAACAGCTTGAGCAAATTCTTGATGATACAACTGTATCTTTTCCATCTACTTCCCAACAAGATGGGGTTCATAAGTTAGCTCTTGAGGAAGATATGACAAAAACGTTGGAAGTAAAAAATCCTGATGGCGGCAAACTTCAGCAAGACAGTGCCAATAATAAGTTATCTGCCACCGAACAGAAGACGTGCTCTGTCAAAGAAATTCAGCTAGGGAAGGTCTTGAATCACAGGCCAAGAAATTAGAAAAACGACGAAAGGAAAATTCCCAGATCCCGAAGTTGGTCAGAACGTGAGGGTCACAATTCCTGATGTCACCGATCTAAAATCGACCCCAAAAGCATGATTGCAGTGATCGTCAAAAAAAAAAGATGGTTTCTACGAACTTCTTCAGTAAAATTGAATACATTATATTCGCATAATCAGTTTACAATTTGCAACAAAAATTTCAGGTCTCCTGATGAAGTGCCCGATGAAGAGATAAGCCTTCGCACTGCAGTTCGTCAAGAGTCATTGGTTGGTGGACAGGGTTTGAAAAAATGCAACTGCTTAAAAAGATGTTCAAATAAGAATTGTTTGTGCAAGTTAGCTATTATGAAGTGCAATTCAAAGTGCCACAATTTCCTCCCATGCTGTAACAAATAATAATAAAACTAATTCTAAAATTTTCATTTCAAATAACCTTTATTCCAACTTTTACCGGCAGACGCTGGGAAATGTTAGGATTTACCAAAATCTGTTGATAAAAGTCCGGAAGACGCATCCTGATTGAAATAATTCTAGCTTTTACTGAGCCTCTTGGGAAACCCTAAGATTTACTGGCTAAAGTCCGATTTGAAAGATGAAATCGGACATTTACCAACGCTTCTCGTAAATCCTAAGATTTACCACACTCCGGGGTTTTGCAGTAACGATAATTTTGAACGGAACTCATTTTCGCGATCTACTAGATAGACATTAGCTGATATCCTTTAAAACCTTTCATCATGTTGGCCACGGCACGATTGATTAGAATCAAGGCTGGAATAGAAAAAGTCCGAAACGCAGGGGCTGCGTAAACTAAGCAGATTTCCCACATGAAGTTTTACAGTAGAGAAATCTGCCCTATAACAGCTGTAGTAGGAAGGGATCTCTAAACCTATTCACGAGGGACGAATAGTTCTGGAAACGGCCACCAGAGCTCTCGGCGGAGAGTCCGGAACATGGCGGGGTTCCGTCGACCACACACACAATACAAATGCAAATATCTCGGTTAATATTCAAGATACAGAATAAATGTATAGAATAATATTTATAGTAAATTTAATTTCCAATAAGATTGATACTATACAATTTTTCGATCCGACGCATAATAACGGAGATATTTTGAATTTTCAAAAATCCCCCCTCTAAACCCCCCCCACTTGTCCGATTTCAGCCATTAACGAACTTGATCTCTCTTTTTACGTAAAACGCTTAAATATGAAGTTTGGTAACGATCAAACAAAAATTGCGACCGCTAGAGCGTTAACAGACAAATATATATATATATAATTTTGAACGGACCTCATTTTTGTCATCTCCTGGGTAGGATCGATAGACATTTGAAGAAATTTTTCAAAACTCGCGTCATGAGTACGACCTCAATAGCTGATTTCCCTTAAGGGAAATCTGCTTAAATAAACAGATCATTCATTAGTAGATGACCTCAGGCTATAATGGCAGACTCATGACAGTTTATTGAAGGAAAATTTAATTTTCGAATGATATTTTTTTTTTATGCTAATTTGAAATATGTCGATATAACTTCTTTAATAAAACTAAATCTTCCGTGAATCTGATCACTATCTTTTGCATATAAAAATGAAAACATGTTCGACATGAAAAATAATAAAAGCAATGCAAATTTATTTAAATGCCTGTGTCATTTGTATTTTAAAATTACTCAACTCGTATAGTGAAAAGTCAATTCGAAAAAATGACATGTATGAAATGTATAAGTTATAACAGTAATGTATAATTTAAAATTTAAATGAGAAGCTCTCAAAGATATTTTCCTTGCTTGACAGTATACTTTTGAATAATGTGGCGTTAATGAAAAAAACAAAACATTTTCCACTGTAAAAGCAAGGAATAATTATTCTATGGAGGTTATAGCACGATTCTTTTAGCAGATTTACCTTAAGGGAAATCAGCTATTGAGGTCGCACTCATTACGCGATATTCTAAATTTGTCTTCAAATGTGCATCGATCGTGCCAAGGAGATGACGAAAATGAGGTTTGAACGAACTGTATTGATTTGTATATGTATATATATATATATATATATATATATATATATATATATATATATATATATATATTGTTACGTTTTATTACAAAACCAGTAATAAACGCTGTTAAAAAGAGTTCTTTTTGGATTGCAAAATTTAATAATCCCAAGTTTCACAGTTTTTATCACTGCACAATTAATTTCATAATGCACAATACACTTGGTAATTATTCTTAATTGCTACTCACAGTATACACTGATAGCGTCACTGTTCTTCAGATTACACAGTCCAATAATTCACTCATGGTCACTGAAGTACACCAAAAAGACGGCACTGCACTGTCCTTTACTTCGCGGCACTGCACTGTCTTAAACACGGCACTAAACTGTTACTTACAGTCATGGCAAAACACTGTTCATCTTATAAAAACACTTTACCGCACTGCACTAAGTCGCACTGTAGCACCGAATGCACATATGAGCACTTGAGAAGAAAACTGACTCGCTCCGGCTGGCCGGTTCTTTATATAGGTCGCCGGCATACAGCAAAGGGGAATTGGCTGAGCCCTTCGACGTCTGGACTGGAAGGGTCTAGTAGGAGCTAGACCTCTGTCGGCTTCTTCTCTACATCGCACTTCCCAAATACGCGACTCTCTCTGCTAATCCTTCTGTATTTAATTTTCCAAACAATATATATATATATATATATATATATATATATATATATATATATATATATATATATGTCTGTTACCGCTCTAGGGGTAGCAATTATTGTTTGATCAGTACCAAACTCGATAGTTAGTCATTTTATGTAAAAGGAAAGATCAAGTTTGTTAACGACTGAAACGGGCCAGGACGTTATTTTTATTACATTTGAATGTCATGCTATGATTTTCTCTTAGCAAACTATTCATTTATGACATGCTCGGTTCAAGTTGCTCAATTTGAACAATGAGCTAACCATTATTTTCTCTCAAACTAAGACAAATAAAGACTACAACTGGTGAGGGGGGGGGGGAGTAGGATGTTTGTGCAATCAACATCGTGGTTTTGATGCCCTGTAGGAAATGGACAATTTTTTGTGGTTACATATAAATCGTGTATATAAATACACACACATTCACAGTTATTTTAGTACTACGTTTTCACGCGCACACACCTGTTCACATACAAACTTTTTTTTTTTTAAACCATAAATTAATATTCTTATATTCTATTATTCAATACGTTGATTTTATGTATATAGATAGCCTCATTGCTAGCGAAATGATTCTATCTTCTGTTTGTGAAGTGTCTTGAAAGACAAATTTTATGTTTCTAGGAAAGTCTTATAAAATTGTTTGCACAGATTGACATTCTTCTATAAGATTGAGTATTGTGAGTGGAACATGTCATATTTCGCATTGTTGTTGGGGATCATTACTTATTTATTGGTCAGTTATCGTATTATTTATTAGTTAGTTACCATAAGGTGAGTTATTCAGTTAACCAGGAAGTTTGAGGAAAACCCAAAACTCACTGAGAAGAGTCTCAAGGACCATAACCAAATACTGGATGTCCAGTTACCTTCTACTTCATATTAACCTACTATAAAGGAAGCAGGAAATATAGAGGAAAAATATTCATTTTAAACCAGAACTCCCACCGTAGCCCGTTTTAGGTTAGTTATGATAAATGTTAAATGGTACAACCTTGCTGACTACAATTTTAAAACGCCATAATTATCGTCCTATTGACGTCATAAAAATTTAGTCGACAGGACAAGATTAAAAATATATATAAAATTAATTTATTTTTCGTAATCATCCCCTTTTATATTTTTAAAATTATTAGAAGATTCGAAGATTTTTTTTTTAATTCCACAGCCATCAGGAAAATTTTATTAACTCGCTATTAATCGAATAATTTTTAGTGCATCCACGAGCTGCCTGATTCCATTCTTTGTTTGATAAAATTTAAAATTCCCCCCTACAGCCGGGGTGTAATTTGATCCAAGATAATCAAATTCAGTGTCGAGTGTTGGGGGTTGGAATCAGTAATCTGGGGGGTCCTCTGAGGGGAATTAGACTTGTAAATTGCGTTCTTTCCTAAGGGTTGCCGGGGAGGATTTGATGCCCGGCCTGTGACGAAGGCAAGCCCTCCTCCCTCGTGGAGGGTGGCAATTTGTCTGGGTCCAGAATGAGAGAACAGGGTTCCCTCTCCGGTCTCGATGACCCGGAAGGAATTGAACGGGGACTTCCGGGAAGGACTAACGCTCTGGGGGAAATGTACGAAGAGTACAGGAAAGTAGAACGGAAATGGTTTGTTAAATATTACCTTAAAGCTCAAATACTACGTCTCACAACTTATATTGCCGAACTTCAGTGTAAAAATAAGTGGACTCAAGCAGGGGGTGAGTAAACTCAGCAGATTTCGCACTTGCATATAACCAAACTGATGAGCAGAAGCTGGCATTACACATCCCACACTTCGGCAAGTATACACCCGAGCCATTTCCTAGAGGTGTAGCATGGACATTATAATTAAACGTCAAATTTAGAGGAGGAAAAAATTTTAAATTTAGAATACCTCCGTTAGCATGAGCCAGGACTAAAAAATACATATACCAATCTTGTTCTAAATTTAATTTTCTACGAACGTTATTTTATGCCCTTCATCTCTATCTTGAATATGAACTGAGAATTACGTATTTTTTTAATTTCCAGCCTATAATAATCTCCCACATTAAGTCATCGGACTTTTACTATAGGCGAATATATCATGAAAAGTCTTATTCCATGCTTAAATATCCTATATTCTTTTCAACAGACCTTCACTAGAAGAGATACATGTAAATTCACTGTGTGATAACGTTATCAATTAAATTTTATTGACTCTCCCACGTCTACCTAATAGGGTTTTATTTAGCAGATTTCCCTTAAGGGAAATCAGCTATTGAGGTCGTACTCATGACGCGAGTTTCGAAAAATTTCTTCAAATGTCCATCGATCCTAACCCAGGAGATGACGAAAATGAGGTCCGTTCAAAATTATATATATATAAATATATATATATATATATATATATTTCCAAATTATATATTATAAATTTACTATAAATGTCTGTTATCTAGCGGTCGCATTTATTCCTATCGTTAATATAACTCGAGAAATTTGCTTTTTATGAATTCTGTGGTGAGTGCCGTTAACGTGGGCTCAGGTGGGAGGCTTCTTCTAACCGAGATATTTGCATTTGTATTGTGAGTGTGGTCGGCTATCTTCGGGAGTTTCCGCCGAGCGCTAGTGTGGCCGTTTCACTAACTATTCGTCCTCGTAAGAATAGGTTACTACTACGTTTGTTATTAGGCAGATTATTCTATTGTAAAACTTCACGTGGGAAATCTGCTTATTTTACGCAGCCCCTGCGTGACGGACTTTATTTCTTTGGAAATAGAGAATTTATTGTGAGTTGTGATCTGTAGTATATCACTTGGGAAATCTGCTTAGTTTTCGAAGCCTTTTCGCGACGGAATTTCCACTGAAAGAATTTGTGTTTTCTCATAACAGTTATTTTTAATATTGCTAAAATTAAAGTGGCGAGTTCGGTTCCCGCCTGAGCAAATAGTAATTTAATTAGTGACGAACTGACTAAATAAAATCCAAAGTCCCGCCTTGGCTAGAAAAGGGTAGTCAACTGTAGATAACCAGTCCCCATTTAGCCACAGAAGCAAAAAGTGGAGATTAATTAATATTAGTAATATTATTGTTGAGACTTTGCGGATCAATAGAACAAAGCTTATTTAACTATAACAGAGTCCGCTAAAGCCTTTCTTTGATAACCTGGCTTGGAGGAAACCACAATAGACTCAGGGCTACCTTCATTAAGGAGTCACTTTAACCAATGTTTCAGAAATGAGAAATTATTCAATTTACTTAAATACAAACAAATAAATAAATTAAATCCTGGGAAGAAGAATAATAGGCTTTCACAAATTCTAAAACTTCATAAAAATAGAGAATTAAAAATTAATTTTCTCTTCTAACTTGGCCATACTGAATCTCCTAGCAGCTTCAATTCACTCATATTACAATGTAAACATTATGTGACACGTATTGATGAAAAAAATTGTATAATAAATATCGTTTGCAATTTTATTTTCACCATACTACGATGTAATCACCTGTTTTACACACCTAATTTGCGGTCCGAAAGCTACACTTCGCCGCCCTAGGGCCGAACAATTAATATTTCGCCCCTAGGGGCCGCCAAAATCTACGGATAATCTAGAATTATTCATTTCGCGTAATATTCATTATATTAGTTTGTTTTGCTGTGTAATATTGTTTAGTTTCTTTAGTAATTATGGCAAATAATATATCATAATCTATAAATAGAAGAGCAAAAGAAAACATGGGCAGATTTGTTAGCAGCAAAATCAAAAAGATAGATATGACGAAGGAGTATTAAGAAATTGGAAGTTTCTAACAGGACTGTTTAGTAAAGTGAATGAGTCATCGACTTTTCGACATCAAAATATCGATTTAGGAACTATTGAATATGAAAATCAGTCTCTCTTTACAAATGATGATTTATATTTGAAACGATTGTCAATGAGGATATTTTAATCAGAAACAATCCAACTACGAGTAAAAGTGTGAATGTGTCAAACAAAAAAACAAGTAATAGAAATCTTCAAAGGGGTATTATTGATTTTCAAACAACCAAAATTGTACTTTTAAACATTTTTATAAATCAAAAATAAACGAACTAACTTTTTTTTAGCATTTTGAAATATATCAGTTGTATTAAATGAATCACACATATGGTAAGATGTTTGCTCTCTCTTATATTTTAACTTACATAATAACCATAACGTTTAAAACAATCCATACATTAAACATTCATCATGTCCCCATAACCACAAGATTAACCTTCTAACAAAGAGGTACACTTAACCAAAAGAAAATCTTGTTTTTGGAATTAATGTTATATTCGTATGATAATATTTATCTGTAGTATGGTGGGTTGAAAAATAGCGTTCGTGCCTCGGGTCCAAAGTGCTTTTGTGCACGGCCCTCGAGAAAACGTTTTCAGTGACCTCGACTACGTTCTCGGTCAAAAAATATCTCGGGCCGGCAAACGCCCACTTTCGGCCCTTGGTACGAAATATACTATATCTACATACTTTCTTTATCTTGAAAATTATCTGAGATTTTTTGCATTTTTAAATTTTCAGCTTTCAATAAACCTCCACTTTTAGCTATCGCTATATAACAAGTAGCAAATATATCATGAAAGGTCTTATTCCAATAAATATAATATATTTCTTTCAACAGACATTTATTAGTTACGGTACATGAAAATACAATGTGTAATGTATAATGCGATGGGGTAATTCATTTGGAAATGAATATTACCCTCTCACCATTTGGGTTTATGCAAAATGCTGTTTTTTATGAGGGTGGACTGCATAAATGTGGTTAGATGGTGATAAAACAAAACAAAGTCTATGGAAAGTGTTACATAATACATATAATATACAATGAAAAATATTGATTAAGAGGTTACAATATTGAATGGTGATGATGCTGAAGATATGTGTTGAGTTACTTCTGGTTATTCATTCCCCTTTTTCTCCTCATTTCTTAAATTTCTCTCTCCATCCATATCCTCTCCCTTATCACCCGCCTTGGCTTGAATTCCAGTAAATTAGCCATGTTGTTGGGGCATATTAACAATAAATAAAATACTTCTTTCATGGACGAGTGTGCTCTCTCAAGAAAAGTAGACTGTCCTCTCTTTTTTAGCAGATTTCCCTTAAGGGAAATCAGCTATTGAGGTTGTACTCATGACGGAATTTTCGAAATTAATCTTCAAATGTCAATCGATCCTACCTAGTAGATGACGAAAATGAGGTCCGTTAAAAACTGTATATATATATATATATATATATATATATATATATATATATATATATATATATACAGCTCTAGCTGTCGCAATTTTTGTTTGACCGTTACTAAACTCGATATTTAGTCGTTTTATGTAAAAAGAAAGATCAAGTTCGTTAACGGAAATCGGGCCAGTGGGAGGGGGGGTGGGTTTAAAGGGGAGGATTTTCGAAAATTCGAAATATCTCCGTTACTATACGTCGGATCGAAAAATTGTACTGAATCAATTTTATTACAAATTAAATTTACTATGAATATTGTTATAAAAAGTTATTCTCTATCTTGAATATTAACGGAGATATTTGCATTTGTGTTAAAACTAAGCGGCTAACGGACGAAGTGCCTTTCCCGCCAAAAGCTAGTTCGGCCGTTTTATTAACTCCTCGACTCTCGTGAAATTTCTCTATTGTAAAACTTGACGTGGGAAATCTTCTTCGTTTACGCAGCCCCTGCGTGACGGACTTTTTACTTATCAGGTTTTTACTTAAAAATCGAGAATATAAGGTGAGATGAGATCAGTAGTGTGTCATACTAGTACGTAGGAAATCTGCTAAGTTTACGCAGCTCCATCGTGGAAACTTATTTTATTCGACAACACCCCGACCATTGAACGAAAAAAATGTTAATTTTTATTTATGTGCTACGGAGGGCCAAGCATATATATTTATGTTTTAATTTGAATTTTATTTGTTCTTTATCATAGCAATAATTAATCAGTTTTAAGACGTACTTCATTTAGTTAGAAAAAAATTAAAGACTTGAGATACTCAAGCTGAATTTTCCTTGAGCTGAGTCTGCCAACAGTCTCGAACCGTCAGCGACTCCTTGTCGTAAGTAAGAATGTTAGCGATGCCAATTTGGAGAAAAGGCACATCTTGATAACAGAACCGAGAGAGAGAGAGAGAGAATGTTAAGATCCTGCCCAAGGACCATTGTTGGATGTAGCGGAAAACTGGGAGAAGGAACAGATGGTTTTGCCAGCTCATCACCCAAATCTGGGAAAGGCTTTCCTCCAAGGTCGGACTCCACTATCTCCCCAAAACCACCAAGGCTGCTTGCAACAATTCCATTTGTTCCCAACAACTGATAAGAACAAAATTATACATTCAAGATTCCGGAGAAGACCAGATAAACCTAAGAGCACAAAGGACTCGTCTGACTAAAACTAGTTTTTTGGGGTGAAGAAGATAACTCAAACCAAAAGTTTAGACTCCTAAAACTACCGAAGTTACTTAAAATAAGAGCAAATAAATTAAGTTGTCCTTTAAAGAAATGTACACATATCAAAATAATAAAATATAATTATTTAGTGAATTATTTTCATCTAGGGCTCAGCTGGTTTTAATTTACATTTATATAATTGAATCATATGTTTTAAATTTGCATTTTTAATACACCATATGATTGAAGAAAAAAGAACAATAAAACAGTTGAGAAATAGCATCTGAACAAGCATCATCTTAGTTAATTCTAATTAAGATTAGTCAACATCTTTCTTCTCATTCATTCCTCCGGAACTTTTCATATCATAAATAAGAAATGGATTAATTATTGTAATAAGATTAATTTGTAAATACAACCTTATGATAAAAGTTATATGATGAAGGGGCTGCACGTTGTATAAAGTAAAAGTATTAGAGATTTCTAAAACGTCCGCCAACGTAAAATAATTACATTTCACAAGTTCTGAAATGATACATTGTCATCTCATATTCCACAACGTCCCACAGTACTTCAATTAGTACAAGCTAGGTGGAGAAAATTATTTTTTCGGTATTTTACATTAGTTTTGACCAATTAAGTAATTTAGTTATTAAAAACTTCAATAATTACAAAGTGGACCAAAGAGGATTGCCAGAAGATTAAGAAGGAAAAGAAAATCGTATCTATATTTAATCCGAAAGACAATTTACGTGGTAAATACTAAATAAGTACAATATAAATAAACACTTATGATATGGATACAAAAAAGATTTTGATAGCACTTAATAAATCGGAGTATGAATAGTATATAGTCTATAATTAATAATACGAAACTGATTCATCCAATGACGATATATCAGAAATGCCTTCTTCATTTTGGTACTTGATAGAGGTAGAGGCTCTTCTGTTGAAAAGTACTTTTAAAAAAAGTGTTTTACGTGCGTGTGCTGACTACACTAGGTCACAATTGTCAATGGGAAATGTGCAGCTATTAACCCTAGAACGGTAGTGATATTATTTCCCGCTTAATGGTATTCATACGTAAATTTTACGTGTGCAACTGGTAATTGGTGAAATTATTCAAAATTTGTTAATGTTTGGGACTATTTTTTTATTTTATTAAAACATACACTTATCTTTAACTTATATCTACGTTTATATCTAATAATGTGCACGGCATTCCTTTCAGGCGCTTTGTTCTGATTTCTTCGTCCGTTGAATATTTTTTCTCTATTTTTCAGAAACTATAAACAGATTATTATTATTGTTTATATTCTTTTTATACATCTTAGTCTTTTTAATATTAAAAAATAAAAGTTAAAAACATTAACAGAAAATAAATTAGAATATAAAACTAAATTGAGAATAATATTAACTAAAGTTTATTAGCATATAAAAATCCAGTATTAGGTAGAGATACGTAAACTTTTTACATGCCAAAAAGTTGTGGTTAATAGTATTGATACGTAAATATTACGTAGTCCGTGTTTATTTTAAATAAAAATATTATTGGATGAGTGGGAAGGTCTTTCTTAGTTTCACTTAGCTGCACTTGGCGGAGGTCAAGTCCGACAACTGTCTGGAGGGCTCATTAGGCTGAAGGGCCTGGGGTGTTGTGGGTCGTTTAACGGCCCTATGATAACAGTTTTTCAAACCAGATCATACGTAAATTTTTACGTTCACTACCATTCTAGGGTTTAATATAGAAAATTTAACCCTGGTAATTCATTATTTAAAACGTTTTTTTTAATTTAGTTTTGATTTTCAGAAGGTTTATTTAATTGGTGAAAAAAGAATTAACACTTGCCAGTAACAAATAATATCCATACTCAACATTTGTTTCATTAAATTGGTGGCTTGGACACTTTAATTATTTTGTGGCACTTTAATTTTGTGTGGTTGAAATAATATCTGAAAATACAACTGATTTATTCTATTCCATTTGATCCAAGTTCGTTATCGGTGAAATCCGATTGATATGGGTGGGGGGGGGGGGGGGGGGGGTTTTTTGGGGTTTATGGGTTTTATTGGTTTTTTTTGTTTTTTTTTTTTAAGGGGGGGGTAGGTGGGGGGGCGGGGGGGGGGTTTGGTTGTTTGGGGGTTTAAGGGGATGGAATAGGGGGGGGGGGGGTTTTTTAAGGGTGATGGAAAATCGAATTATCTTCGTTACTATACGTCCGACCGAAAAATGGTATGGAACTAATCTTTTTAAAAATTTAATTGCATTTAAATGCTGGTATATGCATATATTCTTTATATGATTATTAAACGGGTGTTTTTTTTTTGTATTTCAACTCAAGCTTTCAGCGATTTATTCGTTGTTCCTTGTTTTCAGCCTTCAGTAACCCTCCCTCCCCCCTCCTCTTCTACTCATCTGTTTTTACATAGAAATAGGGAATATGTTTGTACTATGAGATCAAAACTGTGTTATACCAGCACGAGGTAAATCTACTTAGTTTACGCAGCACCTGCGTGCGGACCTTTTTTTCATATCCCGCAGGAGCTGATGATAATGCCTGTCGTCATAGAGGCCGGTAATTAGGAAATAAATAGTATGAAAGTAACGACTCGGACATTTAATGTTTCCCTTAAGGGAAATCAGCTATTGAGGTTGTACTCATCACGCGAATTTTCAAATTTTTTTTCGAGAAACGTTTGTGTCCGTCTGCACATTTACATTCATCTTATTATTGTCTTTCTGGAGTTTAATTTCAATACACTCTACATCACAATAACCTACGACACCACTGTGTAGTAAATTTTATCTGGTTGTCTCCAGGTGGGAATAAAACTATGTTCTTACAATATATCGGTTTACTATGAATTGGGCCGAAAAAAGTATATATACCTAGTCTTATTTTAAATTTAATTTTCTATAAAAATTATCTTATGCTCTTCTTCTCTATCTTGAGAATTTTGCACCTTTTAGGAGATTCCCCTTATGGGAAATCAGTAAATTGAGGTTATACTCATGATTGCGATTTTCGAAAATTGTCTTCAAATGTCCATCAACCCTACCAAGCAAATCACGAAAATGAGGTCCGGTCAAAACTATATATATATTATATATATATATATATATATATATATATATATATATATATATTTGTCTGTTACCGCTCTAGCGATCGCAATTATTGTTTAATCGTTACCAAACTCGATATTTAAACGTTTTATGCAAAAAGACAGATCAAGTTCGTTAATGGCTGAAATCAGACCAGTGGTGGGGGGGGGGGGTTTAGAGGGGAGGATTTTCGAAATATTTCCGTCACCATACGGTGGATCAAAAAATTGTATAGGATCAATCTTATTTCAAATTAAATTTACTATAAATATTGTTGTATACATGTATTCTCTATCTTGAAATATTAACCGAGATAGATGCATTTTTATTAAGTGTAACGGACGAGTGAGTTTCCCGCCAAACGTTATTTCGGCCGTAAACTGTTGGGCTCTCATATGGTGATTTCTCTATTGTATAAATTCACGTGGGAAATCTGCTTAGTTTACGCAGCGCCTGCGAGACGGACTTTTATATGTAAACTCGTGTATTGTAACTAAGGTTTTTCATTTATTTATAATTACATTCAGACATTTCATAGATATTACCAAACCCCCATAAATCGTCGAATGAATCCTTCATATCGAATCCTTGTTGAAGACAAGTGCACTCATGGCGGACTACTAAGAGTTAAATCAGCTAATTGGTTATGTGAGCTGAAGAGGAAATGCGCAAGGTTGAGCCAGCCCAAAGCTATGTTACCACTGTTAATTATGTTTACATGGCAGTAATGTTAGCATCGGAACTATCTCAATCCCCAACTTGTACAGTACAATCCCCGTGTATGCTGGCCGACTGTTTGATTATCTCAACAACCACTATCAGTGTACAGCATGCTGTGTTCGTGTTCACCATATGCCCAATTGTACTAACAATTTGGTTTCAGTTGATCACTCCGAAGGGAAATCAGCTTTTGAGATAGTACTAATGAAACGATTTTATAAAACGTCCATCGATAATACATAGACATCGATTATGAGTAGTTTTGAAATTAACCCCGTCACTCAGGGGCTGTGTTAACTAAGCAGATTCTATGAGAACGTTATTTGGTATTTAAACATCAAATAAAGTGCTTCATAACATAATAGAATATTGCTAATATGAGATGAGTAAGACTGGGCCTTTACTGGAGACCGAAAACTAAAAAAAATGCAAAATATCTCAGTTAATAATGAAGATAGTGAAAAGTATACATAGCAACATTTGAAGAAAATAACATTTTCAATAAGATTGGTTTTATACAGTTTTTTGATCCGACGCATAATAAAGGAGATTTTAAGAATTTTTGTAATTCTCCCCCTCTAAACCACCCCCTCCTCCCTCTTTTCCCCCCCCCCTCCCACCCCCCCCCCCCCCCAGGGGATTTCAGCCGTTAACGAACTTGATCTTTTTTTTTTTTTTGTATAAAACGATTATATACAAGTTTGATAACGATAATAAAATAAACAATAAGCGACGTCCGCTCCGACTAGAGACGATAACAAACAAATATATATATATATATATTATATATATATATATATATATAGATATATATATAGAGAGAGGAAGAGATGAGAGATAGATAGATAGATAGGTTAGATAGATAGATAGATATAGTAATACATATACAGTTATCGAACGGACCTCATTTTTCGTCATCTCCTGAGGTCGGATCGATGGACAAAATTGTGAAGAGAAAACAATTTCAAAAAATCGCCGTTGTGATTGTTGAGTATAGTATAACCTCAATAGCTCATTTCCCTTCGTGGGAAGGATGGGAAGGGAAATCTGCTGAAATAGTTAAAGAACCATTCATGTTATTATTATACTCGTATATAATATTGATGCTCTTCAATAGTTGTCTTTTACATTTTTCCCGTAAACATCCATTTCAACACTTGGGATTTTAGCAGATTTCCCTTAAGGACAATCAGCTATTGAGGTCGAACTCATGACTCGAGTTCTGAAAAATTTCCTCAAATGTCCATTGATCCTACCCAGGAAGGAATGACGGGAAAATGAGGGGGTCCCCTTTCCGTTCAAATTTTTTATACTATATATATTTTTGTCTGTTAACGCTCTCTTGGCGGTCGCAATTTTTTGTTTTTTTTGATCGTTATCAAAAGTTCATATTTTATCATTTTATGTAAGAAATAAAGTAATCACGTTTGGTTAATGGGCCCTGAAAACTGAAATCCGAACCACTAGGAGGTTAGAGGGGGGATGGGGATGGATATGGAAAAATTAATTTAATTAGACATGTTCTCCGTTATTATGCATCGGATCGAAAAAAAAATTGCATATAACCAATCTTATTTGTAGATTAAATTTACTATAAATATTGTTCTATACATTCATTTTATTTCTCTATCTTGAATTAATGACCGAGGATATTTGCATTTGTGTATTGTTTGTGTGTAGGGTCGGCAGGTGTTTAATGGAGTTTAAGACACCCTAATTCCGGGAGAGAAAGGCCCGCCACGCATGGGGTTTGCGTTATTTTATTATAAATCTATAAACTAGGCAGATTTCCCTCTTGAAGTTTAACAAAACATAAATCTACATACTAGTAGCTCAACACCACCGTGAATATCACGGGAATGCAAACTGTAATGGGAAACATCTGAAATGTAAACAAACCGCTCTGCCAACCACTTACCGGAAAGAAAAACAATTACTAAAATATATCAGAATGTTAATTAATTTCATTGAATACTATTTTCTATATCTAGTACTGTAATTTATAATGAATCACAACAAATTTTTTTCTCAATCAATCAAATTACAAATTATTGTAGTACAAGTAACTTTAAGACAGCGGTATGTGAGGAGGAGGGCTACCAGAACATATTTGCGGTAATATCTCGTTTGTAATGGCTGGAAAATTCTTGTGTTTTAAAGGCAAGAAAGAGTTGGGAGAGTGAATTTTATTTAGACTGAAAACCATTTGTTATTTCTTCCATGGAGAGAGATGAAGGGAAGAAAAAAAAAAACGATAACATAAAAGGAAAAAACAAAAACAATATCGTGAGAGCCGCGCTCTTAAGAATTAGGTATATTTATTTATATTGGAATAGTTTTAAAATATATATCTCTATAAACAAACGCATGAAAATTTAAATTTAAGCAGTTCCAGAGTAGTCTTAACAAACTTTATTATGAAATAATATGACGGCACCCATAACTATACACACAAAAATTAGCAGTGGGGTCTCCTATCATATCTATGAGTACTCATGCGATTACTTGCGCAACATTAATTGCTAGCATTATTTTATTAGGTAGGTTTAATTAGCGGGAATCATTTGCACCTTCTACGAGATGATGAAGTCTTGTTGCGTGTTATTAAATCTGGTGTATGGGCACGTGCCCAAGGAGAAAGAAAAGAAAGGCGGTGCAGCAAAATGAACCTGTTGACCCTATAGTACTAGTTATAGTAGGTAGAGGGTAAACATTAGACTGGCTTTGTTCCCCTCTGTCAACACGAATGCCTCTAGATGAGCAGTTTAGTCATTCAGCCTTCGCGAATATGCATGTGTGTTGTGTTGTGGCGGGACTAATGATTAATGAACTCCGCGAGCGCTGGGGAGGATATTTTTTAAATTTCAAACTGACGACTGAACATCCCCCCGCCCATGGCGCGATTTAAGCGGCATTATTGAGTAGGAAGGGGACACAGCTTGACGAGGGGACGTTGGAACGTCCCCGAGGACGTGCGTACCGAAGCAACTCGAGACACTCCATCTGGACCCGGGTGCAGAGCGGTGACTCTGGCCAAGGGCCAGCAAAGCGGTGGGACATTTTCAGTCTTGATGAGGACCAGAGATCCAGTGGTGATGTCAGGCGCGGGGTCCAGCCAACGAGAGCGTTGCTGGAGAGTGTGTAGGTACTCTTGCTGCCAACGTTTCCAAAAGGACTGGTGAAGACGATCAACTAGTCGCCATCGTGAGACTCTGTTGAGCGGGATATCCAATAGGTCCTTTGCAGGAAGAGCGTTGAGAGGGCGGTGGATTAGAAAATGTCCAGGCGTGAGTACGTTCAGATCATTTGGGTCAGCAGAGAGCGGACAAAGAGGGCGACTATTGAGGATGGCCTCAATACTGACCAGTAAGGTGCTAAACTCTTCAAGGGAGAGAACCTGTTGACCCATTACGGTGCGAAGGTGTCTTTTTGTTGACTTTACGGAGGCTTCCCAAAGTCCGCCGAAATGAGGAGCACTTGGCGGAATAAAATGCCAATCTATACAGCGGTCGGAGGAGAACTTTGTGAGAGAATTGCGGGTCTGGTTGGCGGAGAAACTTGGCTAGGTCGGAGAGCTTGCGGTTGGCGCCCACGAAGTTGGTACCATTGTCGCTGTAGACATCTGCAGGGAGGCCTCGTCGACCACAGAAGCGGGTGAAGGCTGCCAGAAAAGCGTCTATGGAAAGCTCCGACGCAACCTCCAGATGGACAGCCTTTGTAGTAAAACATACGAAGGCGCATATGTACGCCTTAGTGAGGCGAGCGCCGCGGATGCGTGCTGTTGACAATGAATATGGTCCTGCGTAATCAACTCCGACCTTGAGGAAGGCAGATGAAGGAGTGACCCTGTCTGCAGGAAAAGCCCCGCGGATTGCGGGGACACTGAGAAACATCGGTTACATTTGGCAAGATGGCGGCGGACAACATTCCTCCCATCGATGATCCAGAAGCGCTGGCGGATGGTGTGGAGGGTGGCCTGGGCTCCTGCGTGAAGATTGGCGATGTGGGCCTGGTCAATCACTAAGCGGGTAAACGGGTGATCCCGCGGCAATAAAGCGGGGTGCTTGGCAGAATAAGGGAGCGCTGACTGGCTCAAGCGACCCCCGACGCGGAGAATACCTTTGGGATCAAGGAAAAGTTGAAGCGTCCTTTTTAGATTGGTCTTGCGCTTGGGATCCGCAGCGGCTTGGTAATCTTCCTTTAAAGCGATGCGTCGAACTTCTTTAGTAAGGGCATCCATGGAGAGGTTAAGTTCTTCCGTAACAAGAGGGCCACTAAGGCGAGACGCGTAGATTGGTCTTGCGCTTGGGATCCGCAGCGGCTTGGTAATCTTGACGAGTAACGACTTACTAAACCTTACGCGGTGACTGTAACTCCGACAATCGCCTTTGCGGAAAAGCTTTTCTCCGAATCCAGACCGGATGCAGGCGGGTCTACGTGCGATCGGGGCCACTGTTAGATAGGCTTCGAAAGCCAGCGGGGACCCATGCCACCAGAGTGGAGTGATCAAGAAGTGCTGATGTAATAAAGACCTCGAGATGCGCAGGTCAGCGGGGTTATTCCTTTCCATCCCACATGGTGGCCCAACTGGATGGCGGAATCCTTTCTTGGGAATTCAGAGACCCTGTAGGCCACAAAGGTCTTCCAGCGGTGTGGCTCTCCCGCGGAATCCAAGCCAGTGCAAACGGGCTGAGTCAGAAAGGAAGAAATAAGGTCCTCGAAAGGCTGCGGAAAACATTTTTAGAACCTTGTCCACAAGCAGGGCACAAAGGGATGAGCCGCACACAACTCTAGACGAGGGAGCGAGATCTTCTTTAGCGGGGGCTACACGCGACTTAAGCCATAACCATTGGTGAGGAAATCTCCCCAGGACGAAAAAGTGGATTGGATATAGGACTACCGCGGGGGGGCGTATCCATTCTTCTGAAGCGTCACAAAATGCAATTAGGCGATGCGAAGTCCGAGAGACGTCAAAGTCGGGAAAGTAGCGAGGGAGAGAGATGCGGGCCGACATTTTTCAGTTCAATCCTGAAAAAACTCACCAGTCTTGGCTGATGTCGGTAGGTGCGGCGTCATCCCAATCGGCGTGGACATAGGCCACAGGCTTTGAATGAATCTTTTTCGCCAAGAAGGTCATGGAGTGCTAACCATCCGGGAGGGTCTTAAAATGCGGGAAACCTTAGACAAAATAAACCTTTTAGTAGCGGGAACCTTTGCGTTTTGGTGCCCACTCGAATATGAAAAGCGGTCAGAGGTGGCGGACCAAGTTAGTCCAAGGATCTTAGACTGTAGGATCCTCAGAAGAGTCAAAGTCGAAAGAGTGCGGGTTTCAAACTTTGGCAATGCTCAACTGGCAATCCGGCGAGCATTTCTGGGTGTATTGCGCTAGCCCACTTATCTCAGTTTCGAAATGAATCCAGGAGCGAGGTACACGGCGGGGTTTGATGAGATCAGCTAGGGTCGCGCGGGAGGAACTAGTATGCACTAGTACTGCGTGGATGCTCCTGTGATAATGTCGTCAACATAAGTATCATCCGCAGCAGTGCGGGCAGAGCGGCGATGCGAACTTCATCTCTTGTTCTTAACCCTCATTCTTAGATGCTAATTGATTGTCAGGGTGCGGATGGCCAAGAATGGGCTTGAAGTATGCCACTCCATAAGTGACATGTGCTCTATGGAGCTGCGGGGTACGATTTGGTAGGTTCTTTCATTGGGCGATAAACGCCACGACAAATCCGTTGGAGATACTTGGTGCTGCAGTGGGAACCAGAATCATGTCGGTACATTTGGGCGGATATCTGTTTCTTGAGTGAGAAGCACGAAGCGTCAATGAGACCGAGACCATTGTTGAGAAGCTCCACAATGTCCGTTTTGCAAGCTTGGGGCCAGTGTGAGAGATATCATTTAAGGATTCCCCATTCGAGGATTTCGCAAGAGGCGGTATAGATAAATCTAACGCGTCTAAGATTCTAGAAGGAGGGCTACCCGCTCCGGGGCGTGGTGAACTGGGTTGATGCGGCAAGTTAGTACGTTCTCATCCACGGGGTTTGGATCTAGGAGCGTAGACATGTGACCCAAATCTAGGTATTCGCGCATGAAGGCGCCGTATGCTTCTTGAAGGTGGGGGGTCACGGGCCAGGCGGGATTCCAAACGACGAAATTGCTGCAATGCGCGGAAGTAAGAATCTCCTAGTTCTTCATTTTCTTTTAAAGGGAGCGGAGTGACGTAGCGGCCTGACGGTTGGCGGGAAACAGTGCGGGTGAAACATTTCCTCACATAGAAGTTCCTCTTTTGAATATTTGGGTGCGGCGGAAGTAACAGGTTCTAATTCCCAAAACCTCTGTAGGTCTTTATTCAGTTGCAAGTTTGAGACAGCGGAAAACGTTTTCACAAAAGATTGTGAGGCAACTTCGATGGATTCCACAGGCGGTGAGTCAGATATGCAATGTACTTGAGCAGGCATGTCTTCTGAATTGTAAGGCGGATTTTATCGTTGAGGATTACTCTCAGTGCGGCGACGACGTCTGTGTTTCTTGCGGATGGTTTTGCCTTCGTTATCCTGGACTTCTGGGGCCCAGCTTATGCGGCGCGGGAGGAGATGGGTGGCTACACTGCCCTAGAAGACACCAACCCAAACTAGTCTTAAAGGCAAGAGGGCCACCTTTAGAGGGATGAATGATAGCGGGCTGAAGGAGATGTGCAACTAATAGACTCCAAGCAGCATGTCAATGGGAGCCGGGCAGTCAAACTTAGGATCAGCGAAGGAGAGGCCATGCAGATATTTCCAGGGCCCAATATCAAGCGGGTCAGCAGGCATAGTGGAGCAGATGGACTCAATAACGAAGAGCTGTGCGGTGATCATTTTATCTGGCGACACTGGAAAGGAAACAGCAATGTAGCCAGGACAGCTGACTCCCACAGGGTCACCCAATCCGTTGAACATCCACTTGGGACGGAATGATGGCCGAGCCTAAGCGGGAAGCGGCGCTCTGAGTGACAAAACTGGCCTGGCTGCATGAATCAACAAGGGCTCTAAAGACATGTGCGGAGCGGGAAGAACCTTTGAGAGTGATCTGTGCTGTGAGGAAGAATAGAAAGCGGGCAATGCTTCGATGAACCAGACAACGTAACAGAAGGGAGAGACCGGAGTATAACGGGCCTAGATTTGGGCGGAAAATATTCCTTATTTGAAGCGGGAACACCTTGTAAGCGTTGATGAAG
Source organism: Riptortus pedestris (assembly GCA_019009955.1). NCBI lineage: Eukaryota > Metazoa > Arthropoda > Insecta > Hemiptera > Alydidae > Riptortus > Riptortus pedestris. The sequence goes on along the minus strand of CM032231.1, from coordinate 127,189,205 downwards.
CGGAGAATCCTTTAGCGGTGCAGCAGAAGTACATGAAGGTCTACCCGGTAACACTCAGTAAGACTAGATGATGCGGAAAATACCTTTTGAGAAAGCGAGGGTTGTGCCAGAGAACGGCCTGAGGGTCCGGGTTGCGGGAGTCATTGAGGAGACAAATCCGGGGAATGATGATGGCGGGAAAGCTCAGGATCTTTAGTGCGGCGGGGTTTATGCAATTTCCTCTCCGCATAAAAGACAGATGTTTACTGAGAATCGTTGACAGAAGGGGATGATCGTGAGCTGCTGGAAGCCTTAGATGATGATTCTTGATCATGCCTGGGAGGTGGGGAGTACCTTGCCGGTGGAGAGGGTGATCTCTTCTGAGTGGCATTAGGATGCCTTTGCCTAGAATAGCGGTGCGGGAACGACGGGCAAGGTTCCGGACTAGGCGTTGAAGGAGGGGAAGCGAAGCTATCTGAAGAGCGGGCAACCTTATTAGATTATAGCGCCTCCATGGATGAGGGTGTGATGAGCGCGGTGGCATATCCGAACAGGCGGCTTTGAAGATTTGCATTGTCGAACTCCGTGGTTTCCCAAGATTTACACAGTTATTTAGCTTACATTCACTGCAACTTATCTCATAGGCGCTGTAGCGCAAGGCAGCAGACAGGGCCCCTGGAATTCTGGAGCACTGATAAATTGCTATGGGCTTGGCGGCAATAAAAGACCATTCTTGGCGATGATGGTAGCTGAACGCTCTTTCAACAAAACGGTTGTGTTCCGCGGGGGCGGAGGGGAGCTTGACATGCGGTTCGACGTCTGATGGTAGAATTTTCCCGGAATGCGGGGAGGGGATCGTATCCTTTGCGAGGAGCGGGAACAGTGCTTTATTACGAGTCCTACATTCTCTCGATTATAGTATGTCATAACTTTAGTCCGAAGGCTATTCAACAGTTTTAGTGTATATAACTCACCAGGTCAGGATGAGTGTTGGTGGTAGCAAGGGAACACAAATCTTTCAGGGTGAAGAAATACTGAATTCCTTTTGAGAGTCAGTGGCATCTAAGCCCCTGCCAACTGTCAATAGCAAACAAGTGATAAACGTCAGCTAGATAGCGGGAGAACATTTAGATATCTCCAGCTAGCTGTGCTTGTTCGAAAACACTTTTAAGAAAACACTTTCTCAACTGTGAGGGGGAGGCATGTGAACACTGGTTGAAAGGTCCAGCAATTTCTTTGAGAGATTGAATGAAACGCCAAAGCGGGCGCGGTTGTTACATATTTCTTTCAAAAGAGTAGGTTTCAATACGCAAGATTTTTGTAGTTGTATAGCGAGGTGTTCTCAAAACTGTGCTATGCAGGATAATGTGCCTCTGAAAGATAACAACAAACTTCGAATCTTTTTAACATAGGTTAACTTTCAACTCCCTTTTTCCTTCTGAAATATTTGGATTATCATGTATTAGCGGTATGCTATGTTGCCTATCACACAAGTGTTCCTGAAAAACTCCGCTTAAATTGCCTCCATATAGGGTCTCGCTAAAATGCGGACGATAATAGAGGAACATGTAGGTAGGTGGAAAGCATTTCAAATTGTCACTGCGCGGCATATTGTCACAGAGCAGGGGGGAGGGGATGAGGACAGCTGTCGTCGCCTATGGGCGGCTACAAGTAACGCATATGAGGTCATTCGAGTAAATCCCACGAATTTTGGCGGTGTTCAACGCTCGCTGGGTCAGCGTATCCCCCTTTATCCTATGTAATTCTCTCTATTAAACCCAGATGAAAAAGGTTTATCAGCCTTGCTTTACAATTGTTTCTAATCGGGCTGATAACTGCCGGCAGCAATGTTGATTATCTTTCACCTCTATAGCGTTTCTACATTGATCACTAAGCAGACTAAATTGCTCTAACAATGAGCCGAGATAAACTTTATTTATTGACCCTTTTGGGCTTGTAGCGGTTCTTGAGTGTTTGGTTTTTGGACCCATATTGAAGATGAACCTTTATACAAAATATAAGAAATAAAGAACAACAATTATACAATGATATAAGAAAATAAAGAAATGAAATGTGCACTTATAATTAACTTAGAACTCAAATAGTTGGTTTTGCGGTGAACTTTTATTAATCTAAAGCGGTAACCTTTTACTTTTATAATTCAATTAATCTTGTAATAATACTTAATAAACTTTTCCGGATAAACACTTCCGGTTAATGAACACTTCCCGGGTTACTCGGCACCAAAATGTAATGGCGGAAATCTTGTGTTAAAGGCAAGAAAGAGTTGGGAGAGAATTTAGACTGAACCATTTGTTATTTCTCATGGAGAGATGAGGGAAAAAGATAAATAAAGAAAACAAAACAACTATGTGAGTTCTCTTAAGAATTAGGTATATTGAATAGTTAAATATATCTCTATAACAAAACATGAAATTTAAGCAGTAAACAAACTTTATGAACTAATATGTTAAGAATTAGGGAAATTGAATAGTTAAATATATCTCTATAACAAAACATGAAATTTAAGCAGTAAACAAACTTTATGAAATAATATGACGGCCATAACTATACACACAAAATTAGCAGTGGGTCCTATAATATATATGAGTACTCATGCGATACTTGCGCACATAATGCTAGCATTATTAGGTAGTTAATAGCGGGAATCATGCACTTCCTAGAGATGATGAAGTCTTGTTGCGGTGATAAATCTGGATGGGCACGTGGCAGAGAAGAAGAAAGGCGGGAGCAAAATGAACCTGTTGACTCTAGTAGAGGTAAACATAGACTGGCTTGTCCCTGCAACGGCTGCCTAGATGAGCAGTATGCCACAGCCTTCGCGATATGCATGTGTGTGTGGCGGGACTATGAACCCCGCGAGCGCGGGAGATTTAAATTCAAACACTGAACGACCTATGAACAATCGTGTTATATAGTGTCTCTTTGAAAACTACATTTGGCATTTATTAATTTAAGCTTCGAATAAAGTGGTTTAATATGTTAGAAGAGTATTGTTTCATTGTTAAACATGAGCAAAAGATGGGGTTTGCTGAAGGCTGAAAAAAACTGAAAAAAAATAAGATAAAAGGACATATTTCTCGGGTTTCATATTCAAAATAGAGAAAAATTAACTTACAGTAACTTTAATTTGCAGTAAGATTGGGTTTTTATTACTATTAAAAATGGAAGAGACGTATAGTAATGTGAGGATATTTCGAAAATCCGCCTAATAACCCCCCCCCCCTATTGTCCCAATTGTCTGATTTCAGGCATCAACGAAAAAAAAAAAAAATAAAACTTTGATTTTTTCTTTTTACATTAAAACGATTAAACATCAAGTTAGGTAACGATCATACAAAAATTGCGACAGCTAGAACGTCAACAAACAAATATATATATATATATATATATATATATATATATATATATATATATACATGCTACGTTTCCCAGCTTCGCTCGGAAAATCATTTGAGCCGAATGATGATGGTATTTGCCGAAAAAGTAATACGAAACGAAATACCGCGATTTTTAATTTAACGTATTGGACATACATACCTGACACATTCTTACATAATGCACAGAAAAGACAAGCCTACTTGTACTCATTGCAACACTGGACTAACTATAAAGTACACTTACTAAACAGAATGCAGATTACGAGCTTACTTAAACATACCACATAACTTGAACGAACACTGAAGGTAAGGCCCCACAATATTAACACAATTCTGACATATTAAAACCCAATTGGGCAGTTTCAGAATATTTAAATCCATATTTTACATTTTTTTAATGTGTGTGTGTGTGTGTGTGTGTGTGTGTGTGAGAGAGAGTGAGGGAGAGAGAGAGAGGGGAGGAGAGAGAGAGAGTGAGAGACAGAAGACAGACAGAGAGACAGAGAGAGAGCGTGGAGATGAAGAGAGAGATGAGACGAGAGAGAGTAGGAGAGGTGAGATGAGAGATAGAGAGAGAGAGGAGAGAGAGAGAGAGAGAGAGAGAGAGAGAGAGAGAGAGACGAGAAGAAGCACGAGAGAGTGAAGTGATAGAGATACATATGTAAAATTTTGGAATGATGCTTTTTTTTTTATGAATAGTTTCTGTTTCAAATGTCACCATGTTTACTTTTTACCTATTTATTTCCCACCTGTTTTTTTTAGTTCTTTGTTTATGTTCGTGTTTCTTGTTACTTTTGTGTGTTCTGTTCATTTAGTTTTCTTCTTTTTATTATTTTGTGTTCCATGTTTTGTTATTTTTTGTCAATATTTGTTTCTATCCTATGTTCTGTTGTTATTTCGTGTTCCATGTTTTTTATTATTTGTTATTATTTGTTACTTTCCTATGTTCTGGTGTTATTTCGTGTTCCATGTTTTTTTATTATTTGTTAATATTTTGTTATTATCTATGTTCTGTTGTTTTACTTTCGTGTTCCATGTTTTTGGTTATTTTTGATAGTATTTGTTATTATTCTATGTTTCTGTTGTTATTTCGTGTTCCATGTTTTTTATTATTTGTTAATATTTGTTACTATCCTATGTTCTGTTGTTATTTCGTGTTCCATGTTTTTTATTATTTGTTAATATTTGTTACTATCCTATGTTCTGTTGTTATTTCGTGTTCCATGTTTTTTATTATTTGTTAATATTTGTTACTATTCTATGTTCTGTTGTTATTTCGTTTTCCATGTTTTGTTATTTTGTTTACTTGTTTTTCTGTTTTTTTTTTTCCCCTCCAATTTTTTAAGAAGGAGCAAGTCGCCATAGTTGCGGAAGCTCCACATAATAAATAAAAATAAATACTTTTAATTTAAGGCTTCCCTTATATAAACCCCCACTTCCTTATAACTCCCCCATATATATATTATTTTAAAAATATATATATATATATATATATATATATATATATATATATATATATCATGACCTCATTTTCGCCATCTCCTGGGTAGGATCGATGGAAATTTTGAAAGAAAATTTTTCTCGTGGTCATGTAATACGACCTTAATAGCTTGATAAACTTAAAAGGGAAAACTTCTAAAAATCAAAATTTCAAAATATCTGCTCCGTTATGACATTATTGAAACTTTCACTCCTAGTTGTCTCACTTTGGAAATAAGACAATATTTCAATCTGAAATACGACTTATTGTTTTCGTCAGATCTTTAGAATTTCCTTTATAGTTAAAATTGGAATGTCTTTTATTATTTATAAATTTAGAGAGATGATATAATTGTCGGTGATCATTTTAGCTATACAGCTATAGAAGAAATAAATATTCATTACTTATTAAAGTCCACTTCTTGTTACTGAGACTAAATTGATGGGGGTTGTCTACAGGTTCCCACCATTATCTAGCAAGGGTGGAGGAACGAAGGGTTTTATTTAATGAGATCTTCACTAAATATATTCCCATTGCCCAGGTGAAGATCGAATCAAGGTTTACCAAGTGGGTTTAAGACCAACGCTTGAACTAACATAGCTATCTTGAATGTGGAATTAAATATCAAATTTATACTCACATCGATTTAAATTTTATAATGAATTTGTTTACACAATAAAAAAAAATACTTCCCTTCTGGCAATAGTTCAACAAAAAAGAGATAAAAGTGAACAAGAATGGTGTTGTTTGCTTATTTATTTTGCAAAAAGAAGCAAAATGCCTTATAAGAATGGCCGAACTTTGACATTTCATATTGTTAGTATGCTTCTTTTGATCTTTCAAACATTTTATTAATTCTCGTTTCATCAAAATACTTTAGTTGTCAGGAATGTAGTAAACAATATAATACAGCCTGGATATATTGTAAAGTTACATCCTGTACGTAATTGATTTTTTTCCCAACTTCATTCATTTTAATAAACAAAACGATCAAAAGCCTGAAAGATATTCACTTTTTTCGTGGAAAACTCTGCGTGAAGAAAACGACAAAGAAAATGGAGCTGTAAGAAGGGTTCACTCTTTACTGGAATATTTGTACCGGTACTTTTCAAATTGTGGATAATCCGAGTTGTTTTGAAACTTCGGCTGTTCTTTGTATATATATATATATATATATATATATATATATATATAAATCAGGCCTCCTCGTTACATGGAAAGATGAAATAAAAAGCGAGACCCATTCAAACATCTGTTTAATTTTGAAATATCACATAAGTGATCGATTTATGTGTTGGCCTTTGGCAAAATGGGATTCTTCCAGAGCCAGACAGAGCACGTATTTCATGACCTTACAATTCCAATAACTCTTCCAAGCCTTCGCTTCGTGACATCACGTCCTTAAAACAAACAGATTCCCAGAGGAGAAATATATAAATGATCTATAATATTTTTTCCTCCCCCCTGACGAGAACAAAAACTCAAAGCTACGCATGGAGACGTTGACTTTTAGAAGAAATGGAGGGTTGCTAGCAAAAACCCCACTAGTCAAAAAAAGCCCTTATTTGGTAAATTAAAAAAAAAAAAAAAAACCCTTCATTCCATGAGGGAGTAAAATTTTGATATTTCTTTTTAATAAACTCTTTGGAGATCAGGAATTTTATCTATGCTAATTTACAGATGATCAAATATATTCTCTTTGAATGGGGAAGAACAATAAAAACCTTGAAGTCAAATATCATACAGATAACATGGTCAGGTAGAAGAAATAGTATTCGGTATATTGAGTTACTTGTTTATTTGATTTAATAATTGCAACAAGAAAAATGGGCAATTTAAGAAAATATATGAAGTAAAAAGTTGAGTAACGTGTACAATAACTTTGGAAAAATCAATCTTCACATTCACCACTATTGTCAGTTTGGTAGTCAAGACAAGGTGAATCTACTGCTGCATCTGGGGTCCAAACAATCTCTTGTGAAACTCCTTGCTTGCAGGATGTTGCAGGTAGTCAGCAAGTTATAGAACGTCAGATCGTTCCTGACTAGTGGGGTTTTTGCTTTTTTGCGGAATCGCCGTATTTTTAACTCCCAATACAGACCTACGAGAGTTGTATTTGACCATTTCGATTGTATCAGTATATGAGTAATACTGTACACTACTTAATGGCACCTCAAAATCATTTTTCAGTTTTCTTGACTAGTGGGGGTTTTGCTAGGAACCCTACAAATGTTTTGAATTATTTGGCTGCTTTGTCTCCTGTCCAGCAAATGTGAAAATTTGGCTCAGTTCAATATCGCTTATCCTTTTAGCAGATTTCCCTTAAGGGAAATGAGCTATTGAGGTCGTACTCATGACGCGATTTTCGAAATTTTTCTTCAAATGTCCATCGATCCTACCCAGGAGATGAAGAAAATGAGGTCAGTTCAAAATTATATATATATTTGTCTGTAAACTCTCTAGTGGTAGCAATTTTTGTTTGATCGTTACCAAACTCGGAATTTAATCGTTTTATGTAAAAAGAAATATCAAGTTCGTTAATTGCTGAAATCGAACCAGTGCACATTGGAGTGAGTGATAGGGTAAGCCGGACATTGATTAATATCTCCGTTTCTACTGGTCCTAGAATATTGATTCTGGTGTCATTTTAAAGCACATCGAATTCTCTATTGAACTACCTCATCAGCAAGTTTTTAAGCAATTTCGCCAGATGCGATATAACGGTAGGATGAATTTTAAATGTGTACATACAGATTATGTATCGCTTACTAAGTAGAGAATTGTGATTTCTAGACACATAATATAAACATGTGTTTAATAGTTTTTATTTTTTTAATAAATTGAAGTTCACAAACGCAATACTAAAATTGTAAACAAAAATATATCTAGAATAAAAATTTAAAAAAAAAAATCGATGTATTTAATTTAATGATGAGAATTTGTAAGCTGGAAGAATATCTAACATTTCTAAAATTTCAAATATTTTTTGTTTTTCAATTAGAAGTTCTTTTACTTCCGATGATATTGTTTCTAAGCGATCGCTATCGTTGTTAAGTGTTGGCCTTAAATGAGATATTAAAAGGTCTGAATTAATTAACAAATTATTCAGGATATCTCTGTTGGTAGCCGTCCTTGAAAATTTTCTTGAAAAAAAATTCTCTGTGTGCGCGGAAATATTTATGGTTAGCCTCCTGAGCATCTTCTGACAGCATACCAATTGGTACAATAGAAATAACAACAAAAACAAATACTACTTACATTTACTTTGAAGAATACGATAAATGAATTTGCTTCCTTTAATTACATTTATTCTTTTAATCAATAATGCTAACTTTAAACGGAGTTCACTTTATAACACCTTGGACCTTTTTAAAAGGAAAGTAAAAATATTTAGACAAGGAAAACACGTATTTAACTATTTCTTCGAACGTGAATAGCGGCGTCAATTGCGTAGAGGAGGCGTTTTACACCATGCGTAGTTGGGAAAGGTCCGTGGGAGGTATAATACGTCTTCCGCACCGAAAGTGTTAACATTAAAAGTAAAATATTTAATGAATAGGCAAGTTTAGGCAAGATCTGACGACGTTGAAAATAAGACAATTTACTCCTGAAAGCATGCCAAGTGGTATTTTTTCAAGCAAATACAAGCGATTTGCGAATTCAATTAAATAAAATTATTTTCAGCTCGATGTAGAAAAAAAAAATTAGAGGAATTTTAAAAACCTTTTGTGCCAGTTTTTGATTGGTTATAATACCCTTAATGTGTACTGGAAGCAACAATAATTTATAAAATGATATAAGACTTCACGACGAATTTAATAAGCCAAGGTTTTTTTTAACATAGCAATTATAACCATGCATTATGTAAAATGACATTAATGCAATATGGCTAAAAATCAAACTTCTCAATTGAAAAGGGTTTATGTGGTACTAACAATACAATCAAAATCCCAAATTAAAACTTTTATTTTTTCCCCCAATGTCCAACATTACTGAAGGATCGCTCCAGTGTGCAGTGGGAGGGGGGGGGGAGGATGTTTGAAAATTCGAAATATCTCCGTTATTATGCGTCTGATCGAAACATGGTATAGAATCAATCTTATTTCAAATTAAATTTACTATAAATATTGTCCTGTACATTTATTCTGTATCTTGAATATTAACCGAGATATTTGCATTCGTATTGTGTGAGTGGTCGGCAGAAGTCGGCCATATTCGGGACTTTCCACCGAAAGCTTGTTCGGCCGTTTCCGTAACTGTTCGTCCCTCCTGAATTGGTTTAGAGATTCGTTACTACTACTATTATTAGTAGGCAGAATTCTCTGTTGTAAAACTTCACATGGGAAATCTGCTTTACGCAGCCCCTGCGTGATGGACTTTTTATATGTAGAAATAGACGACACCTGTGCTTCTGCATTATCGCCGGTTGGTATGAAACCAGCTTAGTTTACGCAGGTCTTGCGAGGCGGACTTTTGGAATTGTATGCAGGTCAGCACTTTAATAATTTTCTGCTATTTTTTAGACCTGGAAATTCTCTGCAAAAATATCTTATTTCTCTCTGGAGAAACGAGGTCTTATTTTAAACTGAAAAACCCAACAAAGAGATTTCTTCATATATTTTCTTTTTGTAGAGAAAAGAACAGGATTAATAAGATCTACTTCCCTTTGTTCTTTAATTTAGTATAAGCTTTGTTTAAATTTCATATTTTACTAAAGAAATAGGATTTATTATTGATATATTTACATTTACCATGCCGAGATTACTGTAAAACTCCATGTCTTAATCGTATTAACCCTAGAACTACCAAGGGGGGGGGGCTCCTCGAGCCCACAACTTTTTGTTTTTGTTCCCTATCACCCAATTTTAATGGGATATTTTTGATATTTTATGTATTCCTCAGAAAAACATCCTAGAGTGAGGGCATAACAATAAAATTAAATAAAAAAATTTCTATGTTGAGAAAAAAATTTTTGTTTGACGTATGGGCTCGAGGAGCCCCCCCCCCCCTTGGTAATGCAAGGAGTAGTTATACACTTAAGTACCAAGGAGGGGGCTCCTCGAGCCCACTGATATTTAATACTACTTTTAACTAGTAATTCAAGTGTTATTAATTATATTACTCAAATAATAATTACTTTGATGTAATTTTAACATACACAAACCTTCTCAAGTTTTTTTTTTTTCTCAAAAAAAATATATATATATTCTCCCCATATAATTTTTTTTTCATATAAAAATATATTACTGAGATGGTTATAATTATTGCTCCTGATAGGTACTTTTTTAGAAAAGAGAAGATTTTCTAGGTTGTTCCCAACTAGAGGAACAGTTAGTCCATGCTGCATCCTGGATAAACACTCGGAAAAAAAATTATTGTGCAAAAGCACCGATAATTGTATTACGAATCAGATAATTATATTTTCTTAAATTATTATTCTATTATAATGTTATAATAACTTAGATATAGATAACTTTTTATTCTAACAATGTTTAGATATGTTCCTCCAGTAGAATACAATTATATCTAATTTAAAGTCATCCTTTTTTCCCCATCCGAACATTTTTTTTTAATTTATTTTTATTATTGTATTTAATTTTTTTTTCACAGGTGTCATAAGAAACGTTCATTAAACATAATCCAATAGAAATAAAAATTTTAAAAAAATTATAGAACCAAAATAATAGGTTATTAAGGTTGTGGGCTCGAGGAGCCCCCCCCTTGGTAATACATGCGACCTGGGAGAGGTCGGTAATACTAGGGTTAAAATATGAAACGAAACTTCAAAATTCCCACACTTCTGCCATTTCAGTCATATTTTGAACATCAAATTACAACATAATTTAGTCTCAACTCCATTAAGCATACGGATTAGAATTATTAATTACAGGAATTTCACGGATGTTGTAAACATTCTTTAAAAAAGTAACATTAATAAACTACTATAAATATCTCCTAATTTATTCTAATATTATTTCATTTTATTCAAAGACACACTATATGCTTCTATAGTTCATGTTGTTTTTATTTCAATTTTCATTGCCAAAATAGCTCAACTCCTTCTTCGCGCTACTACTTGGTTGTAAGTTTTAAAATATAAAGGGGTTTAAAACTGTTTGTGTTTTTAAAAGCCTAAGTTTAAAACAATTCGTGTTAGAAGAGGGTCATATATATATATATATATATTTATATATATATATATATATATATATATATATATTGATTTATAAACAAATAAATTCAGCTGTCCCCTTTTTTTGTGGGTACCTATCAAGGTCAGCCTCTTTATCTGCCTTATTTAAGTTAATTATGTCCTTTTTAGTTCACATTAGCAGATTTCCCTTGAGGGAAATCAGCTATTGAAGTTGTACACATGACGCGATTTTCGAAAAATTTCTTCAAATGTCCATCGATCCTACCCAGGAGACGACGAAAATGAGGTCCGTTCAAAATTATATATATTGGAAATATCTCCGTTACCATACGTCGGATCAAATAGTTGTATAGAACCAATCTTATTGTAAATAAAATTAACTATAAATATTGTTCTATACAATTATTCTCTATCTTGAATATTAACCGAGGTATTTGCATTTTTATTAAATTTGGGCCGATAACGGACTGAGTTTCCCGCCAAAAGCTAGTTCGGCCCTTTGCCGTAACTGTTCAGCTCTCGTATTGAGATTTCTCTATTGTATAACTTCACGTGGGAAATTTGCTTAGTTTAAGCAGCCCCTGCATGACGGACTTTTATATAAGCATTTTCACTATTGGGGATGTTACCCTCAGTAACACCTCAAACAGAAACCTAAGTTAAACTTTACTTTGATATAGATAATGTGCAGTTGAAGTGGGTATAACTCCACTTGATCCAAAACGTAAGGTTTTAACAGTCCAATTTTACATATTGTATTATTCTTTAAAATTACAGCGTTGAGTGTAGATGCGTATTTTGTTTTCATGAATTGTTGATTTTCATTTAAAGTAAATGTCAAAATAAAACTGTTCCTTTAAAAGCTGAATTGTTTCACTGTAGTGAAGCGTCTCGTATTTTTTTGGCAAGATTACTTAGAGTAAACCATCCCACGAAGTTTTCAATGCGTTTACATAAACGCTAAAAACGCATGGTACGGCTCATGCGTGTAAACACTAAAGAGACAAATACGTTGCCAGTTTGAGTAAGGTCGAATTAACCCGAGAGCATATGAACTCCACAGCCTGGCGAAACAATGGCGGGCACAATATAAGCGGTGTGCGCGTGTATGCGTTTTACGGCTGGAATGTGACAAATGATGTTAGTCAGATGGTTCGCAAAGCGTGGTATCTGCAAGCCGGAACGGCCGAATAGGAAAGGCAATAATTCCTGGTTTTCATTTTCATCCGTCGTGTCGTCAGCTGATTTACGAGCAGGGCTTGGTGCCAGTCAGCTGGGCTGTCATCCCTACACCCCTCTCTCTCTCTCTCACTGTATCTTGCTCTACTGATAAGCCCGGACTCTTATCAAAGGATTGCTATCAACAGACAATGTCTCATGTAATGGAAGTGATTATTTCTGAACATTTTAGCAGATATCTCTCAAGGTAAATCAGCCGTTGAGGATGTATTAATGGGGCAATTTTCGAAATATTCCAACAAATTCGTAGCAACCCTTCATCGTTGATCAAGAAAATCTTATTTACGTGTGGGCCCGCGCGTGTGTGTGTGTGTGTGTGTGATAGAGAGAGAGAAACTCACGTGCAGCCCTAGTTTTTGGATGTGATTGAAAAAAGATAAAGAGAGAGAGAGTGAGAGAGAGAGAGAGGGAGAGAAAGAGAAAGAGAGAGAGAGAGAGAGAGAGAGAGGAGAGAGAGAGAGAGAGAGAGAGAGAGAGAGAGAGAGAGAGAGAGAGAGAGAGAGAGAGAGAGAGAGAGAGAGAGAAGAGAGAGAGGGAGAGAGAGAGAGAGAGAGAGAGAGAGAGAGAGAGAGAGAGGGAGAGAAAGAGAGAGAGAGAGAGAGAGAGAGAGAGAGAGAGAGAGAGAGAGAGAGAGAGAGAGAGAGAGAGAGAGAGAGAGAGAGAGAGAGAGAGAGAGAGAGAGAGACGAGAGATGAAGAGAAAAAAGGAGAGAGAGAGAGAGAAGAGAGATGAGAGAGAGAGGAGGAGAGAGGAGAGGAGAAGAGATAAGGAGAGCGAGAGTGTGTAGAGAGAGAAGAGAGAGAGAGAGAGAAGTTGAGGAGCATGAGAGAGAGAGGAGAGAGAGAGAGGAGAGAGGAGAGAGAGAGAGAGGGGGAGGTGGTGGGTAGAGGATGAGAGAGAGACGAGAGAGGGAGAGTTAACTTCATATATCCCGTGTTTACTTGATTTTCGACAAAAGTGAATGCACACTTTATCTAAAGAACCAAAGTAATCAAACAGCTCACTGATGGCGCTTTGCCGCGGCTTGTTTACACAGGCTAAATCATCAATGCAGTTTTTCCAAACAGCTTCTCTTATAATCCCCACTCCCTTTTTGAGTCTAAATTTTGTAATATTATCTTATTACAATTACCTTATTATTATTTCACATACCGAGTTCTGCTAAGTTCGGTTCAAATCGTTAGTGCAAAAAAATTTGTTTGGATCCCGCTTCAATTTTTAGCGTATAACGCTTTTTACTTCGGTATATGAGATTGTGATATAAACAAAAGTTTCTCTAATAAAAATACAATAAAAAATAAACAACTTTTGTTATGTTTATATTGTCCAAAAAACCAATAGGAAACGAAATTACCGCTATAATTTATTTCTGGCCTCCCTTACAAACTCACTCCTGCCCGTCCCTAGAAATGATGGTCGGCTTGTTTTATAATGAGACTTTAGTCCTAATACACGTACGAAGTTTTATTTAGGTTCGGTTGATGTTATTGTGCCAATATAAAAGATAAAATTGTTGACGCCCCCGCTATCAAGTTTGTATAACTAATTTGGGGAATTAGGCACACCACGGCTGAATGAGTACATAAAAATATATTTATAAAATAAAATAAATATAAAAACGTTTTGTCATGTTGCTATTTGCGGAAAAAACCAATAGGAAACGAAATATCGCTATTTTTAACTTCAGGCCTCCTTTATAACCCCGACTCCTGTCGGCTAACTTTATCTACTATAGCCTACAGTCTACGTTATATAGTACCTATACTACGACTTAGAACATATTCAAGACTTGAATCCGGCTAATTACATCACAACAAAAACAATACCGCTGGGGCGAGAGGCAACCAGATGCAGTGTAGCACCAGCATATCACGTGTGAACAAGACTGTTTCACAATCTCGTGAAATTTGCTAGCAGTAAAATGCGCTCCCATTTACCAGACAGAGGTTACAGTTTTATAGTCTGCATGTCCTTGCCCCCGCTCGCTCGCTCTCATTACGGTACTGTTACAAACATTACTTATATTTTAACATTAAAAAATCAATAATAATTTAAAATTATATACAAATATTCAGTTAGGGGCATTAAAATAAATATGTTGAAATGTACCGTTAAAAAAATAAAACCCTTCAACTGATTGATTATAACAATAATATATTTATGTTGTGTAAAACGAGTCTCTGAAAATTAATAAATGTCGGCACACAGACCCTTGACTATTCATTTGAAACCAAAACTATTCATTAATTAAATTTATCTAAAGATATATAAGTATATATCTTCTGCATCCGATTTGAATTCTAACTTATTATTCCATGCATTGTCACATTTCCAATGGAAAGTATTTAAATAAAAGTAAATTTATCGCTGTAATGTCTGAATTAAAGCGTTATTACGACATTTGACAAACTCCTTATGGCAAATCGATACTGTCAACAAAATTACAAACTTCTTTGCAATCTAACATTCTAACTCACTTTCAATCTTGGAAAGCTTTTAGCAGATTTCCCTTAAGGGAAATCAGCTATTGAGGTTGTACTCACGACGCGATTTTCGAAATTTTTCTTCAAATGTCCATCGATCCTACCCAGGAGATGACGAAAATGAGGTCCGTTCAAAACTGTGTATATATATATTTATATATTTATATATATATTTGTCTGTTACGGCTGAAATCGGGCAAGGGGGAGGGGGGGTTTAGAGGGAAGGATTTTCGAAAATTTGAAATATCTCCGTTACCAAAGTTCGGATTGAAAAATTGTATAGAATCATTCTTATTGCAAATTAAATTTACTATAAATATTGTTATATACGTATATTCAATATCTTGAATATTAACCGAGATATTGGCATTTTATAGTTTTCAGCCACGAGCAAACCGCCACTTCTACTCATGTTACAGAAACAATACTCTGCTACATAATAAATTACATTATTCGAAGTTTAAATACCAAAAATTGTATTGAAGAGATCTTTATTATACGAGATACATGCAAATATTTTCTGGTGATCCCCCCCCCTCTCTTAAGGTTTTGGACTACTAAAATTTTATTGATTGAGATAACAATTATTCTGGCTCATTATTAAGATCTCCAGTAGAGTACTAGATATAGTAAATAGTTCTCAATAAAATTAGTATGTTATATTCTTATATATTTCAGCAATTGTTTTTCTTTCCGGTGTGAGGCTGGTAGAACCGTTTGTTTACATTTCTAAACTAATGCTTCCTGTCGGCAGGTTATTGAAATTGGATGAAACATTTCTTATTTCCGTTTGTATTTATTCACGGTGGTGTTGTGTTACCACTTTGTATATTTATCTATTGTAAAACTTCACAGGGGAAATCTGCTTAGATTACGCAGCCCCTGCGTGACGGACTTTTTTTATGTTCTACAGAACAGCTAAGAGTGGCTGAAAGAAGTCTGTGTCACTGGGGCTGCGTACTCTAAGCATATTTTGTATCACCCCGATCGACGAAAAGCTGTCACCATCCTAAATTCTCAATTTCTTGACTAGCAAAAACTCTATGAAGAAAACACTACAAATATAAGCAGAAAATGTTCAAGAATTAAGCAGCTTTAACTATAATTGATTTTGAGAACGGTATTTTGTATTTTTTGCAGGAAAAAAAATGTATGTTACACAGGGGCTACTTTAACTAAGCAGATTTCCTGCGTGCATCACTCATATGAATTTATCTCAAGTCGTAAGATTTCAATAAGAACAATATCATTTATTTAGGCTTCAAATAAAGTGTTGCATAATATAACAGCTTAATGTTAATGGCATGAGTTGGAGTGAGGGTTTACTGATGGCCAAAAACTAAAAAAAAATTCAAAAAGCTCAGTTAATATTAAACATAGTAAAAAAGTCCGTCGCGCAGGGGCTGCGTAAACTAAGCAGATTTCCCATGTGAAGTTTTACAATAGAGAAATCTGCATACTGGTAACACAACACTACTGTGATTAAATCAAACGGTAATGAGAAATCTTTTAGTTAGTTAAAATAAATTTCCAACTGAAACGGCTTCAGAATTGTAAGAATGATTTATATATTTAATAACTCAAATTTTAGTAGTCCAAGAACTGAGAAGGGGGGGGGGCGGATGAACAGAACGTATTTGTACAAATCTCACAAAGTAACGAAGGTAAGGTAAATTTTCGGCAATTATGCACATAACAAGAGTGGTATATTTTGTTATTTAGAGTAACTTTTGTTACACATACTTTTTTCGTATACCGAATTATAAACGAGATATACGCTAAAACTTATAGCGGAAGTGAACAATTTTATTTGGGACAAAAGACCCAACCGAAATAAATAAAACTCGGTATATGTATTAGCACTAACGCTTTCATTATAACAAGCCATACCAACATTTCGTGGGACGGGCAGGAGTGGGGGTTGTAAGGGAGGCCTGAATTTAAAATAGCGGTATTTCGTTTTCTATTTGTTTTTCGACAAATACGAACATAACAAAAGTTGTTTATTTTGTTATTTATTTGTAACTTTTTTGATATTTATTTTTGTCTTTTAACAATGTATAATCGAGATATACACTATAAACTAAAGCAGGAGTCAACTATTTTATTGGGCGCTAACGATTGAACCGAACTTAACAAATCTCGGTATGTCAATAAGCATTAATTCTTCCACGATTATAAGCTATATTAAAATGTTTAGATTAGAACGGGAGTGGGGGCTATAAGGGAGCCCTGAAATAAAAATTCAGTGAAGACTTACATAAAAAATTAATTTTATTATTAACAAATGCTAACAACGGATATTAACCCTAAACACTGGGACGGGTAAATGTCAAAATATTGTGCAAGGTAAATCCTTCCCAAATAAATACCATCACCATTCAGCCTCAATTCAATTCCCGGGCGAAGCTGGGTATCTGAGCTAGTATATATATATATATATATATATATATGTATGTATGTATGTATGTATGTATAAAATGTTGTACGGACCTCATTTTCGTCATCTCCTGGGTAGGATCAATGGACATATGAGGAAATTGTTCGAAAATCGCGTCATGAGAACTATCTTAATAGATGATTTCCCTTAAGGGAAATCTGCTAATACAATTATCTAAAATGATATATGAATAGAAAAAAGAACAATTAAAAGTACGGGGTTGCGCAAACTAAGCAGATTTCCCACGTGCTGGTAAGACACATGACTAACCTCATCACCCTATATATTATCTGTTTCTCAATTAAAAATCATTTGAGCAAAATCGGGGATTTACAGAAGGCTGTAGAATATTAATAGCTTAACAAGATTCCTTCCATAAAATATTTCTATATAACTCATTATAAAGTGGATATTTTGAAATTCCCCGCCTCCACTAAACCATCTATACTTCCAGTACGATTTCAGCCATCTACAAACATGGACATTAGAGCTGAATTATACAGTTACAAATAGAGTGTGGTACAGATCAAATAAAAATTTTCGAGTCATATAAAGGTTCAACACAGTAAAGGTTCAATAAAGACAATATTTGGCATTCTGGAATAAAGCGATTCATTAACAAATAAAAATTACTGTTTCAGAGGGTTCATATTAATTTCTTTTAAACAACATTTAGACACTAAAAAAATATTGATTACTGTTTTCCAAACAAATACAATTATCCAAATCCCCAGAAATAAAGCTAGTTATTTCTCTAGCTTCGGAATAGATATTTTTCATATTGGGTTCAATAAAAGTACATTAAAAAGGAAGTTTATATATATAAGACAGATTAATACAGAAATGTGAGCTAATAATAAATAACTGCTCGGCTTGAGTACCGAGACTTTTGCAAACAAACGTGGGTGTGCAAATATTAAAGGGAGGAAAAACCTTGTCTCTTGATCTTTTCAAATATTCGTATTTGATAAGTATTATTTATTTTCTATGTTTCATATTGAGTTATCTATAAGAACTAAAATTTATATAAAATTAGTGTTTTTCTGATAGAACCCCACGGCTACCGGTGTTATTATGTAGGATATGGAAATGATTATGACTTCTATGTAGATATAACATGGATTTGTAGTAATAGCAAGAGAGAGTCCATTTTTCAGGGAATGGAATGGATTTGGCGGAAAAATGCTTTGGGGAAATTGGAAAAAAAAGTCTGCGTAAACTAAGCAGATTTCGCAAGTGAAGTTTTACAATAGAGAAATCTGCATACTGCTAACACAACACCACCGTGAGTAAATGCAAACGCTAATGAGAAATTTTTCAGTCAATTTTAATAAGCCCCCAACGGAAACAGCTTCAGAATTGTAAACGCAGAGCTGAACATATGCACCACCAGAAAGAAAAACAATTACTGATATTTATCTGAACATAACTTATTAACGTTATTGCAAACTGTATACTATATCTAGTACTGCAATTTATAATGAGTCAGAATAATTTACATTTTTAATAACTCAAATTTTAGTTGTCCAGGAACTAAAGAAGGGGGAGGCGGTGCAACAACAGAACGTATTTGCATATATCTCACTAAGTAAAAGCTTACACGAATCTCTTAACCAATTTCACGAGAGCCGAAGTTACGGAAACAGCCGAACTAATTTTCAGCGGTCTCACGAAGAATACCGACAATAGCCGTTCACACACTCAACACAAATGCAAATATCTTGGTTAATATTCAAGATAGAGAATAAACGTACATAACAATATTTATAGTAAATATAATTTGCAATAACGTTGATTCTATACAAGTTTTCGATCCGACTTGTAATGACGGAGATATTTCGAAAATCCTCCACTGTAAACGCCCTCCCACTAGTCCAATTTCAGCCATTAACGAACTTGACCCTTTTTTAGCAGATTTCCTTAACCCTAGTATTACCGAGCTCTCCCAGGTCACATGGATTACCAAGGGGGGGGGGGCTCCCCGAGCCCACAACCTTAAAAACCCTTTATTTTATTTCTAAAATTTTTATTTCTATTGGATTATGTTTAATGAACGTTTCTTATGACACCTGTGGAAAAAAAAAATTAAATACAAAAATAAAAAAAAATTAAAAAAAAAAGTTTGGATGGGGAAAAAAGGATGACTTTAAATTAAATGTAATTTTATTCTACTAGAGGAACATATCTAAACATTGTTAGAATAAAAAGTTATCTATATCTAAGTTATTATAACATTATAATAGAATAATAATTTAAGAAAATATAATTATCAGATTCGTAATGCAATTATCGGTGCTTTTGCACAATAATTTTTTTTCCGAGTGTTTATCCAGGATGCAGCATGGACTAACTGTTCCCCTAGTTGGGAACAACCTAGAAAATCTTCTCTTTTCTAAAAAAGTACCTATCAGGAGCAATAATTATAACCATCTCAGTAATATATTTTTATATGAAAAAAAATTATATGGGGAGTATAGATATTTTTTTTTTGAGATCAAAATAACTTGGGAAGGTTTGTGTATGTTAAAATTCCATCAAAGTAATTATTATATGAGCAATATAATTAATAACACTTGAATTACTAGTTAAAAGTAGTATTAAATATCAGTGGGCACGAGGAGCCCCCCCCCGTGGTACTTAAGTGTATAACTACCCCATGCATTACCAAGGGGGGGCTCCTCGAGCCCATTAGTCAAATAAATTTTTTTTTCTCAAGATTGAAATTTTTTTATTTAATTTTATTGTTTTGCCCTCTCTCTAGGATGTTTTTCTGAGGTATACATAAAATATCTAAAATATACCATTAAAATTGGGTGATAGGGAACAAAAACAAAAAGTTGTCGGCTCGAGGAGCCCCCCCCCCTTGGTAGTTCTAGGGTTAAGGAAAATTTTCGAAAAATTTCTTCAAATGTCCGTCGGTCCTACCCAGGAGATGACGGAAATGAGGTCCGTTCAAAACTTTACATATATATATATATATATATATATATATATATATATATATATATATATATATATATATATATATACTAGCTCAGATGCCCGGCTTCGCCCGGGAATTCATTTGAGGCTGAATGGTGATGGTATTTTTTTGGCAAGGCTGTACTTAGCACTATATTTATTAGCGAGTTTGGTTTAGTTCGGTTGAGTCTTTTGTGCCAAATAAAATTGTGGACTCCCGCTATAGTTTTTAGCGTATAACTCATTTATACATCCGTATACGGCAAAAGTACATATAACAAAAGTTACTTTAAATTACAAAATAAACTACTTTTGTTATGTTCATATTTGCCGGAAAACCAAAAGGAAAAGGAATATCGCTATTTTTAATTTCAGGCCTCTCTTACAACCCCCACTCCTGTTCGTCTTAGAGAATATTAATAAAGCCTAAAGTCTAAGTTGGGCCAGTAGTAATATACATACCAAGTTTCATAAAATTGGGTTTAGCCGTTTATGCGTGAAAAGGTAACAAACAAACAAACATACACGAAAGAAACAAAATGCAGTTTTAGTGTCTATGACTTGTGAAACGAAAAGTTATCGTGAAATTTCGCGAAAAAAATCAATGTACAGACAGAGTTTACAATGTTATATATACATATATATATATATATATATATATATATATATATATATTTGTCTGTTAACGGTCTAGCGGTCGCAATTTTTGTTTAATCGTTACTAAACAACGAAATTAAACGTTTTATGTAAAAAGGAAGATAAATTTCGTTAATGTCTGATATCGGACCAGTGGGAGGGGGGGGGGTTTAGAATTATGAAAATTCGAAATATCTCCTTTATTATGCGTCGGATCGAAAAATTGTATAGAATCAATCTTATTGCAAATTAAATTTACTATAAATATTGGTCTATACATTTATTCTGAATGTTGAATATTAACCGAGATATTTGCATTTGTATTCTGCATTGGTCGGCAGGAGTGAGCTGTTTGGTACTTTCCGAAGAGAGCTCTGGCGGCCGTTTTCGTAACTATTCGTCCCTCTTGTATAAGTTTAGTGATCCCTTACTACTTACTACACTTGTTATTGGGCAGATTTCTCTATTGTAAAACTTCACGTGGGAAATCTGCTTAGTTTACGCAGCCGCTGCGTGACGGACTTTTTTTTACTTAAAACGATTAAATATCAAGTTTGGTAACGATCAACCAAAAATTGCGACCACTAGAGCGTTAACTGACAAATAAATAAATAAATAAATAAATAAATAAATATATATATATATATATATATATATATATATATATATATTGAACGGAGCTCATTTTCGTCATCTCCTGGGTTAGATCGATGGACATTTGAGGAAATTTTTCGAAAATCTCGTCATGAGTACTACCTCAATAGATGATTTTCCTTAAGGGAAATCTGTTAAAATTCCACTTGAAGTCAGAATTGTTAGAGCGCCATTCCTCCTTAGTTTGCAGCCAACATAAACTTACAGTTAATAAGCATTTTCCATTATGAATATTGAAACTACTACTTAAATAAATCTCCGGTATCATCTCACTGATTTCACTTCTTAACAACAACAATGATGATTTTGAAAAAGAAATATAAATTAATAATAAATACCAATGCCTTCATGGTTTTAAATGGGATATAGAAGTTATCAAAAGGTTGGTCAATTAACAAATTATATTCCTTCCACAAAGGATAACGATTTTGTGGCCCAGAGCAAAATTAAAATACTTTGTTCAGTTATACTAATTAGTAAGTATTTATATTTCTCAAAGCAACAAATTAAAATTAAATAATATTTCCGCACAAAACAAAAAGAGCCACGCAATAAGTTAAATTACGTAATAATGAAAATAACTTTGGTCCTCAAGCGGTTGTAATTATTGTTTAATCGTTAACGATATTTAAATATTTATAATGAACAAGTTAGGCTTGAAAGGGGCAAATATGAAATCCGCTAACAGGGGCTGCAATAACGAAGCAGATTTCCACGTGAGTCATTTGGGTTTATCTCAAAACGTAAAAGTCCTATAAGAATAGTTATTTATTATACAAGTGACGAAAGTAGATCATTAGCGAAGCGAGTGTGGTAATTTCACGAGAGTTGTAAATTCTACTTTCGTCACGAGTGTAATATTAAATTTTTTCTGTAATCGTGTAATACATGATCAGATCTAACCAGAATATGAACAAAATTAAGATTTTGTGAAGATTATGGTATGTTGTTGGTAGGTTATAAGCATGGTTGTGAAAGGTTATAAGCATAGTTATAAAACAACTAGTGATGATTGTGAAGTAGTGCAGTTATAAACAAGTGCAAGTTATAAACAAGGAAGGTAATTATTATTATATTTAAATTTTAAAATATATTGATTATTTCCACCAATAATTCATTCACATTTCAATTTATTTTGTTAAAATAAATTCTTACAATGTTAAGAAACATTTAAAAGCATTTAATTTCCAACTTCAAATTATTTTTTAATTTATACTTATTACTAATTAAGAAGGCAGTGCACTTTCTTCACTTGTGAAGAAAGTGATTACTTTCTTCACTCTATTACAAAATCTTTCACTTTCTTCACTCATTTCAGTTTAGTAATGTTACCATTATTCAACGATTACAGAAAAAAAAGTCCGTCACGCAGGAGCTGCGTAAACTAAGCAGATTTCCCACATGAAGTTTTACAATAGAGAAATTTCACGAGAGCCAGTCAAAGAAACGGCCGAACTAGCATTTGGCGGGAAAGTATCTCTCGTCCGTTAGGCTCCGAGATTAAATTAAAAACAATTCAATCTCAAAAAACAACAAGAACACAAAAGATGGACTTACCGTTAATGACAGCAGCGCTCTGAACACTTATTACACCAACACTAAATAGCACCACAGAATATCCATTATTTGTAAGACTTAATACTGCAGTGAATAATAAGTAAACAAATAAAGGGCAAGTCAAATGGTAAGAACCTTCCTGATAGTAAACAGTCTGAGTTCTAAACAATCAGGTTAGCCAGCTTTTACCGGAAATAAAAGCAATTATGAAAATATATTTGAATATAAGTTATAAATTTTATTCATATAACTATTTATTATACCTAGTACTGTAATTAATAATAGAACGTAACCTACAACGTAATACGGCTGGATTGCAAACAAATAGGTTAGCCAACCTTGTAGTGCAGTATCGATAGATAGACCGGAAAAACAAACAATTAAAGAAATATATCTGAATATAAAATATTAATTTTATTGGAAACTATTTATTATAGTTAATGGAGTAATTTGAAATGAATCAAAATAATTTCTATCTCAATCACTCAGATTTTTATAGTCCAAGAAAAAATAAAAAAATAAAAGGGGGGGGGGGTGTTCAACAGAACGTATTTGTTTGTACCTCGTAAAATAAAGCTTTGTTGAAAACAATATTTTGTAATTAACCTAATAATGTGGTTGTTCATGAGATATCAACTTATTATTATTTCCCTAGTAGGAGTAGGGGTTTACTGAAAGCGGAACTCATTACAAAAAATACAAACATCTCGGTTAATACTCATTATACGGAAAATATGTATAGAACAATATTTATAGTAAATGTAATTTGCAATAAGATTGATTCTATACAATTTTTTGATCCGACTTAAATAACGGAGATATTTCGAATTTTCGAATATCCTCCCCTCTAAACCCCCCTCCCACTGGTCCGATTTCAGTCGTTAACGAACTTGATCTTTCTTTTTACATGAAACGACTAAATTTCGAGTTTCGTAACGATCAAACACAAATTGCGACCGCTAGAGCGGTAACAGACAAATATATACGTATATACATATATATGAAGTTTTGAACGGACCTCATTTTCATCATCTCGTAGGTAGGATCGATAAACATATGAAAAAAAATTTCGAAAATTCCGTCATGAGTACAACCTCAATAGCTGATTTCCCTGAAGGGAAATCTGCTAAAATATTTGTTATTTAGGCTTCAAATAAAGTGCATCATAATGTAACAGCTCATTGTTAATATGAAATGATTAGGAGTGGGGGTTTACTGAAGACAGAAAACTAAAAAATTGCAAACATCTTAGTTAATAATCATAATATTGAAAAAACGTGCATAACAATTTTATAGAACATTGCATTTGCAATATGATTGATGTTATACAATTTTTTGGACTCCAAAATACACCAACAACAACAGATACTCCTGCAACCACAAAAAAAAAAAAACACCGGACACTAAGATTTAGTCTTATAATTTTGTTATATACTTAATATTATATTTATATTAATCTTTTTACATTAACAAAATAATTGGTTAATCTATAGGTTATTTAAACAAAATCTGACAAAAATGAATCATTTTTATTGGTTATTTACAAAAAAATACAAAATAAAAAAAAAGAAAAAGATAAATTAACACTTTAAAAAAAAAAAAAATTATTATTCATTTTTATTACAGTGCATGGTAGACTTCGCTACCCCAAGCGTTTCGGCAATGTAACGTAAGCTCCGGCCTTCCATCTAAGTTTGAAAGACCCATTATTCTGGACCAAAATAAAAATAAAACATTAATGAAAGGAAATGCTTGGTTAATAATTAAAGATGTTCAAATGTGCGAAAAACTACCATACAGTTTAGTAATAGATCAAACTCACGACAAATTAAATCTAATCTGAGTTTTATCTAATTGTTTACTAATCCTGAAGGGATTATTTCAATGGACTTTAGACTCTGAATTCTCCTGTAATAACTAAGAATACCTACAGAAAGAAAAATTGCTGAAAATTAGCTTCTTTATACGACATAAAAGTAGAAGGTGTCCGGTTTTTTTTGCGGTTGAGTGTATTTCGAATTTCGAAATTCTACCTTCTAACCCCCCCCCCATTCTCCGATTTTAGCCGTTACCGACCTTGGGCTTCCTTTTTACATAAAACTTTTGAATATGGAGTTTGGACGTTAGCAGACGCACACAGATATATAAGTTTGAACAGACCTCATTTTCGTTATCTCCTGGGTAGGATCGATTGAAATGTTTCGACAATCGCGACTTGAGTACGCCCCCGATAGCTGATTTCTCCTAAGGGATATCTACTAAAAATATAAATAACTTTGACTTTATGAATCTGGCCTAAAAATGTCAAAAGCTAATTTTCTTAATTTAATTCTCTAGAATCGAAGTTCTAATATATTTTTTTTTTTTTTTGAGATGGTTAATTTTCTTACATGTAACTTAAACGTTTCATACAACACTTAGGATCATATTCCGTAAATGCTGACATCAAACCAGGAAGAGGGTGTGTTTACGTTGGATAATAGAAATCAATCTGGCTGAAAAATTAATTTACTACGACTATTGTTCTATACATGTTTTCTCTAACTCGAATGGTAACTGAGTTGATATATACATATATTAGCGGACCCGACAGACGTTGTCCTGCATGATATTTCAAGCGATTAGGATATTAAATTTAATAATATTATGTTTAAAACAAAAGCTACTTTTAATAATACAAAAACAACTTTTGTTATGTGCACGTTTACCTAAAAACAACTAGTAAATGAAATATCGCGAATTTTTTATTCAGGCCTCTCTCATAACGCCCACTCCCGTTCGAACCTAAAAAATTGAATATAGCTTATAATCGTGGAAGAACTAATGGTAATTTACATATAGAGTTTTGTTAAGTTCGGTTCAATCGTTAGTGCCCAATAAAATTGTTGGCTCCCACTTTAATTTTTTAGTGTTTATCTCGTTTATACTTTGTTATACGACAAAAGTGAATATAACAAATGTTACTCTAAATAACAAAATAAACAACTTTTATTCTCTGCATATTTGCCGAAAAACCAATCGGAAACGAAATATCGCTATTTTTAATTTTAGCCCTCCTTTACAACCCCCACTCCTGCTCCATCTGCTGGGCTGATTACTGAATCTAAACCGTCACCCAAACGCATACAAAAAAATTCATTCAAGTCGTTTCAGCTGTTTAGGAGGAGTTCAGTGACATACACACGTACAGTAGAATTATATATGTATATATATATATATAAAAATAAGCTGCTCTCTTTCTGAGGGTACCTGTATGGCCAGCCTCCTAATCAGCCAATTTCTTGGTAATAATGCTTTGCTTTTTAATTATGTTTAAATGGTAAATGTGTGTGTGTGTATATATATATATATATATATATATATATATAGATATATATATATATATATATACATAAAACTAGCTTAATTTTCACTTTGAGAAAATGAGTTCCTCTCACATCTCATGCATAAATTTCGATTCCTGCGTCATCCCATGTAAGCTCAAAACACCCATTTTAGTGTTTTCTAAAATTTTGTATACTTACAATTAGTCAGTACTGAGAATTTGAAGAATTTCAAATTATTTTAATCTCAAATGATTTCCGAACTGTTATATTTTGTATACGTAATTAAAAGTACTATTTTCTATGTCTCTATAATACTGAAGTATAAGATATAATTATTAGTATAAGAGACAAATACGTCATAACCATTATTAATAATACTCTTTTTTTAAGTCTCGATTGTAAACTGTATATTCATATTGGTACGTAGTGTGTTCCGTAAAGGATATCATATATTAACGGAGCAGTGATAATAAATACCAGAAATAACTGGCCACACCTCCCCACCATTCATCCTTCGAAATTATTGATTTATAAGAATTTATACAATTTACTTTTCTGAGAAGAACACTACATTACTAAGATTATGTGCGTGAAATGACATTTAAAGAGAATCCAATGCGAGGTAATGCAGCAGTAATAAAAGGAGATAATTCTTAAATTGAATTCTTTCATGTAATGCCTAGCAGGAAATAAAAGTAAAAAAAAAAAAAAATTCCAACAGGGGCATATTTAAAAAAACTATACAACAAAGAGTTTAATTTTCCCTAGAAAACCTCCAATTACTTTCAAAAGTTGAAATGGCAGATTTTCCTGTGCCGAGACTGGAGCTCATTTTGGTGAAAGCTCTTCCAGCTGGCATATAAACCATTCAGCTAGTGGGCACAGCTGCGAGGCACCTGTGGGCCTTTTGTTGGCCGACTAAAGCCTCAATATGCTTCGTGTTTCCCAGAACTCAGGCGAATTTCCCTTACGGGAAATCCGCTATTCAGATTGAGCTTATGGCGTGATTTTCGAAAAAAAAAACTCAATGAATGCCCATGGATTTCACCTAAGGGAAAATCCGCCACGCACGGACTGCGTCAACTAAGGACTTTCCTCGTGTAGTTCGACAAAAGATAAATCTACATTTTAGTAACACTTAACAAAACCGTGAATATTAAGTGAATTAAAGGAAACCGTAATAAGAAATTGTTCAGTCAATTTTAATAAAAAGTCCGTCACGCAGGGGCTGCGTAAACTAAGCAGATTTCCCATGAGAGGTTTTAAAGTAGGGAAATCTGCATATTGGTAACACAACACCACCCTGATTAAATGCAAACCGTAATGAGAAATCTTTCACTTAATTGAAATAAATTCCCAACTGAAACGGCTTCTGAATTGTAAGAATAATTTATATTTTAATAACTCAAATTATAGTAGTCCAAGAACTAAAGAAGGGGTGGGGGC
The DNA here is from genome assembly GCA_019009955.1 of Riptortus pedestris. Taxonomy (NCBI): domain Eukaryota; kingdom Metazoa; phylum Arthropoda; class Insecta; order Hemiptera; family Alydidae; genus Riptortus; species Riptortus pedestris. The sequence goes on along the minus strand of CM032231.1, from coordinate 127,161,449 downwards.
GGATGAACATTTGGCATAAATCTCACAAAGTAATGAAGGTAAGGTAAGGTTAGAAACGACATGTAAGGTCACCTGAACCTGAAGAAGCTTCCACCTCAGCCGAGCAGTTATGGAAACGGGCAAACTAATCCGAACTCTACCCGACCACAGACTTCATAAAAATGCAAATATCTCGGTTAATATTCAAGATAGAGAATAAATGTTTATAACAATATTTATAGTAACTTTAATTTGCAATAAGATTGGTTTCATACAATTTTTCGATCCGATGCATAATAACGGAGATATTTCGAATTTTCGAAAATCCCTCCTTTAAACCCTTCTCCCTCTAGTCCCATTTCTGCCATTAACGAACTTGATCTGTCTTTTTACATAAAACGGTCAAATATCGAGTTTCGTAACGATCAAACAAAAATTGCAACGGCTAGAGCGTTACATATATATATATATATATATATATATATATATATATATATATATATATATAATTTTGAACGGAACTCATTTTCGTCATCTCCTGGGTAGGATCGATGGACATTTGAAGAAATTTTTTGAAAATCGCGTCATGAGTACGACCTCAATACCGGATTTACCTTAAGGGAAATCTGCTAAAAGCGTCGACGGAAACCTTTTTGCATTCAATTCTTCCAATTGTCACATTTTATTTGACGGGCATTAAAACTGTATGCCTGTAATGTTACTGGACATTTCTGTTACGTAATCAAATTAACCGGATGATTTTTTCATAAGATAACCCAATCTTTATATTTTGACAGGAAACCATTTCTACTTATACCACACCTAATTCTAAACAAAATAAAGGAACTTCTCTCATCTGTATAATTTTCCAATATTCTCAGCGTATTTGTAGAAAATTTGTAGATAATCAGCTGTATTGACGTTTGAAAACGAGCTACTAATATTTAACTAACTCCAATCATTTTCCTGAATAAGCCAACAAGCCCATCCAATTATTTGTTTCATAAAATGAAATATTCAATTGATTGCTCATCACTTTAGATACCTGATAATTTTTATGTTCCAATTATTCTTTGCGATCATACATACATAGTAATTTGTTGAAATGGTTCAAATTATTTTTTAGCAAATTTTCCTTCTATCTATCTATCTATATATTTGTCTTTGTTACTAAACTCGATATTTAGTCGTTTTATGTAAAAAGAAAGATCAAGTTCGTTAACGGCTGAAATCGGAACAGGGGGAGGGGGGGGGTTTAGAGGTGGGATTTTTGAAAATCCGAAATATCTCCGTTACTATACGTCGGACCGAAAAATTGTACAGAATCAATCTTATTGCAAATTAAATTTACTATAAATATTGTGATGTACATTTATTCTCTATTTTGAATATTAACCGAGATGTCTGCATTTGTATTCTGCGTGAATAGGTTTAGAGGTTAGGTTAACTGTCTTTTGGGGCTAGAAACTACTGGGTTATTACGCCCTAAATAATGTTTTAGGTTTAGAGGTTTCTTACTACTACAGTTGTTATTAGGCAGATTTCTCTATTGTAAAACTTCACGTGGGAAATCTGCTAGGCACTGTACTAAAGTTTTCACGACAATCACATTTTACATGTAAAGGGTTATTTCTTGAAGTTGTCATGAATTTCTATTAAATCTGCCAGGAATATGATGCAGAGACTCATCATGTTTGTAACAGGCGGTACAAAAATATTACCCATGTTTTTAATAACGAAGAAAATATTGCAGTAAAAAAAAATATAAAAGCCTAAACAAACCACTTTCCCAATTACAACAAGGAACCCCATTAAGGGATGGAGAATTTTTTTATCTCTGTTACTTTTATAATAGGCCTCTTGTTCCGCTGAAATATGATAAAATAGAAGAAAAATTCTCTTTTCGCTAATTATAAGGCATATGGAAATTCTTATTCATTTTCCACGAACATTTATTGTATTGTTGTATACTTCTCCAAACAACATTTTTCTTCATAGTTTAGCGGCAAGCGTCACCAGAAACGTCCACCACCCAGGGCGTTAACGTGGGGTTTACTGAAGGCTGAAAACGGCTAGGGTAGACGAATAACTCACCTAATACTTGAAAAATGAAAACGTCATAGAATAACAATTATAGAACGTCAGTAGTTTCCCAGTGCGGAAGGTTTGTTTGTACTAATGGAAAGAGGGAACGAGCACTGCATAACTGAAAGGCCACTGAAGAGGTGGAATGTAATCCACGAAACACGTAGCATCCTTGCCGCTAAACTGTGAGGAATATTTGAGAATATTGGGACCAGAATGAGAAGAACAATTACAATATTTTAATAAAACTAATTTGAAGTAAAGATCAAAAATGTATGTCGATTGGTTTGTTTTCGTCAGACTATTACGATACGTGCAGTTTAACGCAAAAAAGCCTGTCACACGGGGACAGCAAAACAAGTCCGTCACGCAGGGGCTGCGTAAACTAAGCAGATTTCCCACGTGAAGTTTTACAATAGAGAAATTTCACGAGAGTCAAGCAGTCAAGGAAACGGCCGAACTAGCTTTTGGCGGAAAACTCACTCATACATTATCGTCCCACATTTAATAAAAATACAAATATCTCGGTTAATATTCAAGATAGAGAATAAATGTATAGAACACTATTTATAGTAAATTTAATTTTCAATAGGATTGTTTCTATATAATTTTTCGATCCGACGTATGGTAACAGAGGTATTCCGAGTTTTCGAAAATCCTCCCCTCTAAACCCCCTTCCCAATGGTCCGATTTCAGCCATTAACGAACTTGATCTGTCTTTTTGCATAAAACGTTTAAATATTGAGTTTGGTAACGACCAAACAAATTTGCGACCGCTAGAGCGTTAAGAGACAAACATCATTTTCGTCATCTCCTGGGTAGGATCGATGGACATTTAAAGAAATTTTTCGAAAATTCCGTCATGAGTACGACCTCAATAGGTGATTTTCTTAAAGGATCTGCTAAAAAAAAAAAAAAAAAAAAAATGAAAAAAAAGAAAAAAAAAATTAATTCACACACTCAGACATACAAGGTATCGCACAAGACTCCTTTTACTAAAGTTTTAGCAATCTTACCTTAAGAGAAATCAGCTATTGAGGTTTTACTAATGACGCGATTTCGAAAAATTTCTTTAAATGTCCATTTTACATACGTGTGTGTGTGTGTGTGTGTGTGTGTATATATATATATATATATATATATATATATATATATATATATATATATGAATTTATATATTTTTCAATTAACACTCTAGCGGTCGTAATGTTTGATTGATTTAACTAAACATGATATTTAAATGTTCATACAAAAATAAAGGTCAAGTTTGTTAATGACTGAAATTGGGGGTGGAAGGGGTAATTTCGAAAATTCTTAATATCTCCGCAATTATAAGTCGGAACGAAATATTGTATAGAATAAATCTTATCGCAAAACTAGGAGCTGATGAAAATGACCCCGCTCAAAATTATATATATATATATTTGTCTGTTAGCGCTCTAGTGGTCGCAATTTTCATTTGATCATTGCCAAACATTTTAATTTTCAGCCTTCACTAAACTCTCACTTTTATACGTTTTTTTAAACTCCTTCGCTGGTAAATTATTATAGTTGTCATGTGCGTCACATCTCCAGCGGTGTCCTTATTGTGGTGGCCCATAATATGTCACTTTTAATGATCACTTATCCATTAAGAATTACTTTCAACTCTCATTTCCCATTCGTTTCAAGATAGTGTTCTTATTACGGGAGACATAGAGATCCTACGTTGGTACGACGCGGTCAGTCTAATTCCGGGGATTGGGCGACCTGCATGGTTTATGCATCCCTGATTCACTTATTCATCCAGACATGACGACATGCCAATGGAGATTTTCTTGAACGGAGGTGGGAGGCTCGGACGCTCTTCAGAATTCTCGTCAGGGCTGAGGAAGTGATATCAAAGGGTTGGGGTGCTGTCTAAAATTAGCCTGATCAATAAGAAGGTGAAACACATCCCCTGTAGTAATTCGTCTAACAGTTGTATAGACATGTATATGAAAAATTGTATAGAACCTCGATATTTAGTCGTTTTATGTAAAAAGAAAGACAAAGTTCGTTAATGGCTGAAATCGGACCAGTGGGAGGGGGGTTTAGAGGGGAGGATTTTCTAAAATTCGAAATATCTCCGTTATTATGCGTCGGATCGAAAAATTGTATAAAATCAATCTTATTGTAAATTAAATTTACTATAAATATTGTTAAATACATTTATTCTGTATCTTGAATATTAACCGAGATATTTGCATTTGTATTGTGTGTGAGGTCAACGGAACCCCGCCATGTTCCGGACTCTCCGCCGAGAGCTCTGGTGGCCGTTTCCAGAACTATTCGTCCCTCGTGAATAGGTTTAGAGATCCCTTCCTACTAAAGCTGTTATTAGGCGGATTTCTCTATTGTAAAACTTCACGTGGGAAATCTGTTTAGTTCTGCGGACTTTCTTTTTATATAAAACGACTGAATATCGAGTTTGGTAACGATCAAACAATAATTGCGACCACTAGAGGGGTAACAGACAAATATATATATATATATATATATATATATATATATATATATATATATATATATATATACAATTAATTGACAATTGAACGGACGTCATTTTCGTCGTCTCCTAGGTAGGATCGATGAATATTTGAAGAAAACTTTCGAAAATTGCGTCATGAGTACGACCTCAATAGCTGATTTCCCTCAAGGAAAATCTGCTAAATCTCCTCATTATACATAATTAATAGGTAGATTATAACTCAGCCTGTGTTCCTACAACACTATCACAAATCCATAGCTGATAAAGCCTAATAAATTCTCTAGTTGGCCGTCTCTCCAATTGCCAGTAACAAATTACACTCCTTCCTCTCAGAGCTAGACCCTGATACCTTCTAAATTAACTGAGACGCCGTAGCCATCTTTCATTAGAGAAATATGACCTTTGGATTGGCGAAGAGGAGACCCAAAGGTAAGATCAATATTGGACGGCAATTAAAGAGCAAGTTGAAGCCAATGATTAAATACTCCAGTCTCCCTCAGATCCTATTTCATTGGATAAACATTCACTAACTAAGCATTACCAAATACCAACAGTATTATTTTTCCTTTTTTATTATTATTATTTTCTTTTACTTTTTAAATAATAGAAACAAGGTATTAATTAAAAATGGAGGCTTTTAAATACTCATAAGACTGTTGAATATACTTTTTTCACCAAATGGAGATTTGAAGGAAAATTGAGGTTGCACTCAGACAGAATTTTCAAAAAGAAATTGCCAAATGTCCCATCAAAGACCTATGATATGATTTATTTATTTTTTCATCTGGTATTCAGTCAGCTGTGGTTAACTCAAACAAATTATTTTCAATGGAAATGCCGGGAAAAATAAAAAAAAAAAACACAACTCAGATTTAGAGGTTTTTTTCGGAAATTGATTTAGTTCTATAAAACATCGTTTTACTCTTCTTATTCTGAACCCAACATTCATATATATTATTTATAGTTTATGGCTAGGGTCACCATTACTTCTTCCATTTCTTTCCCCCGCAAACATAGCCAAGACACCTTCCTGACTGGGGAGGTCTTTTTAACGAATGTAAGTGGGAATGAGCGCTTCAGAACTGAATGGACCCCCCTCAAGAGGTGTTAGTTGAGCCACGAAACATATAAGGCAATTGTGAATAAAGTTTGCATGGGCAGAAAGGTATTTTCATTGGTAACACCAGCGTTCCAACTATGAAATCAACCTCGTCATAGGATAATTACCTAGGTAGATTTACCGTACTTTAAGACTCAAGTATGGCGTCTCGTTTGAAATTGGAGAATTGTTTCAGCCAATGAGTAATATTCCTTGGCCCATATTGCTCAAAATTAACTTCAGATTTGAGATCCACGAATAAAAACAGAAAGCCGTTGGAAGCAAGAAGCAATTCGCAACCCAAAATAATAAAATGCAATACTGTTGATTCTTTACAATTATCCGATCTGACGTAGTATAACAACGGGATATTTGGAATTTTCGATATCAACCCCTAACTCCCACCCCCCGCTCCTTGGTCAGATTGATGATGGATTTCAGCCATTAACGAACTTGATCTTTAGTTTTACATAAAAGGTATAAATGTAGAGTTTGGTACCGATTAAAGAAACATTGCGAGCGCGTTAATAATAAGCTAATATATCAAAACTGTCTTTTATCAAGCCAAAATACCCAAATGTGTTCAAATAATCTTTTCTAGATGAAAGAAATGCGAATACTTTCTGATGAACCCCCTCCCCTTCTCGTCGTTTGTTCTTGAATTACAGAAATTTAGAGTGATTGCGATTATTCTGATTCATTATAAATTACATTAATGGCTAGATACATAAATAGTCTTCAATAAAATTAATATATTATATTCAGATATCTTTCAGTAATTGTTTTCTTTTCGATCATGAATATTTCTATCTATGTATTAAGCTCTGAGAGGTTGGCTGACCTATTTGTTTACAATTCGGACGCTTCCTGTTGTGAGGGACTTGTAAATTGACAGAATCATTTCTTATAGTAATTTGTATTTATTCACTTAATATTTACGGTGGTATTACCAGATTTATCCTTTGTAAAACTTCACGTAGAAAATCTTTTTATTTTTCGCTTTCCTATCGTTACGGACTTTTTTTGTTTGTTGAAGATGTTTATTTGAAGAGCTATTATGACAATAGTTTACAATTGTCTATCAACACTAGAAGAGTAAGCTCAACCTGACATTCACACAAGCACGCACACATCTGTGTAGTGTGTTCCAAATGACACAGTGACATATCACCATCAATGCTTCTCCGATTCCCATTTGCCATCGGATACTCTCGAGTACTTTGATTCCCTCCCTGTCATCAGGTGCGTCGGCAACCTTTGATCTGGTCTGTGGCTCTTGCTTGAAACAAGAGTAACATGTTTTCCTCGGGTCTGTGGTTACACACATTCAGGGAAACCCGCTCTTCCAAAGGCATTTTACATTAGTTTATATGTTGTACTAATTCAGCAACATATATGGTCTAGGAAAGAATACAAAGCTTATCAGACTCTCATATATCTCACATGGTAAACCTAGAGTGGCGAGTTCGATTTCCGCCTGGGCAGAGGCATTTATTTAGTGACGGAATTCATTAAATAAAATCCTTAGTCCCACCCTGGCTAGAAAAGGGTGGTAACCTGTAGATAACCCGTCTCAATTAGCCTTAGTTGCAAAAAGTGGACGTTAATAAATAATTTAATAGTTTTAATTTTTTCAGCATTCAATTCGACATTAATTGAGTTCAGATAACTAGTTAGATAAACTAGTGCTATTTGATTAATTTCACCATTACCCTTCGCGTTCACAGCTCTCACAGGTGGGTAAAACCAGTTCTGAAAATCAAAATCATAGTCCATTATTATTTTTTGAGAAAGAAGTTACAAAACTGTTCCTGTAAGGGTAAAAACTAGAAAAGGTTTTTTTTGCTCAAGAAAACTGCTTCCCTAAATGCATTTATACATCGTTTTCTGGATGGGGAATGCGATTTCATTTAGTTTTTAATAAATTTCAATTTTGAAAAAATATATTGAAATGTCCATCGATTCTAGCAAAGTACTGTGTTAGAACCTAGTTAATCAACTATGGGCATTTTGACAACAATTAATAATAACAGTAGCCTTAACTGGTGAGATCTCACGTTTACGGTAGACAGAGAGAGAGAGAGAGAGAATGATGGCCGGGGAACACTTGGTGTCTGGCTTGAGGCGTAGTCTTGTACCAAGGTACGTATAAGATAAGGTAGCGCCATTCGCGAGTAGCCAATCAGAATGCAGCAAGCCTCTACGTCACTGGGCTGAAAGATTCCTGGCGGACAAGCCGAAATACGATCAATATAAGCAGTTTTCTGATTAATTTGGCGAATAAAAAATTGTTAAAATGGTATATGTCTGTAAATGATACAAATTACTTTAGTTGAATATATTTTATTTCAAATAAACCATGTACAAATTAGATTCCATTAAAAATAAATACATAATAGTTCCTTAAAATTTATATATGTTGGGTTACATTTAAAAATCGTAATTTTTTCTAGGTAATTAGCACAACAAAAAGTAAAACTTTACTATAATAAGATGAAATCTTCAAAACATGAAACAGTAATGACTTCTATTATACAAAACAAATAAAAGTTAATTAAATTGAGATTAACCAAGCAATAAACAATGATACCCAGTTAAAAATGAATAGAAATGACTAAATTATTTTAAACATCAGCTAGTCAATATAGGTACAAGATTTTTAAAGGTTATCATTGGCATGTAGTCCTCCTTGTCATAAAGAGGTGCTTATATTTAGTCACTGGAATCCTTGGTTCCAGTAGCATCCTTGTGAAGAGAATGGCACTGAAGTTGGAGCATATGCATTGAAACCGCAACTGTCCCATAGAATAACTAACTGCGAAAGGAAACATGTAATTCATTAATGATGGAGCATGGGAAACAATCTCCAATAGTGCTCTATAGGAAACAATACAAGAAAATTATCTGTTTCTAATATTTTAAATCTTACCTTTTTAAAAGCTCCCATTCGCATGAAGTCTGTCTTGTCCAAAACAGTTGCTGCTGATATTTTTGAGAGTGTATACATTGAAACCGCACTGCCCCATAGAATAAATAACTGCGAAGGAAACGAATTAATATCATTAATGATGGAGCCATGGGAAATAAACTCCTATAGTGCTCTATAGGAAGAATACAAGAAAATTATTCTGTTTCTAATATTTTAAATCTTACCTTTTTAAAAGCTCCCATTCGCATGAAGTCCTGTCTTGCCCAAAACAGTTGCTGCTGATATTTTTTGAGTAGTATGTTCTGAATTTGAGCTTTGGATAATATTGGATAACAAATCCTTTCCATT